>JBAIZL010000002.1:321280144-321825144 GCA_036971475.1 Prosapia bicincta | reverse complement strand
CACGATCCAGAGGGATGGTATCCCTAACGCCGTGATGTCATATTACCCCTTATATCACGATACGGAGGGATGGTACCCCTACTGCGTGATGTCATATTACCCCCTCATATCACGATCCAGAGGGATGGTATCCCTAACGCCGTGATGTCATATTACCCCCCTCATATCACGATCCAGAGGGATAGTATCCCTACTGCCATGTTGTCATATTACCTCCTCATATCACGTTTCAGAGGAATGACATCCCTACCGCCGTGACGTCATATTACCCCCCTCATATCACGATCCAGAGGGATGGTATCCCTAACGCCGTGATGATTACCCCCTCATATCACGATCCAGAGGCATGGTATCCCTAACGCCGTGATGTCATATTACCCGCCTCATATCACGATCCAGAGAGATGGTATCCCTATCGCCGTGATGTCATATTACCCCCCTCATATCACGATCCAGAGGGATGGTATCCCTAACGCCGTGATGTCATATTACCCCCCTCATATCACGATCCAGAGGGATGGTATCCCTAACGCCGTGATGTTATATTACCCCCCTCATATCAGGATCCAGAGGGATGGTATCCCTAACGCCGTGATGTTATATTACCCCCTCATATCACGATCAAGAGGGATGGTATCCCTAACGCCATGATGTCATATTACCCCCCTCATATCACGATCCAGAGGGATGGTATCCCTAACGCCGTGATGTCATATTACCCCCCTCATATCACGATCCAGAGGGATGGTATCCCTAACGCCATGATGTCATATTACCCCCCTCATATCACGATCCAGAGGGATGGTATCCCTAACGCCGTGATGTTATATTACCCGCCTCATATCACGATCCAGAGGGATGGTATCCCTAACGCAGTGATGTCATATTACCCCTTATATCACGATACGGAGGGATGGTACCCCTACTGCCGTGATGTCATATTACCCCCTCATATCACGATCCAGAGGGATGGTATCCCTAACGCCGTGATGTCATATTACCCCCTCATATCACGAGCCAGAGGGATGGTATCCCTAACGCCGTGATGTCATTTTACCCCTCTCATATCACGATCCAGAGGGATGGTATCCCTAACGCCGTGATGTCATATTACCCCTTATATCACGATACGGAGGGATGGTACCCCTACTGCCGTGATGTCATATTACCCCCTCATATCACGATCCAGAGGGATGGTATCCCTAACGCCGTGATGTCATATTACCCCCTCATATCACGATCCAGAGGGATAGTATCCCTACTGCCATGATGTAATATTACCTCCTCATATCACGTTTCAGAGGAATGGTCTCCCTAACGCCGTGATGATTACCCCCCTCATATCACGATCCAGAGGGATGGTATCCCTAACGCCGTGATGATTACCCCCTCATATCACGATCCAGAGGCATGGTATCCCTAACGCCGTGATGTCATATTACCCGCCTCATATCACGATCCAGAGAGATGGTATGCCATATCGCCGTGATGTCATATTACCCCCCTCATATCACGATCCAGAGGGATGGTATCCCTAACGCCGTGATGTTATATTACCCCCCTCATATCACGATCAAGAGGGATGGTAGCCCTAACGCCATGATGTCATATTACCCCCCTCATATCACGATCCAGAGGGATGGTATCCCTAACGCCGTGATGTCATATTACCCCCCTCATATCACGATCCAGAGGGATGGTATCCCTAACGCCATGATGTCATATTACCCCCTCATATCACTATCCAGAGGGATGGTATCCCTAACGCCGTGATGTCATATTACCCCCCTCATATCACGATCCAGAGGGATGGTATCCCTAACGCCGTGATGTTATATAACCCCCCTCATATCACGATCCAGAGGGATGGTATCCCTAACGCCGTGATGTCATATTACCCCTTATATCACGATACGGAGGGATGGTACCCCTACTGCCGTGATGTCATATTACCCCCTCATATCACGATCCAGAGGGATGGTATCCCTAACGCCGTGATGTCATATTACCCCCCTCATATCACGATCCAGAGGGATGGTATCCCTAACGCCGTGATGTCATATTACCCCCCTCATATCACGATCCAGAGGGATGGTATCCCTAACGCCGTGATGTCATATTACCCCCTCATATCACGATCCAGAGGGATGGTATCCCTAACGCCGTGATGTCATATTACCCCCTCATATCACGATCCAGAGGGATGGTATCCCTAACGCCGTGATGTCATATTAACCCCTCATATCACGATCCAGAGGGATGGTATCCCTAACGCCGTGATGTCATATTACCCTCTCATATCACGATCCAGAGGGATGGTATCCCTAACGCAGTGATGTCATATTACCCCTTATATCACGATACGGAGGGATGGTACCCCTACTGCCGTGATGTCATATTACCTCCTAATATCACGATCCAGAGGGATGGTATCCCTAACGCCGTGATGTCATATTACCCCCCTCATATCACGATCCAGAGGGATGGTATCCCTAACGCTGTGATGTCATATTACCCCTTATATCACGATACGGAGGGATGGTACCCCTACTGCCGTGATGTCATATTACCCCCTCATATCACGATCCAGAGGGATGGTATCCCTAACGCCATGATGTCATATTACCCCCTCATATCACGATCCAGAGGGATGGTATCCCTAACGCCGTGATGTCATATTACCCCCCTCATATCACGATCCAGAGGGATGGTATCCCTAACGCCGTGATGTTATATAACCCCCCTCATATCACGATCCAGAGGGATGGTATCCCTAACGCCGTGATGTCATATTACCCCTTATATCACGATACGGAGGGATGGTACCCCTACTGCCGTGATGTCATATTACCCCCTCATATCACGATCCAGAGGGATGGTATCCCTAACGCCGTGATGTCATATTACCCCCCTCATATCACGATCCAGAGGGATGGTATCCCTAACGCCGTGATGTCATATTACCCCCCTCATATCACGATCCAGAGGGATGGTACCCCTACTGCCGTGATGTCATATTACCTCCTAATATCACGATCCAGAGGGATGGTATCCCTAACGCCGTGATGTCATATTACCCCCCTCATATCACGATCCAGAGGGATGGTATCCCTAACGCCGTGATGTCATATTACCCCCCTCATATCACGATCCAGAGGGATGGTATCCCTAACGCCGTGATGATTACCCCCTCATATCACGATCCAGAGGCATGGTATCCCTAACGCCGTGATGTCATATTACCCCCCTCATATCACGATCCAGAGGGATAGTATCCCTACTGCCATGATGTCATATTACCTCCTCATATCACGTTTCAGAGGGATGACATCCCTACCGCCGTGACGTCATATTACCCCCCTCATATCACGATCCAGAGGGATGGTATCCCTAACGCCGTGATGTCATATTACCCCCCTCATATCACGATCCAGAGGGATGGTATCCCTAACGCCGTGATGATTACCCCCCTCATATCACGATCCAGAGGCATGGTATCCCTAACGCCGTGATGTCATATTACCCCCCTCATATCACGTTCCAGAGAGATGGTATCCCTAACGCCGTGATGTCATATTACCCCCCTCATATCACGATCCAGAGGGATGGTATCTCTAAAGCCGTGATGTCATATTATCCCCCTCATATCACGATCCAGAGGGATGGTATCCCTAACGCCGTGATGTTATATTACCCCCCTCATATCACGATCCAGAGGGATGGTATCCCTAACACCGTGATGTGATATTACCCCCCTCATATCACGATCCAGAGGGATGGTATCCCTAATGCCGTGATGTCATATTACCCCCCTCATATCACGATCCAGAGGGATGGTATCCCTAACGCCATGATGTCATATTACCCCCCTCATATCACGATCCAGAGGGATGGTATCCCTAACGCCGTGATGTCATATTACCCCCCTCATTTGACGATCCAGAGGGATGGTATCCCTAACGCCATGATGTCATATTACCCCCCTCATATCACGATCCAGAGGGATTTTATCCCTAACGCCGTGATGTCATATTACCCCTTATATCACGATACGGAGGGATGGTACCCCTACTGCCGTGATGTCATATTAACCCCTCATATCACGATCCAGAGGGATGGTATTCCTAACGCCGTGATGACATATTACCCCCCTCATATCACGATCCAGAGGGATGGTATCCCTAACGCCGTGATGTCATATTACCCCCCTCATATCACGATCCAGAGGGATGGTATCCCTAACGCCGTGATGTCATATTACCCCCTCATATCACGATCCAGAGGGATGGTATCCCTAACGCGGTGATGTCATATTACCCCTTATATCACGATACGGAGGGATGGTACCCCTACTGCCGTGATGTCATATTACCCCCTCATATCACGATCCAGAGGGATGGTATCCCTAACGCCGTGATGTCATATTACCCCCTCATATCACGATCCAGAGGGATGGTATCCCTAACGCCGTGATGTCATATTACTCCCCTCATATCACGATCCAGAGGGATGGTATCCCTAACGCCGTGATGTCATATTAACCCCTCATATCACGATCCAGAGGGATGGTATCCCTAACGCAGTGATGTCATATTACCCCTTATATCACGATACGGAGGGATGGTACCCCTACTGCCGTGATGTCATATTACCCCCTCATATCACGATCCAGAGGGATGGTATCCCTAACGCCGTGATGTCATATTACCCCCTCATATCACGATCCAGAGGGATGGTATCCCTAACGCCGTGATGTCATATTACGCCTTATATCACGATACGGAGGGATGGTACCCCTACTGCCGTGATGTCATATTACCCCCTCATATCACGATCCAGAGGGATGGTATCCTTAACGCCGTGATGTCATATTACCCCCTCATATCACGATCCAGAGGGATAGTATCCCTACTGCCATGATGTAATATTACCTCCTCATATCACGTTTCAGAGGAATGGTCTCCCTAACGCCGTGATGATTACCCCCTCATATCACGATCCAGAGGGATGGTATCCCTAACGCCGTGATGATTACCCCCTCATATCACGATCCAGAGGCATGGTATCCCTAACGCCGTGATGTCATATTACCCCCCTCATATCACGATCCAGAGGGATGGTATCCCAAACGCCGTGATGTTATATTACCCCCCTCATATCACGATCAAGAGGGATGGTAGCCCTAACGCCATGATGTCATATTACCCCCGTCATATCACGATCCAGAGGGATGGTATCCCTAACGCCGTGATGTCATATTACCCCCCTCATATCACGATCCAGAGGGATGGTATCCCTAACGCCATGATGTCATAATACCCCCTCATATCACGATCCAGAGGGATGGTATCCCTAACGCCGTGATGTCATATTACCCCCCTCATATCACGATCCAGAGGGATGGTATCCCTAACGCCGTGATGTTATATTACCCCCTCATATCACGATCCAGAGGGATGGTATCCCTAACGCCGTGATGTCATATTACCCCTTATATCACGATACGGAGGGATGGTACCCCTACTGCCGTGATGTCATATTACCCCCTCATATCACGATCCAGAGGGATGGTATCCCTAACGCCGTGATGTCATATTACCCCCCTCATATCACGATCCAGAGGGATGGTATCCCTAACGCCGTGATGTCATATTACCCCCCTCATATCACGATCCAGAGGGATGGTATCCCTAACGCCGTGATGTCATATTACCCCCTCATATCACGATCCAGAGGGATGGTATCCCTAACGTCGTGATGTCATATTACCCCCTCATATCACGATCCAGAGGGATGGTATCCCTAACGCCGTGATGTAATATTACCCCCCTCATATCACGATCCAGAGGGATGGTATCCCTAACGCCGTGATGTCATATTACCCCCTCATATCACGATCCAGAGGGATGGTATCCCTAACGCAGTGATGTCATATTACCCCTTATATCACGATACGGAGGTATGGTACCCCTACTGCCGTGATGTCATATTACCTCCTAATATCACGATCCAGAGGGATGGTATCCCTAACGCCGTGATGTCATATTACCCCTCTCATATCACGATCCAGAGGGATGGTATCCCTAACGCTGTGATGTCATATTACCCCTTATATCACGATACGGAGGGATGGTACCCCTACTGCCGTGATGTCATATTACCCCCTCATATCACGATCCAGAGGGATGGTCTCCCTAACGCTGTGATGTCATATTACCCCTCTCATATCACGATCCAGAGGGATGGTATCCCTAACGCCGTGATGTCATATTACCCCCCTCATATCACGATCCAGAGGGATGGTATCCCTACTGCCATGATGTCATATTACCTCCTCATAACACGTTTCAGAGGGATGACATCCCTACCGCCGTGACGTCATATTACCCCCCTCATATCACGATCCAGAGGGATGGTATCCCTAACGCCGTGATGTCATATTACCCCCCTCATATCACGATCCAGAGGGATGGTATCCCTAACGCCGTGATGATTACCCCCTCATATCACGATCCAGAGGCATGGTATCCCTAACGCCGTGATGTCATATTACCCCCCTCATATCACGATCCAGAGGGATAGTATCCCTACTGCCATGATGTCATATTACCTCCTCATATCACGTTTCAGAGGGATGACATCCCTACCGCCGTGACGTCATATTACCCCCCTCATATCACGATCCAGAGGGATGGTATCCCTAACGCCGTGATGTCATATTACCCCCCTCATATCACGATCCAGAGGGATGGTATCCCTAACGCCGTGATGATTACCCCCCTCATATCACGATCCAGAGGCATGGTATCCCTAACGCCGTGATGTCATATTACCCCCCTCATATCACGTTCCAGAGAGATGGTATCCCTAACGCCGTGATGTCATATTACCCCCCTCATATCACGATCCAGAGGGATGGTATCTCTAAAGCCGTGATGTCATATTACCCCCCTCATATCACGATCCAGAGGGATGGTATCCCTAACGCCGTGATGTTATATTACCCCCCTCATATCACGATCCAGAGGGATGGTATCCCTAACACCGTGATGTTATATTACCCCCCTCATATCACGATCCAGAGGGATGGTATCCCTACTGCCGTGATGTCATATTACCCCCTCATATCACGATCCAGAGGGATGGTATCCCTAACGCCGTGATGACATATTACCCCCCTCATATCACGATCCAGAGGGATGGTATCCCTAACGCCGTGATGTCATATTACCCCCCTCATATCACGATCCAGAGGGATGGTATCCCTAACGCCGTGATGTCATATTACCCCCTCATATCACGATCCAGAGGGATGGTATCCCTAACGCGGTGATGTCATATTACCCCTTATATCACGATACGGAGGGATGGTACCCCTACTGCCGTGATGTCATATTACCCCCTCATATCACGATCCAGAGGGATGGTATCCCTAACGCCGTGATGTCATATTACCCCCCTCATATCACGATCCAGAGGGATGGTATCCCTAACGCCGTGATGTCATATTACTCCCCTCATATCACGATCCAGAGGGATGGTATCCCTAACGCCGTGATGTCATATTACCCCCTCATATCACGATCCAGAGGGATGGTATCCCTAACGCAGTGATGTCATATTACCCCTTATATCACGATACGGAGGGATGGTACCCCTACTGCCGTGATGTCATATTACCCCCTCATATCACGATCCAGAGGGATGGTATCCCTAACGCCGTGATGTCATATTACCCCCTCATATCACGATCCAGAGGGATGGTATCCCTAACGCCGTGATGTCATATTACGCCTTATATCACGATACGGAGGGATGGTACCACTACTGCCGTGATGTCATATTACCCCCTCATATCACGATCCAGAGGGATGGTATCCCTAACGCCGTGATGTCATATTACCCACCTCATATCACGATTAAGAGGGATAGTATCCCTACTGCCATGATGTCATATTACCTCCTCATATCACGATCCAGAGGGATGGTGTCCCTAACGCAGTGATGTCATATTACCCCTTATATCACGATACGGAGGGATGGTACCCCTACTGCCGTGATGTCATATTACCTCCTCATATCACGATCCAGATGGATGGTATCCCTAACGCCGTGATGTCATATTACCCCCCTCATATCACGATCCAGAGGGATGGTATCCCTAACGCCGTGATGTCATATTACCCCTTATATCACGATACGGAGGGATGGTACCCCTACTGCCGTGATGTCATATTACCCCCTCATATCACGATCCAGAGGGATGGTATCCCTAACGCCGTGATGTCATATTACCCCCCTCATATCACGATCCAGAGGGATAGTATCCCTACTGCCATGATGTCATATTACCTCCTCATATCACGTTTCAGAGGGATGACATCCCTACCGCCGTGACGTCATATTACCCCCCTCATATCACGATCCAGAGGGATGGTATCCCTAACGCCGTGATGTCATATTACCCCCCTCATATCACGATCCAGAGGGATGGTATCCCTAACGCCGTGATGATTACCCCCCCTCATATCACGATCCAGAGGCATGGTATCCCTAACGCCGTGATGTCATATTACCCCCCTCATATCACGATCCAGAGAGATGGTATCCCTAACGCCGTGATGTCATATTACCCCCCTCATATCACGATCCAGAGGGATGGTATCCCTAAAGCCGTGATGTCATATTACCCCCCTCATATCACGATCCAGAGGGATGGTATCCCTAACGCCGTGATGTTTTATTACCCCCCTCATATCACAATCCAGAGGGATGGTATCCCTAACACCGTGATGTTATATTACCCCCTCATATCACGATCCAGAGGGATGGTATCCCTAATGCCGTGATGTCATATTACCCCCCTCATATCACGATCCAGAGGGATGGTATCCCTAACGCCATGATGTCATATTACCCCCCTCATATCACGATCCAGAGGGATGGTATCCCTAACGCCGTGATGTCATATTACCCCCCTCATTTCACGATCCAGAGGGATGGTATCCCTAACGCCATGATGTCATATTACCCCCCTCATATCACGATCCAGAGGGATGGTATCCCTAACGCCGTGATTTCATATTACCCCTTATATCACGATACGGAGGGATGGTACCCCTACTGCCGTGATGTCATATTACCCCCTCATATCACGATCCAGAGGGATGGTATCCCTAACGCCGTGATGACATATTACCCCCCTCATATCACGATCCAGAGGGATGGTATCCCTAACGCCGTGATGTCATATTACCCCCCTCATATCACGATCCAGAGGGATGGTATCCCTAACGCCGTGATGTCATATTACCCCCTCATATCACGATCCAGAGGGATGGTATCCCTAACGCCGTGATGTCATATTACCCCTTATATCACGATACGGAAGGATGGTACCCCTACTGCCGTGATGTCATATTACCCCCTCATATCACGATCCAGAGGGATGGTATCCCTAACGCCGTGATGTCATATTACCCCCCTCATATCACGATCCAGAGGGATGGTATCCCTAACGCCGTGATGTCATATTACTCCCCTCATATCACGATCCAGAGGGATGGTATCCCTAACGCCGTGATGTCATATTACCCCCTCATATCACGATCCAGAGGGATGGTATCCCTAACGCAGTGATGTCATATTACCCCTTATATCACGATACGGAGGGATGGTACCCCTACTGCCGTGATGTCATATTACCCCCTCATATCACGATCCAGAGGGATGGTATCCCTAACGCCGTGATGTCATATTACCCCCCTCATATCACGATCCAGAGGGATGGTATCCCTAACGCCGTGATATCATATTACCCCCTCATATCACGATCCAGTGGGATGGTATCCCTAACGCCGTGATGTCATATTACCCCTTATATCACGATACGGAGGGATGGTACCCCTACTGCCGTGATGTCATATTACCCCCTCATATCACGATCCAGAGGGATGGTATCCCTAACGCCGTGATGTCATATTACCCCCCTCATATCACGATCCAGAGGGATAGTATCCCTACTGCCATGATGTCATATTACCTCCTCATATCACGTTTCAGAGGGATGACATCCCTACCGCCGTGACGTCATATTACCCCCCTTTAACACGATCCAGAGGGATGGTATCCCTACTTATATTCACAATACATTAGTTAGCCTTCACACTCAGATAAAAGAAAATGAAAAATGTATGTTATGGAATTTGTAAATTGTCAACGAAGTTATTTTACAATTTTTATCATAGAGAACTGTACAATGGTGAAAGAATCGGGTTTCGATACGTATTTATTATGGGTTGCCGTAGAAAATATTATGGATAAACCAAGCGACTTCAGAATATTCACCCCCTTATCATTAACGATAACGTACGCTCGCCCAACTCGCTTTTATACTAACTACGCGCTGTTTACACGTTTACGCGGTTGAAGAGTAAAATTGGAACCCTCACGCCGAGCTGCCTTCAACACTTCAGTTACACTTTACAACCTTATGAACGCCAATTGGTAACCGCGCAAACTTTTCCACTTCCAAGTTTTGGTTTTGTAACACTCAACTCTGACGAGATAAATTCCAAAACTCTGACGTCTAAAGTTTGCTAAAACACCTTACATTAAAGTGTCTGAAAGACCCAGTATATGATAGACCTTCATACATAGATAGATCGTAAACCATGTACTACCCCATTTCTTTCTCTGCCCCTCTCTGTGTTTCTCTCCTTCTCTCTCTCACTCTCTCTGTCTCTTTGTCCCCTATCTATACCTCTCTCTCCGTCTCTCTCTCTCTCTCTCTCTCTCTCTCTCTCTCTCTCTCTCTCTCTCGTGTACACAAAACAAACGAACTGTTCTGAGCTCTTACCTAACTACAGTGTCAGTATTTTGAAGAATATATATATATATATATATATATATATATATATATATATATATATATATATATATATATAATTAGTAACTAATCAGAGTTTGAAAATGTGACAACTACTGATAAACTTTATAGTTTATAGTTTGAAATATATTTTTTCCTATGAAAATAAAAATCTATCCTCACAGATAATTAATATATAAAAGTCTTTTTACTGGGAGAAATGGATGAAATTGTTCCAATCGAAAACCGACTCAGCTGGGACAAAACAAAAAAAAAATAATTTTTATTGGATCAGGATAGATAGACTTTCTGGAGATTCTATGGAAGGAGCAAACAGGAGTTTGGAGCCATGTACTACCCGTGTATTATTTGTCAGTTTGGCTGTTCGAACATAATTAAAGGTGGTTTGTCATGTAGTGGGTGGCTATTGTTATCATGTTAGTGTATAAAGCTGACAGTATCGTGGGTCCTTTATAAAATGCTAATTGACACAATTAAATTAACATTAACAACGGTAGCTCTTAAACGTAAACCATAAAATAATAATGACCGATAAGGTCTTTGCCTCGGGTAAAGAAATCACTCTCGTAGTGCGCCTGCTTCCAGAGAAGGGAGCGCTAGAGTGGGAGGGACGGAAAAATGAAGAAGTAAAACGAAGAGAGAAAAGTAACGGCGACAGTATAAAACAGACATTTAGTACTGTTGGGATGTGCAATTTGGCTAAAGTATGAAACATTTGCCCGAGTGCCATATCGTGCTGGGAGAGTACAGTCTGTTGCGTGGGTGTACAGTCTAGTGTTGCTAAAACGATAAAGTAAGTAAGGGAAAGAATATATGTGCGCATGTTTAATTAACTGTTTCTCGAAAAACTCTAATTAGATAAAACCTTACGAAGAAAATGTTTGAAATAACTTGTATATATTCAGAGCTTTATTAAATATTTCCATACTCATTCAGTTTTGGGAACCACAACCTTCTCTATTCGTAAAGAAGACGTAACTCTCTGAAATATTCAAGTGTATCACATATCTATATATAGACCTATTGAAACTTAAATTTATATATATATATATATATATATATATATATATATATATATATACATATATATATATATATATATATATATATATATATATATATATATATATATATATATACATGCAAGTATATATATATATTCATTAATTATATTGCAGGAAAACATATTATCATATTACATATATATATAGACCACAAAGGTCAAAGAGAACAGCGCTATATCCAATCCAGTAAATCCTAGATCACAAAACGCAATGAGGACATGCAATATTCTATTCCAGTGAACCCTAGACCAAGAAACTCAGCTTAGAAAAGCGCTGTACTCCTATCAGTAAACCATATAGCACAAAGGTCAAAGAGAACAGCGCTATATCCAATTCAGTAAACCCTAGACCAAAAAACTCAATAAGGACATGCCATATTAAAATCCAGTAAACCTTAGATCAAAAAACGCAATGAGGACAAGCCCTATTCCATTCCAGTAAACCCTAGACCAAGAAACTCAGCTTAGAAAAGCGTTGTACTTCTATCAGTAAACCATAGACCACAAAGGTCAAAGAGAACAGCGCTATATCCAATTCAGTAAACCCTAGACCAAAAAACTCAATAAGGACATGCCATATTAAAATCCAGTAAACCCTAGACCAAAAAACTCAATGAGGACAAGCCCTATTCCATTCTAGTAAACCCTAGACCAAGAAACTCAGCTTAGAAAAGCGCTGTACTCCTATCAAGTAAACCATAGACCACAAAGGTCAAAGAGAACAGCGCTATATCCAATCCAGCAAATCCTAGATCACAAAACGCAATGAGGACATGCAATATTCTATTCCAGTGAACCCTAGACCAAGAAACTCAGCTTAGAAAATCGCTGTACTCTTATCAGTAAACCATATAGCACAAAGGTCAAAGAGAACAGCGCTATATCCAATTCAGTAAACCCTAGACCAAAAAACTCAATAAGGACATGCCATATTAAAATCCAAGCACAGTGGTACATTACAATATAAATATTGTAAGAAAACAGCAATACCATAGAAATATTAAAAAATAACTAATATCACAAATTACCTAAGATTAAAGCCATATGCATGTCATCATCATCATCAGAGGTCCTAATACGACTTAATATTACACAGCCCGATGAATTTAGGTAATCCTATACTGACTTTACAATAAGAGGTGCCGCTCTCCTCAATTCAGAATCCTCTTCCATAGCCTGCATATAACAACGCCTATAGTGTTTGTAGCTTCTTTGGTGACCATAGAACAACCGACATTTCTACCCCTTAGCTTAGTTAATCTGTCACAAGTCATCCCCTCAGGTTCCGAATCCTCTTCCACAGTCTGTATATAAGAATGCCTATGGTGCTTGTAGCTTCCATGGTGAGCATAGTACGACCGACATTTCTACCCCTTAGCTTAGTTAATCTCTCACAAGCCTTCCCATCAGGTTCCGAATCCTCTTCCACAGCCTGTAAATAACAACGCCTATGGTGTTTGTAGCTTCTTTGGTGACCATAGGACAACCGACATTTCTACCCCTTAGCTTAGTTAATCTGTCACAAGTCATCCCCTCAGGTTCCGAATCCTCTTCCACAGTCTGTATATAAGAATGCCTATGGTGCTTGTAGCTTCCATGGTGAGCATAGTACGACCGACATTTCTACCCCTTAGCTTAGTTAATCTCTCACAAGCCTTCCCATCAGGTTCCGAATCCTCTTCCACAGCCTGTAAATAACAACGCCTATGGTGCTTGTAGCTTCCATGGTGATCATAGTACGACCAACATTTCTACCCCGTTGCTTAGTTAATCTGTCTCAAGTCCTACGCTCAGGTTCCGAATCCTCTTCCACAGTCTGCATATAACAACGCCTATGGTAATTATAGCTTCCTTGATGACCTTAGGACGACCGACATTTCTATCTCTTAGCAGGAGGAAAGCAGGAGGAAATAGAATTACCAAAAGTATCACAGAAACAGAACAAAAATACGTAGAATTGATAGATATGGTAGCATAGACACGGTACCGAATGGACTTGGTACATACAGACCATGTGTATTGCTGGTTACAGAGCTATACGCTGCATTGCCATAAACAATACCGCAGAGGCCTCGCGTCAGCTCCCGCACTTCATTTACCCACACAGTTTAAATCAATTGAAGTTTTAGCGTAAAGTTAAAAAGTACGCTCAAATACGTGATTTATGGCGCGCAATGGGTGTTAATCGGGTGTAGAGGAATATATACCTGATATGGCCGGGTGACAGCGTGCGCGGACAGAGATAAATGCATTAATTGGTGACGCCACATTTTGTGCAAATCCAATATTATTGTTTCTTTTTTTACAGATACAAATACGTTATTTTATACCAGTGTATAAACACACGCACGCACACACACACACACACACGCGCGTGCACGCACGCACGCATGCACGTACGCACGCACGCACACACACACACACACACACATATATATATATATATATATATATATATATATATATATATATCCTAATAAATAGGTTTTATTTCTTGTGGTAACAGTTAGTTGAATGTGTAATTAAATTTACACGGATAGGAATGTATTAATAAATACTATCCTTTCTCTCCTCTTTGGAACAAAGGGATACTTCTTACAGGTTCTCTCTCCATTTCTCTCTGACAATATTATGTCTAATAAAACACGTAATCGAGGGATTGATCTCTTCTCTGTACAGGGTACTTAAAGTGCTTACCCTTAGAATGTTGCCACGGCAACAGGTAACCTTATTTTGTAAATGTAATTGGTGTTGCCTATAGGTGGTCACCATGACTACGGCCTAACCGGAAGTTTATTTTCGCTACCGGAAAGAGGAAGAGGCAAATGATTTAGTTGTTTGACTTCATTGCGGAGATTGTGATAGAAAATAGAATACATTATAATAACTATAATTGTTAATTGAATGTACTTTATGTTGAACCAAAATCAAGTACATTAAAAAAAATTTACAATTTTCTCTTCTTATCCTAAATCTATTTGGATTAAGTATACATAGACTGGCAATGGTCACAATAAAAAAAAATAGAATATGTAGGGTAGAAGAAAATGAAAGGGAGAGTAGCGAGAGAATATCTCAGTAGTTCTTTGGTGGTCTCGTCTTTAGGAACTAGCAGCTGAATGAGATGGAACTAAAGTCAACGCTACAAAGTACCCTAGTGTCAATACAGAATAGCCAACGTTCCGATTTGTAAAAGCCAAAGAGGAAAAAATGTAATAGATTAAAATATAAATCTTATCGATCTTCTGATAAATAAAATGTAATATTTCATTCGATTACGGTAAATAATTACATCTTTTCTATTTAATTCAATTAATCATAGAAGAATTTGAATTGATTTGAGGGGATAAATACTTGAATTAATGTACGGTATATAGCCATTATATATACATTTGAGATTATTTCCCTGTCTTTCGTAACATTGAAAAATTTTCCCTAACAGAAGTGAAGATGAATATATTAGGTGGAAGATGAAGAGCCAATATCGTTTGAGGAAAAGTGAAGAAGAAAGGAAGATGGTGGAATAGATAGAAGAATGGTGGCAAGGAGTACCTACCTGTCTAACCACCTAACCTCCTTCTCAAGGAACACAAAGATAGACAAAACTCCGATTGTTCGTTTTTACACTTGTTACTTTAAAATATATTTTAAATATGAAAGCTCTCATTTTAAGGGCCGCAAATAATAATTATTGGATAAAATTTGAAAAAGAACTTTCATTAATCAAGAATTGAAAATGTATCAACTGAAGTTACTTAATAAAACTCAGTACTGTACTTCACTATGTTTCTATACAGCTATAACCTATCTGGTTAGGTTAGGTTAGGCTATAGAGAGAAGAAACTTTAGTTTACTGGCGAGAGTTAATCGTATGTTGTAAGGTCGAACAAAATGGAGGTAGTTTTATTTAATTCAGGAATAGGTTAGGTTAGGTGCATATTAACTGATCCCAGAAAGTAAAGCAATGTAATGCAAATACTGCCTTTTGATTGGTCTGTAGCTCCTCCCAGTCCACCAACAACAAATGTCAAACTCGTAGACCCAAAAATTATTTCGGCCTCAGACATGGAAGTCTCAAAATAAATTACATGGGCCTCAAATATATTATAATAATTATATTATTATTTAAAAATTGGAGCATTTAATCACGCCAAAATATTATAACATGTACTTGTACATAAATATCAAGATTTCAACTATATCATTTGTTAGAATTATTAACATTTAGCCGACAGGGTAGGTATTTTTTATAATTAAGATCTCCAAACCAAATAAGTACTTACCTACTTTACTCGGAAATTGAACTAAGCAATTAAACAATAACTGCCATACCTATAATATAGGTACCTATGACATATTATAATATAATGTGAAACATATAATATGTTTTACAATAACAAATAACAAAATTACCACTTTTCTCTAAAGTAATAAAACTTGACTCCACCCGGTTACAAAAATAAATTAAATAATATATATATATATATATATATATATATATATATATATATATATATATATCCACCCCGTTACAAAAATAAATTAAATAATATATATATATATATATATATATATATATATATATATATATATACACCTATATAGAATATAATATGTAAGTAGCTAAAACATTTTAAAAAATCCTCCAGATTTATTAAAGATAAAAACTAGGTGGTTTTGTATTTTAATTCAACCCAAAAACTGGAGTGCCAGGTTTCACAATGTTTCAACGATTCACAATGTTGACAGTTGTTGTTGGTGGAGTGGGAGGAGGTTCAGACCAATCAAAAGGCAGTATTTGCCTTACTTTACTTCGCCTTCTGGGATTAGTTAATATGCGGGCTAGGTTATGTTATGTTAGGTTAGGTTTGGTTAGGTTAGGTTAGGTTAGGAGGAGAACATTTTACTGTTTTTCATTACGAAACCTTACCTAAGCAAATATTTTGTTGTTACATTCTAATATAGTCAATGCATAAGTTCAGTTGTTATTAGGTATTAAAACATATTACTCAGTATGTATTCTTAAGTAACATTTGTAACGATAAAAAACATCTTAAATGACTTTATCACGTAATTTTATAATAATAAATTATCCCTCAATAAAACGGTAAGTTGTATCATGAAAGTGTTCAGCATTTTTTACGAATGCCAGTTTTAGAGACATGCCGAGGGCGGATGGAGTTTATTGTAGAGATAATCATTTTTTCCGTCACATTCTGTGCCGGCAGTCTATGAATGTACACAACTAGAAAACCATTTTATAATAATAATATTTCCTGTTAAGCTCCAGCGCTTCTTCCTCATTAATCTGTAAAGTGCACGTGACGTTGCACTTGGTCTTGCTTGTACAACCACTTCTGAAACATGTTACATATTCAGAATATACGATCATCTACAGCTTCTGCATCCGATATGTCTACACATATTTCAAGAATGTTTGTTATTTCATACCGAAGTTAATTTATCTCATATCGACCGTCTCATGCAAATCAGTGTTTTGACAGTATTTATCATGTTTGTAGGAAAGTATTTACACTGACCCTCTACCTCCCGTCTCACCTACTGCGATCTCTCAAGGCCAAGTGCATGGTTATAAGGTCCGTACTATACAATAAATAATACAAAAAAACATGACAATAATTAGATATATTTAATTTAAAATTTTAAAAATTATTGTTAGTACTGTATAAAAAATTTGGATAATATTTATAAAGTTATGGTATTTTTACATTTATAGCTAGAGGTATAAAACTATTGACATAATAACTTTTATGGCTATTTTTAGTCGTTACACCTATTAAAATTGTAAAAAAATATTTAGAAAATATATAACCAAAATTGTTCCAAAAATATAAAATTTTAAAAAGTAACTCTATAATTAAAATAAACTGCAAATAAAAAATTATGTACAATATTTTCATTGAAGTTAGTAATAAAGTCAATGTTTTATACGTTTTTTTTCGAAAGAAAGCGATAGTCTATTTCAATTTACCTCTCTATACAATATCTCACCGGCCAATGCCTTTTATATTGAAGTGGTCAAAGCCTATTTGATCCCTCCAAGCAGTAACGAAATATAATGTTATATTGTCAATAGCGGAAAAGAGCAGTGACTTTACTATATTAAGGTGGCTGTGACTTTTAGAACCAGAGGGGAAGTGAGGTTCAGGAAATGTTACAGCGCTTAAACTACTGGGCAAATGTCAAAACAGGAGTCAGAATGGCAATACTCAAGTATTGAAACAGTACAGAAACTAGTACAACTAATTCATTTATAGATACTTAAATATACATTACAAACAAGAAACAAAAGATTTAAAGTGGTGTAAACTGTAAACAGTTAAAACTATAGAAAATATTATCTTAATCATAATCCATGAAAATTTAGTTCGTGGACAGTGTAAAAAATAGACAATTAAAATAAACATACTAGTGAAGAATTAAAGTTCAATTGAAATAAAACTAAAGTTAAATTCAACTTTTATTAAAGACTCTAAGTTAAAATCGTAAACTTATAAATATCGTAAACAATATAACTAAAAAAAAATACTAGAAAAAAATTTAAATTAAATTATTATAAATTAAAATTAACCTAAAATGATAAGTAAATTAAACATACATAAAAAACCTAAGCTTTGAAAAATTGAACTTGAAAAAATTGTTGAAATGGAAATTAAAAATATAATTATTTGTAACAATTGAAATATTGCAAAAATATTAAAATTAAATTATAGTAAGTTGAATCTAATAAAATTAAATTAAAATAAAACCACTAAAATTTTAAAAACGTGTGAACTTAGAGCTCCAATAAAACCTTAATAAGATGTTTAATAACAAGTTCAAAAAAAAACTTTAGAGAATGTGTTGAAATTTTAAAATATTCGGGATTTTTTCATCTTATATAAGGTCTAACGTTACGTATTAGAGAGTGAGTGTATGTGTATGTATGTGTATATGTGATATATATATATATATATATATATATATATATATATATATATTAAATATATTAAATATGGTGATATGTTTTCTTGTAATATAGTTAATAAATTAAAAATATTTCAAAAACAAGAATACTTTTAATGAATATATTTATTCAAAGCTTTTCGCCGATAAAATAGTACCAGCATCTTCGGGAAAATAATTATCTAATAAAATATTTTTACAAAATTAAATCATATGTGCTACAAACTACCATATGTTTATAAGTATTGCACTTTATGTAAATTTTTCTATAACATCAATGACTTTATAAATAGTTTGGCGCCTTGATCTCACTTGAATTTGTTCATCAATTAATTTGTCTTTAACTTTATGCTTATAAATTTCCAATGTTTCAAATATATTCATTTTTAATCCTTTATTTAATTCTTTTATTAATTTCATATTTTCTATTTCCGGAAACGCGTGTCCATTATTAATACAATGCGTAGCTACATTTGATTTGTAAATGTTTGGTTTGATATAAGCGTTTAAATGTTCTTTGTATCTTTCTTTTAATTTCTTTTTTGTTTGTCCTACATATAATTTATTACAAGTTTGACATTTTATATTATATACTCCATTTCTTTCGTGCATATTATTTTGATTTTTGTTATTGCATAAGTTTATCAACAAACAATTTTACCCCTTTAAATACACAATTGTTATTTCAAAACCATAAGTTCATCAATAAACAATTATTTCTATTTCTATAACTAATTAAACAAAAAATGTCTTATATCTAAATCCGAAATTCTTAATTTATAATTGATTTACTAGACCTACATAATCTTTGCTCAAATATTTACTTCCTATTACCTTTTGTTTAATTTACTTTCAACATAATTTACTTTTACTTTTAATCAATGAAATCTTTTCAAATTTTAATTTCGTTCCCTTTTTTTCTACTTCACTACCCTTTATTTTATTTTCAATAATTTTGTAAACCATTTAATCCCTTTTAATTTTAGTTAATTTTCATTAATTACTTTTAATTGATTCTCAATAACGTTAGATTTTCTTTTAGTCCAAATTACCACAAAAAGAAACATTTACATTCAATTAGTCTATATTATTTGCCCAAAATTCATAACAAATTTTCTTAACTCATGTTTACATTCCATTTATTTATCTTTAATTATTTATATTTAAAAAGCCTTTAATTTCCAACATTGATTTAATTACTTTCTTTTCAAAGCAATTTATAAACTTCTTTATTAAAATTTCCAAATTACAAAAAATTATTTTTATTTCAAAATTATAAAACTTGTGAGGTGGAGTCCTCCGTCTTGTGGTGGGACTTAACCCCTCTGAATACTACGTCCACTAGTTTATGCATTAAACAAAGCCATTGCTTGATATCTTTGTATCTCTAAAAATAATGTATTTAAATTATAATTTTTGAAATCAGTGTTCCCTAAAAATTTTCAATATAAAAATTTAATGTAATTGAAAAAGATAGAAGCTAAAATCTGTCCTTTACACTGAGGATCTATCCTCGGTCTATGTAGATTGACTTGATCTTCTCCCTCTATCTTTAGTTAGCCATCTTGGATGCGAAATAGACTACACAATGGAAGCGTCACCCAAGTAATTTTCCCTGTGTATGGCGTCCTGGTCCGAACACAACGCCTCCCCCTCCATCTGCAAGTCTTTTCTGCGTTGTCTAGTAGAATTCCAGATCCCGATTTTAAAAACTTGAAAATTTTTCTCTCTCACTCTCCGTCTTTAAATTTCCATTGTTCTATTTATTATTTAGATTTCACTGTTGGTTTTTAAAATTTGTATTTAAAATTGAAATTGAATAGAATTTGAATTTTACACTGTTCACTTTTTTTTATAAATTCTGAAGCACTGTTCGATATTTAATAATTTACTGACGCTAATTTTCTTTTGCATTGTTCACCGTAAACACACAAACGTCATGTGAACGCTGCTATACCGATGTTAAGATTGGAAACCACTTTTGGACGAGTTTTCTCCCCCAAAATGGTTCAAAAAACACACGAAACTACATTTCCAGTGACTTCCATTCGAGCCTTTAGTCCCGCATGTTTACGTTCTATTTTTCGAATTACAACCTATAAAAAATTTGTAAAACAGAGCGACCTGAACGCACGTCTTTCCCGCTTGAAGTCCAAAGTAACGCTGCCCTCTCCGAGTCGATTTTTCTGGCCGTTGCGGAGCGTCTCACCTCGCGCCCGGTTTTTGACCAATGATGAGGCTTCAAAATTACGTAATTTCGGTCAGGTGATGTACTCGTCGTTTCCTGTTTATCTCTCTCACGAGAACCATTTCTGATCCCAACCGATCGATATTCTTGCCTGTTTTCATATTATTCGTTAAACTCTTTCATCTTGCGTTTTTATGACTGGGCATCTTCCTCTTCTTTTTAAATTCTGCATCCCGTCGAATGCCGTTGGAGTTTTTAGGTGGATTTGGACCCTTTCTCCTCTTTTTAATGTATATAAAGTATAATTAACAATCATTAAAAACCCGTCTCCCTGCTAATGGCTTACTTTCTTTTATCTTATACCCCTTTACTTAGCCTACCATAACCCTTAGGTCCCTTTATTTTTCTTTTCCCCCTTAAAATCTGGCTTACATAATCCATCAAAAAACCTGAAATTTCTTTATAATTGCGACGGTAATCTGTGGCCTGAAATTGCCCGTCGCAACACACACACACACCTTGTTATATGGAGTGCTAGGAAATATGCGAGTAAAGTTTATACCTTGTGTAGGACAAGCGGACTCGGGGCTGTTGACCTAATGTAGGGACACGCGGTCGATTCTTACAAAGGACAAAGGTTTATTTAGGGATGACCACCTTGTGTGCGCCAATTAATCCTCTCGCATGTTTACTCCAGGTCAACGGGTTTCGTTGCGGGAAATTAATGCCTGGCCATGTAGAGCGCACACACAGTTTTATAGGAAAGTCAAGCTATCGACGATATTTCCCACTTACCGACCTTCTTATTATGTAGGTTCAATAACTGTGTCAAGTTAAGTCAAAACGAATAACTGTGATGGCTTATTCTTTACCCAAGATGCACTTGTTTTAATCGATTATTAATTACTGCTGCAATAGTAAATCGAAACTCACAAATGCACGCGTCATGCTAAGGAAGGATAGATTTACTGCATCTGTGTGTAGATTAATGCTTTGTAAATTAGTTCTCATAGGATGGATAATATATATACTGGGGGTCACTAAAGCCCCCCACTATGATCAACGCTTTCGCTTTAGTTATAGTAGATTTTGCTTAGTTATACAGACTGATGATGTCTTTGTTATCAAAACGCGTATGACGAATAGGTTATTGGCTGTGAGTTGGTGTTGTTATTCTTTTTTATTTATTTATTTGTATACCCTAAATTATTTTTACAGCTGTATGTTTTCACTCGGTGATCAGCTCCCCAAACGTAGCTACCCCCAAACATAGTTGCCCAATCAGATCTCCCCTCAAACATATCTATCCCCCAAACAGCTAAACCCAAACATAGTTCCCCAAACATAACTCCCGCCAAACCTAGCCCCCCAGACATAGATCCCCTAAACATAACTTCCATTAAACATAGCTCCCCCCAAATATAACTCCCTTCGAACATTGCTACCCCCATACATAGTTACCGCAAGCATAACTCACGCCAAACATAGCCCCCACAAAATAATATCTTAAACATATCTCCCTCTAAACATAACTACCCACCAAACATGATACCGATCGACATAGCTACCTCCAAACATAATTCCCCAAACATAACTCCCGCCAAACATAGCCCGCCGCAATCAAAGGCCCCCAAACATAGTTCCCCCCCAAAGAAAGCCCTCTCTAAATAATCTCCCCCAAACATAGATCCTCAAACATAGTTACACCAAACATAACGCCCGCGTAACATAGCCCTCCCCAACATAGCTACCTCTAAACATAGCTTCCCTAAACATAGTTACCCCAAAAAATAGTATAACGTTTCGCCCTTTTTACTACCTGGGTAATTTTTCTTTATTTAATATGTACTTTTGCTTGTTACCAAAATAATTAAATTTACTCACCAGGGCTTCTAGTCCTAACGTCACAGCTCAGGCAGAAACTGTCTGTCTGTCATAGCCTCCCAATCTTGGAGATAGGTGAAATAACGATGGAATGTTTCAAAATACAATATTAAACAATTTATTAATTAAACACAAATCACAAATTGAACAAATGACAACCAATGTGTCAAGAAATTTATTTTAAATTACTGCTAACTCTTCTTTACATATATTAATTACTAGTTAAGTGTACAATAAAGCATTACAATTTATGTATCGAGAAGGTGGTAAGTTAAGTGTTCAAATTTAATTTTAGAAATGAATATCCAAAGACGATTTCTACCGTTTATGTGTTAATCATTTATTATTCAGAATTTAAGTCAGTTAAAATTAAAATTAATTTTCTTCATTATACTCTAAAACGTACCTGGTTGTGCACACCACTTGTATAACGCTATAACACATATTACTTATCACTGCACATCGCTCTTGCAATAAGTGCAGTTTAACAAAAAAATACGAACTTTTACTATTTGGAACTCGTACAAAAGAGGTTCTGGCTTCTTCTGTAAGTTGCATTAATAAACTGGTACCGGCCTTGACATCTTAAATTTTGAATAATAAAAGCTTGCAATTTTTCTAAGTCATTTCCAAATTTGCCATCACGTCTATCTCGTTCAAAGTCCTTTAGTGAAGTGGGTAGTTTGGTATTCGTGCGAAGCTGAATTCTAATACAACCCCCACCCTTATTATTTGTTCTTATATACATTTTTCATTGGTTCGCAGGTATCATCCCACGCTTACGTCATATGGCATGATCTGGTTAATTGCCGTAACTTACCAACATCGTACGATATTTTACATTTTTGCTCGCTAGGAGCGACTTAGTTCTTACGATAGAATAACAAGTGTTCACCAAGAAAACAATTTTTTTTATATTGGACCGATCTAATTATAAAATAAAAATTAAATATGTAAATGAATTTATATGTAACACCTAATTATTTAAGTGTTACAATAGTTACCCCAAACATAACTCTCGCCAAACATATCTCCCCCAAAAATACCTGCCCACAAACACAGTTCCCCTTAAAAATATAGCTAACTCCAAACATAGCTCCCCAAACATAGTTCCCACCAGCAATAACAGTGGCGATATAATTCTCACGCAAATATATTGCAATGAGTTTTAGCAAGCTAGTGCAGATGTGTTTACATTTCCTCGTACAATTAGAACTTCTTCCGCCATCTTACCTTCTTAAGTTTACTCTTCCCAAACACTGAAGTGTATCCTTATAGTAAGTGTATCCTTGTAGCAAGTGTATTCTTGTAGTAAGTGTATCTTTATAGCAAGTGTGTCATTGTAGCAAGTGTATCCTTATATTAAATGTTTCCTTGTAGCAAGTGTATCCTTATACTAAGTGTAACCATATAGCAGGTGTATCGTTATAGCAAGTGTACCCTTATAGCAAATATATCCTTATAGCAAGTGTATCCTTATAGCAAGTGTATCCTTATAGAAAGTGCATCCTTATAGCAAGTGTATTCTTATAGCAAGTGTATCCTTATAGCAAGTGTATCCTTATAGCTAGTGTATCTTTGTAGCGAGTGTATCCTTATAGCGAGTGTATTCTTATAGCAAGTGTATCCTTGTAGCAAGTGCATCCTTTTTAGCAAGTGTATCCTTATAGCGAGTGTACCCTTATAGCAAGTCTATCCTTGTAGCAAGTGTCTCCTTATAGCAAGTGTATCATTATAGCAAGTGTATCCTTGTAGCAAGTGTATTCTTATAGCAAGTGTTTCCTTATAGCAAGTGTATCCTTATAGCAAGTGTATCCTTGTAGTAAGTGTATCCTTATAGCAAGTGTATCCTTGTAACGATTGTATCCTTAGAGCAAGTGTATCCTTGTAGCAAGTGTATTCTTATAGCAAGTGTATCCTTGTAGCGAGTGTACCCTTATAGCAAGTCTATCCTTGTAGCAAGTGTATCCTTATAGCGAATGCATCCTTATAGCAAGTGTATCATTATAGCAAGTGTATCCTTGTAGCAAGTGTATTCTTATAGCAAGTGTATCCTTATAAAAAGCGTATCCTTATAGAAAGCGTATCCTTGTAGCAAATGTATCCCTATAGCAAGTGTATCCTTATAGCAAGTGTATCCTTGTAGTAAGTGTATCCTTATAGCAAGTGTATCCTTGTAGCGAGTGTATCCTTAGAGCAAGTGTACCCTTGTAGCAAGCGTATTCTTATAGCAAGTGTATCCTTATAGCAAGTGTATCATTATAGCAAGTGTATCCTTGTAGCAAGTGTATTCTTATAGCAAGTGTATCCTTATAAAAAGCGTATCCTTATAGAAAGTGTATCCTTGTAGCAAATGTATCCCTATAGCAAGTGTATCCTTATAGCAAGTGTATCCTTATAGCAAGTGTATCCTTGTAGTAAGTGTATCCTTATAGCAAGTGTATCCTTGTAGCGAGTGTATCCTTAGAGCAAGTGTATCCTTGTAGCAAGTGTATTTTTATAGCAAGTATATCCTTATAGCAAGTATATCCTTATAGCAAGTGTATCCATATAGCAAGTGTATCCTTATAGCTAGTGTATGCTTATAGCAAAGGGATAATTCTAGGTTCTGGACTATTATTTTGTGCTGTTCCAGCAGATCTAAAAGAAGGACGTAGGCACTCTCTTGAGGAATAATGTGTAAGTGCACATTATTCCGCTTATGCAAAATGTCATCCTATATTTCTGCTAATCCCCATCGCGCTACGTTCACACTCAAGGCTTTTGCAATTTGTTATTCGTTAATATCTGTTCTAAAGCAATAAACTTATTTCCCCCGGGATTTTCATATTAAAGTAAGTCATGTGCTTCTAATTTCATACAAGAAACTAAGCATTTGAATAAATTTTCCACATTTAAGTTTTTTCACATGAAATATTGTGAAAGGGGTTTAGATTAAAGTGTATACGCAAAGGGTTCTCCTTCAGATGCCAGTAAGAATTGGAATGGATATTGACATAGTTTTAAGTGTCATCCCTAAAAGCATTACTGTATATATTTTGAAAGAGCAATGGGACGTGTATAACCAGGCAGCGACACACTAAGTCGAACCTCCCAAAGGTCGTGATTCCCGCTCTTCCAATACCACACGTGATTGCTTCGGTCCAGATAGTGCAATCAGTCGTTTATACCCCAGGACCAAACCCTCAGATAGGGGACTTGTTCCTAGACTGAACTAAGCGACCCGCTTCACTCTTCTATTTCCGCCAGTAACTCTGCCTTTAGCTATGTTTTAGATCGCCCTTTTCGACTAATGCCGATCGGGCTCACTAGTTACTGTGCGCAATCCAACTGACCTGGTTCGATCTTCTTGCACGATCACAATTAATAATCCTCTTACTTTGCAAATATTGGATTATATCCGCATATGCAGACATTAGCAGGGACACAGTTACTCCTTCAAATGCCAGTACCTGCAACAAGCATTGTTATATAATCTATTTTCCCATCAATCGGGCCTTGACTCCTTGAGTTAAATCTCTCTCGCTTCCGTTCCGGTTACGAATAGTGTTACTGAAGACATTTTCCTTCCTTCTCACCTAGTTCGTCTATGAGGTTGTTGCTAAACACCTGAAGTAGCTCCTGCTGTCACTATTTCAGTACACTCCATGTTCTAAAATCTTGGTTTAGTGTTATAGCTCTGAAATTTTGGTTTGGTTCAGTTATAGGTTAGGTAGTTGCCCTCTGCATTCTCTGAGGATCCTTCCTCTGGACGTCACCCGTACACCTTATATTGCATGCTTTCAGCATTCGCCATCATGCAACCTGCTTACCTTTCAAGCCCGTTGCCCTGCTAATGCTCAATCTAACACCCTAAACCCTGACAACAAGGGATGATGAGAGCTTTGTGGTAACTTACATTGAAGGGCGATATTTATAAAATGGTGTTTCGTTTTAATCATTGTTATTATTTGGTGTGTTCAGAACGTTCTTCGTGTTCCGATATCCAGCCTCCACCTCTCTTGGCCCACCCATGTGTGTTCCTCCAGCCTCCACTTCTCTTGGCCCATCCATAGATGTTCATCCAGCCTCCACTTCTCTTGGCCCCTCCATGTGTGTTCCTCCAGCCTCCACTTCTCTATGTCCATCCATGGTGTTCCTCCAGCCCCCACTTCTCCTGGCCCATCCATAGTGTTCCTCCAGCCTCCACTTCTCTTGGCCCCTCCACGTGTGTTCCTCCACCCCCACTTCTCTATGCCCATCCTTGGTGTTCCTCCAGCCTCCACTTCTCTTGGTTCTTCCATAGGTGTTCCTCCAGCCTACACTTCTCTTGGCCCATTCATGTGTGTTCCTCCAGCCTCCACTTTTCTTGGCCCATCCATGTGTGTTCATCCAGCCTTCACTTCTCTTGGCCCATCCATAGGTGTTCCTCCAGCCTCCACTTCTCTTGGTCCATCCATGTGTGTTCCTCCAGCCTCTAATTCTCTTTGCCCATCCATGTTGTTCCTCCAGCCTCCACTTTGCTTTGCCCATCCATAGGTGTTCCTCTGTCTTTAATTTCTTGATTATTACATTCTCCTCAACTAAGGTTGGTCATTCCTCTACCTTGAAAGGTTCAAGTTAGGATTTATTTAGGAGGTCGATCTCCAAGGGTCGTTAGAAACTTGTCCATACCATCGAAATTTTCTTACCAACAATATTGTGTTTTGTAATAATTATGATGTTTTGTCTTACTTTCACGACTTATCTTACTCCTTGTTATCAGCCTCCATATTCTTCATTTAGTTTTCGGAGGTTTGTGTAAGCCCATTTCAGTTTCTTCTAGGTTTCTGTATCATGTTTCCTTCTTCTGTTCCTATTTAACACTGGTTGCTCCCAAAGGATACTATTAAGAAGGTTAAATGGTTCCCCTCCCTGGTCGAGTCTTTCTTTTGATCATAACTTCCTTTCCTTTCTCATGGGCATACCCAGGTATCAATGGTGTATTACAATGTCTAATTAAGTCCTCCACCTCCTAATAACAGGTCCTGTCACCTACCAACACAAGTATATTTTATTTTCTTGTGTTAATTTCCAATCATTATTTTTTTATTAGTCGACTATCTTCATTGTCATGTATCCGACATCTTCATATTCTTTTGGTATGTCGTGTTGATCATCTGGAAATTGCAACGTGTATGTAATATTGTTATAAGTTTTTTAACAATCAACATAATTTAATCTGATAAGTTTTTGGTGTGTTTCAGTTCTACGCCCTTATTTATAATATGATTTTAAACTATACTGTAGAGACACAGAATTGAATTATATAATCAGACAGTTATATTAGTCAGGTATATAAGGTACTTAAATAAAAACCCATCTTTCTATATATTCATACATCTGTTTGTACGACGTGTGCGAGGCAGCGCGTTGATTTTGTTTACCGAAGCAGTTTCTCGCTTTCATTAAAAAGAAAAATGGCTACTTTTCTTCCCCTTTCCCCACTTTCTACGCAACGCTTTCATTACAAAGAGCGAAGCTTTGTCGTTTTCATTTTTTCCGATCTGTTTAGTTTCCCCTTGCTTGGGCTTGAATTATTTCTTTTACGCGCGCATTACAAATTGCCCTTTGTGCTACAACAATAGGACGAAATTCGCTGCGGAAAACCCTGTTGAGGTTGAACTTATTTTAAAGCGAGTTTAAATAAATTTTAAATTCCACTGAAACGAGTTTCAAAGAAAACTTTATAATTGCTATCAAAGGAAATAAACAGAAAGTGTATTTGTCTTTTTAAATTTGTTTCTTTAAAGTTTAAAAATTTCCATTATTCTTAATTAACATTTGTGTTGCAAAATGTTTTGATAATTTATATTTTATCAATTCATTCTATTAGTTTACACTCTCCTTACACACACACCCACACACACACACACACACACACAGACACACACACACACACACACACACACACACACACGCACACACACACACACACACACACACACACACACACACACACACACACACACATACATTTCAAATTTTTAATCGTTAATAAAATATTTTGTATTCGTCTACTGAACTTCAAATACATTTTTTTAAAACAGTGTGGATTTCACTTTATGTCAATACAGTTTTTCCAAATATTAATTCAATAACTAAATTGAATGAATTAATTTTAGTTTAATATAGAAGAAGAGCTGTTCACAAATGATGCAAGGTATGCAATATAGTTATTTCGTCACGTTTAAAGTTCGGCCTAAAATAAGTGATAATATATTTCATAAAACAGCTGATTATAAGGTTAGAGGTTACGTGGTAGAACAGCTGTTTTAACGCAGCAGTTATACTAGTTTTTTTATATTATATTAAAATAAAAAGTTACTTTACTAAACAAAATAAAATAAATAAAAGTTACTAGTAATTATTTAATAAAAAGTAACTAAAATAAAATTTTCTTTCTTGATCTAAGTAGGAATTGGCTTTACACAATTTCTGGCCATATTACTTGTTTTTATGAAAGTAGGTAACTTTTGTTTAATCTATCGTTGCTTTTGCGTTTGTGTATTTTTAAGCACGTTTCTGAGGTAAAACTCTCAAAGTATTGTCTTGTCTTGAATTTCAAAATTCAAAAGTCTTGTTACATATAAAAAAAAACAATTCACAATAAAGCTAAAAAAAAAACAAAAGATGCAAAAGGGAAAAGCCAAACAAAAGTGAAGTTTTTGGCAAATGCATGTAATTCTAACCTTACTTACAATACTGTTATTTGAGCTGGGTCTTCACGCTACAAACATAATTCTATTATATTTTTTCACAACAACTGAAAATAGTTTTTTTTGGTACATTCCTCTTGTTACCCTTCCAAAGATGAAGATTATCTCTGTGATGGATGCTAAAGGATGTAATTACAGTGAAAACTCACTTTTGATTTTACTTCTTTTTTTCGTGATTTGGCCTTTAGTATAAATGTTGTATAAGAATGTGTATAGGTGCTTCACGGCGTAGCAAACCAAGCTCGACCCACTCTGGTCTGAAAGTTCGGACATTGTTAACTTTATCTGTTACACTCAGACGAAAATTTGCATACATAGATTTTTGGTGTTGCTGAATAAAAATGTGATGTCAAAAATATTTGGAATTTATTTGGAAAATATTTGTCAGAATTTTGGAATTTTTATTCTTTTTGTTCACAGTAGGTTTAGAAAAGTATCATTTGGGTAACTTTTTTTTCCCACCACGACCGAATTTCCAATATACACGGATCACTGTGCGACCGTACGAAACCATTCCCACCGGCGAATCATGCCTCCGGGTAGAATGGGAAGTGAGGTTGCATTCAACAATAAATCTTAACTATCGAACAAGTTTTTCTGCCAGGGACACGGCTTCGATTACGGTCCGTTAACTTGAACTTTGAATGGTTTTTATGATCCTTTATCGAAATGCATTATTATTTTTTCAGAAAAAGAAAACCTCCTCGTAAGCGAACTTTTCTATATTGGAATTGTTTGCGTTACGACAGAACTTTTACAGGCTGACTCCGTTGGCAGGCTGTGACTGGAAAGTTTAATATGGCGTATTTTTATTTATTTTTGATGCTTTTCTCGCGATAAAAGAACTGACATCAAACTTGAAAGGATATCATTTACCGCCTTATGGAACTCTTCGACCAACGTCCGCAGAAATTTACATTAATTTGCCACCTATACTTTATAAGGCAACTTGACACTACACGAAACATAAATTGACCAGGCATAGCGAGATTCCCACTCGTCTTGTGCTGTTTTAGAAGGCAAAAACTGCTTCAGCTTCAAATAATTTGCGTTGTTTTAAATTATTTTTTTCACACACACACTCACACACTCAATCACAAACACGCACGCACGCGCGCACACACACACACACACACACACACACACACACACACACCACACACACACACACACACACACACACACACACACACACACACACACACACACACACACACACACACACACACACACACACACACACACACACACACACACACACACACACACACACACACACACACACACACACACACACACACACACACACACACACACACACACACACACACACACACACACACATACACACACACACACACACACACACACACACACACACAAACACACACACACACACACACACACACACACACACACACACGCACGCACGCATGCAATCACGCACACAAAAGATATAGAAATTATTATATTACATAATAATATATATTATGATTACAATATATTAATAATTACAATTATAATAATTTTACATAATATATATAATATATGAAAATATAGTATGGTAATATATGTATGTATATATATATATATATATATATATATATATATATATATATATATATATATATATACACACATATTGTATTTTGTAACATAATTAGCTTGCCTACTGTTCACGGAAAGTAATACAGTCAGTAGAATATGACCCTTTTACTCCGCAATTTGTACAATATATTTATTTGATGCTAACTGTTTTATGTAGGAGCTGAAACTCGCACAAAAAGTTCGGTGTTACTTTTGTTCGAATCATGAATCTTAAGGTTACTAAATATCAACTTCTTGGAAAATTAATTCTTTTGTGCGTGTGCATAGTTGTGTGTGAGAGAGAGGGGGAAAGAGAGATAGAGAGGGGGGGGGGGTAGAGAGATACCTATTTTTCCTTAAACGCCGAATACTCATCTATTACTGGAATGCCATGGAAATATTATCAGTAATAGAAGTTACTCTTGACAAAGTATAAATAATTTACTTTTAAATATAATAGATTTTAAAGTACACGTAGGTAAAAATAAGAAACTGGGAATTTATTTAATATTATCCAGTTGACTTAATCATACTGATTTTAGCGCTGCTCGATGGGTTTATTCACAAAAATCTATCCCAATGCCTTCTGAATCTGTCTCTCCAACAGCCTCCCCTTCTCACAGATAAGTGATTTCAGTGTAAGAACTGAATCCTTCTTGTATCCTTGACGCCTTTCAATAGACTCCTTTCATACACTATTGATCCCGCAAGGATTGGCAAGTGAGATTCTGCGATTCTCTAACCCCTTACTACACTTGAAACACTATGACATGGTTATAACTATCTACCCGTAGGCTTTATAAACCCAAATAATAAAGTGTTATTTTAACAAGCAAATGGAGTATTATAAAAGAACGCACGTTTGTGGTTAATTTTTTAGTTTTCTTCATTATTGTTATTTTAATCGATAATATTTATAATTTTCTTTAATGTCTTTATTAAAACTATCTATATTTTTCAAACTTATATTCGTAAAAGTACAGCTTTATTCTCACTGCCGCAGCTAATCCTCCGCAAGTTCTCTCATTGCGTATAAATATAATGGTATTTCCCCTTGCAAATAATCTATAACAATTGCAGAAAGTGGAACAATGCTTTACCCAGTTGAGTATAATGTTTTCTACAGTCATACAATCGCTAATTGAATTAAACTCTGATCCGATTATGACTTGCAATATAAAATTGGTTTATACACCACAACTAATATTATAAACCCACAAACAAGTGGCCTATTCAAGACATGTACGATATCACCGCCCTGTATGAGTTTATATACCCCTCCCCTACTAATGTGTTACCAACTTATATTTAGGTTATTTATGGGTAGTTTTTGGGCTGCTTTACAAATTTAACATTTATCTATAACCTAGTTTTTCTAACTTATTATTTATTTACTACTGTTATTTACTGTTTATTTACATTGTCGATACTACATTCAAATAGCAACTATTATTTTAAAAACACAAAGGAAAAGGTTATTTATGAAACATTTATAACATTTACTTTAACTTACACCATAACAAAAATCATGGAAAAAGGCACCGCATCCTTGCGAGTCCTGTATGATGATATAGCAGTAGGGCACCATGTACGTTGTGAGACAAGGATGGAAAGACAGGTCGCGTCACCTACAATAGCAACCATGGCTTGGGTTATAAGTTATCATTTTACTGATCCGTTCCTTTTTTTACAAGAGCGATAGAGTTTACTTAAATTCATGAACTTACCAAATCGGAACAGCTGTTCGCTCAAGCCAAGGCAAAGTTGTTATATTCAATGGCTATTTATCTAAATTGAAACCGCTGATCCGTTTCATATGTGAATAGTTACACCTGTTTCGTGACGAAATCTAACAAGGAATATAAAAAAAATCCTAAAAGAAAAATCCTACTTAGGTCAACAAAGAAAAATTTTATTTTAGTTACATTTTAATAAATAATTACAATTAATGTTAATAAAGTAGCATAACCTACGGGTTAAAACAGCTGTTCTATCACATAACCTGTGACATAGAATCAACTGTTTTATGAAACCATGTGTTATCAGTTATTTTAGGCCAAATTGGACGAATTAACTATATTGCATAACTTGCCCATTTTGTGAAAACTTTTCTCCCATATGTAACTAAAATTAATTCATTAAATTTAATTCAAGAATTTATATTTCCAAAAAATTGAATAACATCAAGTGTCATCTACTACAACTTTTAAAAAAAATTTTAACTTGAGAATGAATAAAACGTATTTTAATAGCTTATGAAAATTCGAACAATATATATAAATATATGTAGAGAGAGTGTGAACTAATAGAAGGAATTTAATAACACCTTAAAATTTTGTAAAACCCTTTCTTAGCAGACCAAACGAAAGTTACAGTCGAATATATTAATTTTAGTTTAGGGTTTAGGCTGTGCGTTGATTATGAATAAGTCAAGACATGTTATTTTATAAAAGTAGGTGACATCGTTTAAACTGCATTTTTAATGTACTCCATTTCTATTTGTTAATTAAATCAACTCGGTTTCAAAACTATAATTTTGGGTATTTTTAGCAGTTTTATTCGATCTTCTCATCTTTTAAAATTTCAAAATAAATGAAATGTTAGACTAAGTGGTAGCTACTTAAGGATAAATATAGGTTTCTTGTTAGTATGGGTTTTTTATTATCACTTGTGGCTTATATTTCCGTTTTATTCAGTAGCTGTCTAATGGTTTCGGCCGGATTGGAAAGTTCCATTTACTTGCTTAACGTTTACTTTATTATGGACAGAATTTTGACACACTTTTATAGTTCTTTGACTTCAAATTTATAAATTATTCGTTAACCAAATTATATCATACATAAATGATATTTCAAATTAAATTAAAATATAATTTATCAGAATATAAGGAAAATAGTTTAGACTTTTTAACTTAAGAGGAACAATGTAAACGTACGTTTTCGATTTACTTCATTGGATAGATGCTGTTAGCGCCTGAATAAGTCATGAACAATTGTACACGATTGTTTTACAAAGTTACTTCCATTGTTGCAGGCGTACTATAAATGTTGCCTGGTATTAAACCTTGCCTGGTATTAAAGGAAACGCTAGAGCCCGTATCTAAATTCTGCATGTAATACCGTATTCCTGCATATAATACAGTATTCCTGCATATAATACAGTATTCCTGCATATAATACCGTATTCCTGCATGTAATACCGTATTCCAGTGTGTAATACCGTATTCCTGCATATAATTCAGTATTACTGCCTACAATACCGTATTCCTGCATGTAATACCGTATTCCAGTGTGTAATACCGTATTCCTGCATATAATACAGTATTACTGCATACAATACAGTATTCCTGCATACAATACCGTAATCCTGCATACAGTACCGTATTCCTGCATGTAATACCATATTCCTGCATATAATACAGTATTCCTGCATGTAATACCATATTCCTGCATTTAATACTGTATTCCTGCATATAATACAGTATTCCTGCATGTAACACCGTATTCCTGCATATAATACAGTATTCCTGCATACAATACCGTATTCCTGCATACAATACCGTATTCCTGCATTTAATACTGTATTCCAGTATGTAATACCGTATTCCTGCATACAATACCGTATTCCTGCATGTAATACCATATTCCTGCATATAATACAGTATTCCTGCATATAATACAGTATTCCTGCATGTAATACCGTATTCCTGCATATAATACAGTATTCCTGCATACAATACCGTATTCCAGTATGTAATACCGTATTTCTGCATATAAATACGTAAGTCCGTCTTAAAAATAAACAATGTTACTAAACAAAATTATTTCGGAAAACATAAAAATTAAGAGAAAATTAAAAGGATTTTATCGTCTTATAACATATCTCACATAATTAATAATGAGCACGTAATGATTACAGCGTGCTATTTATCATAGGACCTTAAGGAGAGCACATCCAAAACACCGCTATTACAGAATGCTATTTATTATAGGACCTTAAGGAGAGCACATCCAAAACATCGCTCTTACAGCGTGCTATTTATTATAGGACCTTAAGGAGAGCACATCCAAAACACCGCTATTACAGCGTGCTATTTATTATAGGACCTTAAGGAGAGCACATCCAAAACACCGCTATAACAGCGTGCTATATATTATAGGACCTTAAGGAGAGCACCTCCAAAACACCGCTATTACAGCGTGCTATTTATTATAGGACCTTAAGAAGAGCACATCCAAAACACCGCTATTACAGCGTGCTATTTATTATAGGACCTTAAGGAGAGCACATCCAAAACACCGCTATTACAGCGTGCTATTTATTATAGGACCTTATGGAGAGCACATCCAAAACACCGCTATTACAGCGTGTTATTTATTATAGGACCTTAAGGAGAGCACATCCAAAACACCGCTATTACAGCGTGCTATTTATTATAAGACCTTAAGGAGAGCACATCCAAAACACCGCTATTACAGCGTGCTATTTATTATAGGACCTTAAGGAGAGCGCATCCAAAACGAGAGCACATCCAAAACATCGCTCTTACAGCGTGCTATTTATTATAGAACCTTAAGAAGAGCACATCCAAAACATCGCTATTACAGCGTGCTATTTATTATAGGACCTTAAGGAGAGCACCTCTAAAACACCGCTATTACAGCGTGCTATTTATTATAGGACCTTAAGGAGAGCACATCCAAAACACCACTATTACAGCGTTCTATTTATTATAGGACCTTAAGGAGAGCACATCCAAAACACCGCTATTACAGCGTGCTATTTATTATAGGACCTTATGGAGAGCACATCCAAAACACCGCTATTACAGCGTGCTATTTATTATAGGACCTTAAGGAGAGCACATCCAAAACACCGCTATTACAGCGTGCTATTTATTATAGGACCTTAAGGAGAGCACCTCCAAAACACCGCTATTACAGCGTGCTATTTATTATAGGACCTTAAGGAGAGCACATCCAAAACACCGCTATTACAGCGTGCTATTTATTATAGGACCTTAAGGAGAGCACATCCAAAACACCGCTATTACAGCGTGCTATTTATTATAGGACCTTATGGAGAGCACATCCAAAACACCGCTATTACAGCGTGCTATTTATTATAGGACCTTAAGGAGAGCACATCCAAAACACCGCTATTACAGCGTGCTATTTATTATAAGACCTTAAGGAGAGCACATCCAAAACACCGCTATTACAGCGTGCTATTTATTATAGGACCTTAAGGAGAGCACATCCAAAACGAGAGCACATCCAAAACATCGCTCTTACAGCGTGCTATTTATTATAGAACCTTAAGAAGAGCATATCCAAAACATCGCTATTACAGCGTGCTATTTATTATAGGACCTTAAGGAGAGCACCTCCAAAACACCGCTATTACAGCGTGCTATTTATTATAGGACCTTAAGGAGAGCACATCCAAAACACCGCTATTACAGCGTGCTATTTATTATAGGACCTTAAGGAGAGCACATCCAAAACACCGCTATTACAGCGTGCTATTTATTATAGGACCTTATGGAGAGCACATCCAAAACACCGCTATTACAGCGTGCTATTTATTATAGGACCTTAAGGAGAGCACATCCAAAACACCGCTATTACAGCGTGCTATTTATTATAAGACCTTAAGGAGAGCACATCCAAAACACCGCTATTACAGCGTGCTATTTATTATAGGACCTTAAGGAGAGCACATCCAAAACGAGAGCACATCCAAAACATCGCTCTTACAGCGTGCTATTTATTATAGAACCTTAAGAAGAGCATATCCAAAACATCGCTATTACAGCGTGCTATTTATTATAGGACCTTAAGGAGAGCAAATGAAACATCGCTATTACAGCGTGCTATTTATTATAGGACCTTAAGGAGAGCACATCCAAAACATCGCTATTACAACGTATTATTTATAATAGGACCTTATGGAGAGGACATCCAAAACATCGCTATTACAGCGTGCTATTTATTATAGGACCTTATGGAGAGCACATCCATAACATCGCTATTACAGCGTGCTATTTATTCTAGGACTTTAAAGAGAGCACATCCAAAGCACCGCTCTTACAGCGTGCTATTCATTCTAGGACCTTATGGAGAGCTCTTCCAAAGCATCGCTATTACAGCGTGCTATTCATTCTATGACTTTATGGAGAGCACTTCTAAAGCACCGCTAATAAAATGTGCTATTCATTCTAGGACCTTAAGGAGAGCATGTGCAAAATACCGATATTACAGTGTGCTGTTCATTATATGACCTTAAGGAGAGCACATCCAGCAGGAAGAAAAGTGGGGTAAGGGCGGTGATTCCATTGAATAGTGCTTAAGTGAGGCGGAGGTGTTCAGATAGAGGCCGGATGCCTATTGTGGTTTGAGATTCTGGATGGCTCGGCATATCTCCTGCTTGGAGAAAGGTTGAACCTCCAGTGCCGGTATCGAATTGAAATAATTCTGGAGGTACCCGTCCACGAAGCAGGAGATATACTCGTCTTCGATGTCAGGGTGAAGAGCAAATTGGACTTCCAGGCTGTCAGCAAAGACCTCGGCCCTGTCATCTGGGGAGTAGGCCACACCCGCGGTGCATCTGAGCGGGTGCGTCGTCCTCTTCTCCCTCAGCAGCGTCCTCGTGGCCCTCCAAACTGTGGCGTGGGTGATGTCCAGCGAGTTGAGGTACGCTTCCCAGGCGGTGGTGCTGTTGTCCTCCAGTAGATCGTTTACGAGGAGGATCTGCCTGTTGAGGGCCGCCTTGGCCACCGGAGCTCTGGTGTGTTGCCATGCGCGTCGCAGTTGCCATTTCTTCTTGATTTCGATCAACAGTAGGTCAGGAAGGTTTGATCGTTGATGGGAGGGAGAAGATAGCGTTGTGTTTGTGAGAACTGAGTTGGAAAGGGTTGGACTTGGAGGGTGATGGTTTCAAGATCGGTGGTGCTTAAGATGTTGGGGAGTGCCTGAGGAAGTAACTGAGCTACGTCCGAGTTGAATTTCGCCCAGTTTACCCGTCTCAAGGGGGGAGGAGGTTGGCGTTGGTGGGAGGTTTCTATGGTGATAAGCACGGGGCTGTGGCAGAGGAAAGGGCGTTTACGGTTATTATTGCTGTCGGGAGGATGAAGTTGTTGGTGACGGCGATGTCGAGGACGTCGGGAAGGCGGTGGGGGTTTGAGGGAATGCGAGTGGGCTCGATTGGACCTAGGATCGCTATTGAAGGATTTGGTCTTCACAGTAGCTTCTTGCCTGAGGGGTTTGTGGATCTGCTGTTCCACGCGGGGTGTTTGCAGTTGAGATCCCCCGCTAGGAGGACTGGGGTGGGTGAGGAAAAGAGGGCTTGTAGGTCGTTGGAGGAGAGTGGGTTGTTGGGGGGTTTGTAGGCGGAGATGACCGTTTTTTCCTCACCGTTGATCGAAATCTTGACGGCAGTGACTTCGATGACGGTAGTCGTGAGGACGACGTGCTGGTGGGCGATCCTACGGTGGAAGAAGACGGCGGTGCCTCCTGCATCTGGCGATCATGGGTTGGTCCTGTCGGACCTGTAGGTGGCATAGCACGACAGGGAGAATCGGTTGCCTGGAGTGAAGTGGGTTTCGGAGATGAGCGCGATGTCCGCGTCATGATCCGTTAGGTAGGACTTTAGTTCTTGCCTCCTCAGCCGTAGCCGTTGGCATTTCATGCGACTATGCGTATCTTACTAGCCATGGCTGAGGAGGATAGAAGTTATGGAGGAGAGGACGATTTGGAGGAGGGACTGGACTCGGTGGCCTGCATCATTTTCGGAATTAATTCCTGAATGAATTGGGCCAGAACGACGTTCGATAACATCGGGGATTTGGTTTGGGAGGGGGGGACCGGATGAGTCGCAGGTGCAGGTAGGGCTGTTGCTGGTGTAGGTTAGGCTGTCGGAGGGGCAGGTGTAGCTGTTACTGGTGGGGCTGGTGCGGGGGTTGGTGGTGATGCTTTTGGTGCAGGGGTGGTGGGGGAGGCATGGCAGTACTCGGGGTCTGCGTGGTTGTTGGAGCTGGAAGTTTGGGTGCAGCTATGTTCGAGGAATCGTTTGCGGCCGCGGCAAAGGAGTGGGTTAAGGGTTTTGGGGATGGAGCAGGATTAAACGTTTGCCTGGGAGCAGGATTGGGCGGCGGGCCTCCCTGTCGTGCTGTCGGAACTGGTGTCGTTGTTCGCTGGCGAACTCGCTGTCTTTGTATGAGGCTCTTGTAGTGCGAGCACCCACGGTAGTTGGCGGTGTAGGACCCCCCGCAGTTGCAGCACTTGGGGGCTGCTTCTCTATCTTTTGGGAAGTCCCTGGGCTCGTGGCAGTCGCCGCATTTGACGCAGCGGCGGGCCATATGGCAGTTGAAAGAGCTGTGGCCGTAACGCTGACAGCTGAAGCACTGGGCTAACCCGGGACGAGGGTTGAAGGGATCAACCTTCACCTGTAGAAAGAACAAAGATGGTAAATCGTAGATGGCGGCGAAGTTGCCTTCCCTTCGGATTTTCACTAGAAACACATTCACCGGTCGCCGGTCTTTGGTGAGGAGGGTAACCTGGAACCCTTGCTGTTGAAGCTCGTTTGCGATTTCCTGAGTCTCAATATCATAAGGGAGACCCCGGATAACTACTTTGAGTTCCCTATCCTCAGGGAGGCTGAAAGTGTGGAAGGCGATGCTCGTTTCCTTCAGAGTGGCTTGGACTGCCCTGGAGTCGTTGGCGGTGGTAGTAAATACTTTGAAAAGATTCCCCTGGCATTTAACGTCCAGGGAACCCTTCACGGCGGCTTTCAAAATTTTGGAGATATTAAGCCAGTTGCCCGCATCGTTTATGACGATGGGAGGAATTTTTGGGGTTGTCGGAGTTTGAGATTGCCTGAAGCGATCGGGGCGGCGGATGAAGTAATGTCTGCTGCGGGCATTGATGCACATGACGCATAAGAGCATTCGCTCTCGGTTCTGGTTTTTTGACTGAAATCTTTATCATTAAAACAAATATTCTAATCGCGATGCATGAAAAATTTTATTAAATATCTTTTTATTGAATTAAATAGAGAAATTTAAATATCAATCTATCGAGAAAAGCTAAATTGTTCTTCACTTCTCCTAAAATTTATCTTGCTCTTCACAAAAAGAGGGACGAGAGTTAATTCCTTATTATATATACGCTAACCATATACAAAATCATTCCCTTCGGCCTTTCAAAGCAAACAAAAAATAATAAATACCACCCATATACTGTAATGCTTTCATAAACCCACAACTCTTTCTCGCCATTAACAATATAACACAATATTTCTTCACGGCTTGGGGGGGATCAAACAGGCTTTGTCCACTTCAATATAAAAGGCGTTGGCTTTAAGAGATTCTATGGCGGGGAATTGAAATAGGCCAGTACGTCATTTAGCGATTTAGGACCGTGCAGAAAACATTTACTTTGCTGTATTAGTGAAGTGAAAACATTGCGTAGTTAAGTACTGTTTTAACGGGCGTCGTTTGTCGAGTATATTTAAGATGAAATCATATTTAGGCCTGATATAATCTCTTCAGTTAGAAGCAATTGTACACACACACACACACACACACACACACACACACACAAACACACACACACACACACACACACACACACACACACACAGGTAGATTCAATATTTTACCTTTCTCTTACTCAAAATTCTTATAATCGTTTGTTTGTCCGCTACACGTCAAGCGATGATCGACCTGACATTCGGTTTAAGAAATTTAACGTTTTAAAGTGAACAAGTAAATACTTGTATGGACCCGTGTTCTCATATTTTGTAAGTATTTGAAGTGAAAAAACTTGCAACAAAATACTGAGTTGCAAAGCCTTTCAGTATAATTAAAACCAACGTCTTTCATTAAGTCGGAGTTTTATTATCAACAAGTGGACTTTACTCAGGCAAATAAACCAACGTTGTATCTCTAAACTCTCTGTTGTTTCTTTTGCGAACTAGATTTGTTCCTTTGTCAACAGAACCGAGAGGACGTAAAACTGTATTTTCTTGAAAAAGACTTTCATCAAAGAAGATGACATAAAGCTTCTCGTACGGGTTACTATGTTCATATTGTCTGAGCAGCGGAGGCAGATGGGACGGGGAGGGTTGTTTCAATTTGTGCCCCGCTTCTTTTAGCCCAAGTGTTCTGGAAATTGTGTACACATCGTAGAAATTGCCTGCTTCTCAGAAAACCAGCCTAGGAAACAATAATACTACTCGAGTGTATTGATTATTTAAAATCTCTTATTGATTTAATGCTGCATTAGAATAACAAGAAGTGGTTTTTAGATAAAATAAGTTGCTTTAACAATTTACTAAGCGACCAAAACATTTTCTTTATTTCTACAATTTCGAAAGGAGTTGAAGAGAAAATTAACTACCTCATTACTTGGCCAGTCACAGATACCTTGACTGAACTCTTTCATACCTTTTTCAAGGCTTTTGGAAGAAAAGTAACTTGAAAATAATATTTTAAAGTCAATGTCTACTTAGGTCAATGATTTAAATTATTATTTAATAAATAATTACAAATAATATAAATAAAATAACATAATATATGCAGTTCTACCATAACCTATAACATAAAATCAGTTGTTTTATGAATTATATAGTTCTCTTATTTTAAGCTAAATGGGGGGAAATAACTATATTGCATAGCTTGACCTTTTTGTGGAACGTTTGTCTCTCATATAAAACTAAAATTATTCATTATATTTAATTTACGAATTCAAATTTGAAAAAAAAACTGTATTAACGTCAGGTTTCCCCACAATAATTCAAAGAAATTTATTTGAATTTGCATGAATGAATAAAAGGTACCATTGAAAATTTGAACAAGATATAGGATATATATATATATATATATATATATATATATATATATAGGGGCAGAGTGTGGACTAATGGAAGTAATTGAATAAGTACGCTTTTGGATGCCTTCATAAAACAATCTTTGCTGGCGTGAATCTGTGACTATCCGTATCTGTGTGTGTACATACCTTCAGCGTTGAAGAGATAATTACCTACACATCTAAATGCATAGATTTATACGTTTTCTCAGTTTTGTAACAAGATTAATAATTTATTAACATTTTTCTTACTAAACTTACATAATGATGACTTGGTATTAAAGATTGTATAAATAAGTTTATTTGACGTTTTAGTTGGCGTGATTTAGGTTGCATGATTTGCTACACGCTATGGTGGAGATAAATGGTTTAGTTACAAGTTAAAGCCACTATGGTATAATGTTTTACTTATCTAACACTTTTACATATGCTGTAAATCCTCTTTACTACAAATAAAACAAACTCCAAAAGTTATTCTTGTAATAATTTCTTCTGAAGATGATTGCTTTGCAATTGAAATTTACATAAGGGTTTAAATAAAAAGTGTCATTTGTTGTTGGAGGCTGTATGTATTTAAAAAAAAATTAATGATTTAAGTTTATTTATATTAATTATGTCTGTTTAATGAAGCAATTGGTTATCTTCATTTCTAAATGAATCATAACATCGATAATGAAGCAGATTGCGGACATCCCAATTAGTTAAAGCATTTGGCTCATCAAAATGGCTTCAGTTCTTTTTCTGTTTGTTGTCACGTTTTCCTTAACTCTTGGTGAAGGTATGTTTTATTCTTAACCTTAAATCTAAGATAAGTTGTTATAGCAGTTACGTTAGGGGCACTTTGTTCTGCTAGGGGATACTGTTTACTTGCACAACCCCTACCTGTATGCCCGAGTTTAGATATCTCTAGCTCTCTATACTTGCTTGTAATAAGCACGTCTTACAAAGCAACTGTGTCCCTCCTCGATATCACACCTTCTAATATACTGCTTATGCTAGGTTCGAAACTTTATTTTATGTCCTTCTAAACAGAAAATGTATGTTTTAAAAATTATTATTATTCCTATTTTAAAAACTTTCTTTCATAAAAATATTTGAAATGTACAATTCAATTCAGAAACAGCAAATTACATGTATTTTAAATATTTGAGAAACGCAACTGAAAAAACACCCACTTTACAAATATTTTTAGCAATATGCGGTCAAATATTCAGCATTTGTCCATCGGCGTCCATTTCTGAGAGAGTGTCAAGTCTGATGGATGGTTTGCCCAAGAGAGTGGGTACTTGTGGCGACATTTTTTAACACACATTTATATTTATAGTTTTAAAAATATTTTTCTGTCAATTAAGATGAAAGAAACTTATACGCCCTTGTGAGTATGGAGGGGAGAAATGATTTTATAAAAATGTGAATTTATAGTTTATTTTTCATAATAGTTTATAGCTTTATAATAGTAAAGGTAGTACAAGACCCTACTATCCTCGGCCATCTAGATTTAAAAAAAATGGTATAATATTATTCTAAAAAGTTGTAATTTTTCAACGATACTCTGACAAGACATCAAGATATGTTTTTTTTTTTTGGAAAACAAAATGCATTTACTTTCAGCACTATAATAATATCCTGTTCTGAATCCAGAAAAATGTTTCATTTCTCCATTTACTTTGCGAGATAGAATCTAATTTTGCCTTCCATCGACTTGTAATGCGATTATTTAGTCACCTCGATCGTGATTTTATAAGGACTAAAAGCATAACCAATCAATCGAAGGCGCTTCGCACCAAATCAGGAAGTTTATCAACTTCTTAAATTTATACTGTGGGAAATATTTAACAGAGGCGTAAATTGTATAGCTATATGTGTACATATCTGCAGCAGTTATTTTATAATATAAATAGTTAATTCTGTGTAAATAATACCTGAAGCTATAGTTGTAGAGGGCGTTGTTGCGCTTTACGGCGTCTCTTAGTGTGTGTCACGGTTATTTACAGAGCTTGATGGATTTAATTGTAAAACTCTACTTGAGAAATAAATTTACGTTTTCGCGGCTTCAAGACTCCTTCGACATATTGTTATCGGGAGGGTCGTTGAGGGTTGCTAAGGAAAGGGTTCGCAAGCGCAGGGGGTTGTTTAGCAGTAAGGTTACCTCTCCCCATAGGTGTTTATCCTCTACATATGGGGATTAAAAAGCAGCATTGTCAATTTCGAAAAGGCTAAAACAAACATGAATGTCGCATGTTATAGGAGCAGGAGAAAGGAGATAAAAACTCTTTACCATCATCGGTGGTAGAGTTTTATGTGAAGGCATGGTCTAACATTTCATCAACCTGAATGTTTACCCTGTCGACGTACAAATTATGGATACGTATGAAGTGAACGACGAATTTCCTAGAGTAATTTAGGAAATAATCGAAATCATCGACATTTGCACACTTGTACAGCACAAGTACAATACATATATTTTGTAATGAAACAGGGATGACAATACTACCAGCGGGAAAATCGTTGCGCCATAGAAGAGCAAAACAGTTTCAAAAAGGACAGAGTAAAAAAAAGGTTAACAATTTAACGGGACAAAATGTAGAAAGGGTTATAATGTAATTGAAAACTTGTTTCTATGTTTTTATTTTAGAATTTTACTTGATTCTTTCTGTACTTGATTCTCTTTAGCCAAATCCATTCATTGTTTACATGCTCTGGATTCTTTCCTTGTCCATCCTTCCGCTCTTCCTCTTGCCCTTACCAAAGCGGTTACTCGGCATCTATGCAGCTCCAAGGACCTTCTTGAAGTAAAGGGTACACAGCAAATTATGATTTCGACAAAGAACAGATTTACTTCTCATACGCGACTCTGCACAGGTTCGATTCCACCTGTATCCTCTACCAAATGGTTCTGTAACCCCTCTTTAGTCCTAACAAGGTACAAAGTCAATGGCAGCTCCAAGCACCTTCTTTCTCGTCCAGTTGAAGTAAAGGGTAGACAGCACATTATAACTTCGACAAAGAACAGATTTATTGCTCACACGCGAATCTGCACAGGTTCGATTCTATCTGTATCATTTACTAGATGACTCTGTGACCCCTCTTTAGTCCTAACAATGTACAAAGTCAGTGGCAACTCCAAGCACCTTCTCTCTCGTCCAGTTGAAGTAAAGTGTAGATAGCACATTATGACTTCGTTAAAGAACAGGTTTACTGCTCATTCGCGACTCTGCACAGATTTGATTCCACCTGTATCCTCTACCAGATGGCTCTGTGACCCCTTTTTAGTCCTAACAATGTACAAAGGCAATGGCAGATCGAAGCACCTTCTCTCTCATCCAGTGTAAGTAAAGTGTAGATAGCACGTTATGACTTCGACAAAGAACAGGTTTACTGCTCATACGCGACTCTGCACAGGTTCGATTCTACCTGTATCCTCTACTAAATGGCCCTGTGTCATTATCTTAGTCCTAACAATGTACAAAGTCAATGGCAGCTCCAAGCACCTTCTCTCACGTCCACTTTAAGTAAATGGTAGGCAGCACATTATGACTTCGACAAAAAATAAGTTTACTGCTTATACGCAACTCAGCACAGGTTCGATTCTACTTTGTGTTACCAGATGGCTCTGTGACCCCTCTTTAGTTCTAACAATGTACATAGACAATGGCAGCTCCAAGCACCTTCTTTCTCGTCCAGTAAAGTATAGACAGCACATTATGACTTCGTTAAAGAACAGGTCACTGCTCTTTCGCGACTCTGCACAGATTTGATTCCACCTGTATCCTCTACCAGATGGCCCTGTGTCATTCTCTTAGTCCTAACAATGTACAAAGTCAATGGCAGCTCCAAACACATTCTCTCACGCCCACTTCAAATAAAGGGTAGGCATCACATTCCGACTTCGACAAAGAATAGGTTTACTGCTCATACGCGACTCAGCACAGGTTCGATTCTACTTTGTGTTCTATAGCAGATGGCTCTGCGAACCCTTCTTAATCCTCACAATGTACATAGACGATGGTCATATGGTCCGATCATCCTAAGGCTACGTAACAAACAAAAATGTCCTTTCAGAACTTTAATTGTCTATTATAAAAAAGTTTGCTAAATATTTGTTTGAGTTTCAGCTAATACTTTCCAAACAAATCTGTATTACATTCGTAAAACGTTATTGATTTAGAAAGTCATGGTTGACCGTCGTATGACAATGGAAGCTATCTTAGTTATGAATTACTGTTGTTATAAAATATGACAAAACAATATTTTAACAAAGTAATCTGGGTGATAAGTAAAAATACCTGCTAAATTTTACGGCAATGAACTGTTTAGTCGTAAAAAGTGGTTCGTCAAACCTGACACGTAAAGTGGAGGTAAATTAAATTGGACCTTATCCAGTTTGAGAACTCCATTAAAAGTTTGCCGCTCCGCTGAAAGACGGTCGACCTGAAGTAGGAATTCCGGATCGCAAATTGGGCGGAAAGGCAGCACAAACTTTTGCACGGTGTATAATTAGAAAAAAATAAGTTGGAAAGGTCCGATTCACTGACGAATCGGCTCTTTAATCAGTTAGTTTTCCTTACAGACTGATGCTTTTGATTCGAAGCACAAAATTAAACTGGCAGGTAATGGCAACAGAATACACATTGAAAGCAGATGAAACTTTTAAGAACAGATTTTATTAAAAAAGTTAAGGAAGAAATCTGTCTTATGATGTAGTCTCTTACTCTTCCGGAAACATTGAGAAATACCGGAAGCAGTTCGAGAATAATAAAAGCCTAATCGTTTGTTAACTTTAGACACAACTAAGCTGTCCATCTCGGCCCTTGTTTCAAGTAATATAAGCAAAAATGTTTTAGTCAATTAATACGTAGGCCTTTTTTTAATTTTAAATGTTTTTTATTAAATTATTACAATAAACATAAATTTCATAACCTATGCGTTAAAACAGCTGTTCTACCACATAATCTCTAACATAAAATCAGCTGTTTTATGAAATCATATGTTGTCACTTATTTTAAGCCTAATGGATTGGAATAACTATATTGCATATCTTGCCCCTATTGTGAAAGGTTTTCTCCCATATAAATAAAACTAAAATTAGTTCATTAAATTTAATTAATTAAATAATACTTGAAAAAACTGTATTAAGATCAACTGCCATCCAAGGCAAGAAGTATCTGTGGCTTTTTATCTATCAGCTGTTTTTTCAGAATTTGTGAGCATTGCAGTAAACCAATGTATAAAGTGTCCATGGAGGAATGCATAGGCCTAAATATAGATGATGTCTTTGCTTACTTAATTAGTACAATAAATCTTTTAGTCCGAAGTTTATCTAACAATAACTAATTATTTAAGATAAGTACGTTAAATATTAATTAAAATCTATTTCATAAAGTCTTACTCTGATAGAGTTGGGAAATGAGTTGAACCTCACCCTTCACCCAAATTAGTAAATGTAGCATTTACTCACGTTTACTTGTAAATCCACGTTGGACGTCTTGGGCGAAAAGCTGTAGAGTGGAACGCGGCTACAGAAGTAAAGACAGTACTTCATTGAAAAATCTACTTATAGAATAATAGTTAATAATAATAATAGTAATAATAATACTTAATAGTTAATAATCAAACAATGTAGGTGATAGAAAACCTTTTTAGATGTGGAGAAACTCACCTAATATATTTTTTTAAAGAATGTATTTGAAATTGGTTATTAAAACGTACTAGAGGCGCCTAAAACGTTTTAATTTTAAAAAAGTAATACAAATAAACAGCTAAATTTTTTTAATGCCAATAATGAAGTTATCGTAAAATTTATAAACATATAAGTACATTCTTATACTTAAATATAAAGATTTATCATTAAAAAATAATTAATAATGACATTTTAAAAAATAATGAACAATAAACAAAGTAACATATCATACGTGTAAATTTTCAGTAGCCTACAACCTAACCTATAACATGGAATCAGGTGTTATATGAAATCACCTGCTACTTTGAATGCTGAATAAATATCGATGGGTTAAAGCATGCACAGTCAGGCATGCCATAAGAAATAGTCATATCAGGAAACTCCGATATATTTGTCCTTTATAAATTGACCGTCTGTCCTCCATTCTCCGCTTGTCTCAGTACGTAACTGGGAATCTGAAGACACCACATTCTAAATAACACTGCATTGGCCAGTTTAACCCCAGGGGGCTAGATACGGTCTTATAATATTAAACCAAGCAAACTTTGATTGAATGAATCGTTGTCGATGAAACAGACAAGGTCTTAACAAAGTACTTTTAAAATTATTAATAACTTTACCTACTCCAAGTCTGTATGGTGTTATTCACCAGTATACGGCCTAATGGCAACGGTGTAATAACTCATCATCACGGATAATGGAACACTTGGGAACATATTAAACAATAACCGCGCTTTAAATAAACCAATGCAATTTCTTAAAGTCAAAGTTACTTTATAAATCTGAAAACAAGGTTATAGGCCTACTACTAGTTACAATCAATTAGGCTCAATAAATTAACAAATAAAAATATCCTGACGAAAATTAACATAATCCTTTAGTTTATAAAGTTGTATATTTGTTGTAGTATGAAGTTAGTTGCTTATTTTTCACTTTTTAAAATTTTTAGTGTAAATTCAAACACACACACACACTTACACACACAGACACACACACACACACACACACACACACACACACACACACACACACACACACACACACACACACACACACACATACACACGCGCGCATACACACACACACACACACACGAACACATACACATTTTTATAGAAAAGTTAATTTATTAAATGACGAAATTTTAATTATTTCAATGTATGGTAAATGTAGAAAATTAATAAAATATTTTTAAATAATGTATTGAAATGTCTGTAGCTTTGTCATTGGTTGGATAGTCGGAAAGTTGCTATTTGTATCGGAAAGTCGAAGAAACATTTGCAAATTTTGGTTATGCCATAATTTATTTGTTCAAATAATTTCGTTTGGTGTGAATAAATAAATCTGAAAACCTGAGAATACTTTTAGAAATTATAAGAATATACTTAGAACGGCGAGTACGTTCTGAACAATAGTGCTTCTCCAGGTGTCAACATATTGATGCTGAAGTTGAAGGATGCTTGAGCCCATGCCTGTAGCTTTCATTCATCCCTTAACGCCTTATGAAAGCGACAAGGCGCACAGTTTCACTGACTGTACGGAATTACATCTCGTAACGTCACGCATCATCCGATCGCTCAGTGGAGTCTGTTGTAACAGAATAACATTTACATAACGTGTAACGTATGCAGGCATACGGTATCAGGATGAAAGAGTCAACATTTTGCTATAACATCTTACCAAAACTTGCGGTAAACGCTTGCTTACAGATATAATCTCCGATAGCTGATAACAGCTACTCCATTGACAAAGTCTAACTAACGTTGGACGCTCAGTGCCTCCGAAATGATAGGACGAGATTGGCTAGCTATTGCAGGGTCTTTGAGTCTGAGTAAACAAGGATCCAGAGTTTGAGTTTTAGTAACGAAGCGCACCTATTCTATTCTGTTTCTTAATGTCAGAGAGGTGTCTCAATAGAGGTATCTCATTGGAGGTGTCTCAGTGACTTTATTGCGTTAATGCGTTAGGAGGGCGTCAGCAAGCATATTGTTTCAAAGAGAAGGCGGAAGATTTTTTAAAGAACTTAAAAAAGGCAATGGCCCCAAGCACGTTTAAACATAGCGACACTGTACGCTCATATACTCTAAACAAGAGACCAAGATATTTTCGTAAATCAAGACTGTCTTTTGCAATGACAATACCTGACTTTACCGCCAAAACCATACTCTCAATGATTTACTTTTAACATTAGCCTCGAAGGAAAGTTTGGGCTGTATTTTGCGGAGCATATGATGTTTATAAAACTTACATCGTTAATGGTACTTCAAAATAAAGAATTGTAGCAAAACATTTTATATAGTTTTTTAAATTAAAAACATTCTTAGTTGTCTGTTACATAATTCGCCAATAATTTAATTATATTTAATTGATGTATTACTAAGTAAAAACGATTGAATATTTGATTTAAAATGTCTTATTAAAGTCATTTCAAAGCCCCTGATTAGTTTGGTAAGAGTGTTATGACGGCAATATGACAGCTCACAGCTGACATAATTCTGATATTCTCTATGGAGCTTTGACACGTAACTATTTGTTGCACTGACAGTATTATTGTAAGGTCCTACTAATTGTGTATTGTGATCCTTGTAATGGTCAAGTTTTGACACGTAACTATTTGTTGCACTGACAGTCTTATTGTAAGGTCCAACTAATTGTGTATTGTGATGCTTGTAATGAACAAGTTAACACAAGAAACTATTTGTTGCACTGACAGTATTGTTGTAAAGTCCTACTAATGTGTATTGTGATGCTTGTAATGGTCAAGATTAGACACGTAACTATTTGTTGCACTGACAGTATTATTGTAAAGCCCTACTAATTGTGTATTGTGATCCTTGTAATGGTCAAGTTTAGACAAGTAACTATTTGTTGCACTGACAGTATTAATGTAAGGTCCTACTAATTGTGTATTGTGATCCTTGTAATGGTCAAGTTTAGACAAATAACTATTTGCTGCACTGACAGTATTATTGTAAGGTCCTACTAATTGTGTATTGTGATGCTTGTAATAGTCAAGTTTAGACACGTAACTATTTGTTGCACTGACAGTCTTATTGTAAGGTCCTACTAATTGTGTATTGTGATCCTTGTAATGGTCAGGTTTAGACAAGTAACTATTTGTTGCACTAACAGTCTTATTGTAAGGTCCTTCTAATTGTCTATTGTAATCCTTGTAATGGTCAAGTTTAGACAAGTAACTATTTGTTGCACTGACAGTCTTATTGTAAGGTCCTACTAATTGTGTATTGTGATGCTTGTAATGATCAAGTTTAGACACGTAACTATTTGTTGCACTAAGAGTCTTTTTGTAAGGTCCTACTAATTGTGTATTGTGATGCTTGTAATGGTCATGTTTTGACACGTAACTATTTGTTGCACTGTCAGTCTTATTGTAAGGCCCTACTAATTGTGTATTGTAATGCTTGTAATCTTCAAGTTTAGACAAGTAACTATTTGTTGCACTGACAGTCTTATTGTAAGGCCCTACAATTGTGTATTGTGATCCTTGTAATATTCAAGTTTAGACAAGTAACTATTTGTTGCACTGACAGTATTATTGTAAGTCCCTACTAATTGTGTATTGTGATGCTTGTAATGGTCAAGTTTAGGCAAGTAACTATTTGTTGCACTGACAGTCCTATTGTAAGGTTCTACTAATTGTGTATTGTGATGCTTGTAATGGTCAAGTTTAGACACGTAACTATTTGTTGCACTGACAGTATTATTGTAAAGCCCTACTAATTGTGTATTGTGATCCTTGTTGTGGTCAAGTTTAGACAAGTAACTATTTGTTGCACTGACAGTATTAATGTAAGGTCCTACTTATTGTGTATTGTGATCCTTGTAATGGTCAAGTTTAGACAAGTAACTATTTGCTGCACTGACAGTATTATTGTAAGGTCCTACGAATTGTGAATTGTGATGCTTGTAATAGTCAAGTTTAGACACGTAACTATTTGTTGTACTGACAGTCTTATTGTAAGGCCCTACTAATTCTGTGTTGTGATACTTGTAATGGTCGAGTTTTGACACGTAACTATGTGTTGCACTGACAGTTTTAATGTAAGGCCCTACTAATTGTGTATTGTGATCCTTGTAATAGTCAAGTTTAGACAAGTAACTATTTGTTGCACTGACAGTATTATTGTAAGGCCCTACTAATTGTGTATTGTGATGCTTGTAATGGTCAAGTTTAGACAAGTAACTATTTGTTGCACTGACAGTCTTATTGTAAGGTCCTACTAATTGTGTATTGTGATGCTTGTAATAGTCAAGTTTAGACACGTAACTATTTGTTGCACTGACAGTCTTATTGTAAGGTCCTACTAATTGTGTATTGTGATCCTTGTAATAGTCAAGTTTAGACAAGTAACTATTTGTTGCACTGACAGTATTATTGTAAGGCCCTACTAATTGTGTATTGTGATGCTTGTAATGGTCAAGTTTAGACAAGTAACTATTTGCTGCACTGACAGTATTATTGTAAGGTCCTACTAATTGTGTATTGTGATGCTTGTAATAGTCAAGTTAAGACACGTAACTATTTGTTGCACTGACAGCCTTAATGTAAGTTCCTACGAATTGTGTATTGTGAACCTTGTAATTTTCAAGTTTAGACAAGTAACTATTTGTTGCACTGACAGTCTTATTGTAAGGCCCTACTAATTGTGTATTGTGATCCTTGTAATAGTCAAGTTTAGACACGTAACTATTGGTTGCACTGACAGTCTTATTGTAAGGCCCTACTAATTGTGTATTGTGATGCTTGTAATGGTCTAGTTTAGACACGTAACTATTTGTTGCACTGACAGTCTTATTGTAAGGCCCTACTAATTGTGTATTGTAATGCTTGTAATAGTCAAGGTTAGACACGTAACTATTTGTTGCACTGACAGTCTTATTGTAAGGCCCTACTAATTGTGTATTGTGATGCTTGTAATGGTCAAGTTTAGACAAGTAACTTTTTGTTGCACTGACAGTATTATTGTAAGTCCCTACTAATTGTGTATTGTGATGCTTGTAATGGTCAAGTTTAGGCAAGTAACTATTTGTTGCACTGACAGTCCTATTGTAAGGTCCTACTAATTGTGTATTGTGATGCTCGTAATGGTCAAGTTTAGACAAGAAACTATTTGTTTCACTGATAGTATTGTAGTAAGGTCCTACTAATTGTGTATTGTGATGCTTGTAATGGTTAAGTTTAGACACGTAACTATTTGTTGCACTTACAGTATTATTGTAAACCCCTACTAATTGTGTATTGTGATCCTTGTTGTGGTCAAGTTTAGACAAGTAACTATTTGTTGCACTGACAGTATTAATGTAAGGTCCTACTAATTGTGTATTGTGATCCTTGTAATGGTCAAGTTTAGACAAGTAACTATTTGCTGCACTGACAGTATTATTGTAAGGTCCTACGAATTGTGTATTGTGATGCTTGTAATGGTCAAGATTTGACACGTAAATATTTGTTGCACTGACAGTCTTATTGTAAGGTCCTACTAATTGTGTATTATGATGCTTGTAATGGTCAAGTTTAGACACGTAACTATTTGTTGCACTGACAGTCTTATTGTAAGGTCCTACTAATTGTGTATTGTGATGCTTGTAATAGTCAAGTTTAGACACGTAACTATTTGTTGCACTGACAGTTTTATTGTAAGGTCCTACTAATTGTGTATTGTGATCCTTGTAACAGTCAAGTTTAGACAAGTAACTATTTGTTGCACTGACAGTATTATTGTAAGGCCCTACTAATTGTGTATTGTGATGCTTGTAATGGTCAAGTTTTGACACGTAACTATTTGTTGCACGGACAGTCTTATTGTAAGGCCCTACTAATTGTGTATTGTGATTCTTGTAATGGTCAAGTTTTGACACGTAACTATTTGTTGAACTGAAATTCTTATTGTAAGGTCCTACTAATTGTGTATTGTAATGCTTGTAATGGTCAAGTTTAGACACGTAACTATTTGTTGCACTGACAGTCTTATTGTAAGGTCCTACTAATTGTGTATTGTGATCCTTGTAATGGTCAAGTTTAGACAAGTAACTATTTGTTGCACTGACAGTCTAATTGTAAGGTCCTACTAATTGTGTATTGCGATCCTTGTAATTGGTCAATTTTAGACACATAACTATTTCTTGCACTGACAGTCTTATTGTAAGGTCCTACTAATTGTGTATTGTGATCCTTGTAATGATCAAGTTTAGACAAGTAACTATTTGTTGCACTGACAGTCTTATTGTAAGGTCCTACTAATTGCGTATTATGATGCTTGTAATGGTCAATTTTAGACAAGAAAATATTTGTTGCACTGACAGTATTATTGTAAGGTCCTACTAACTGTGTATTGTGATGCTTGTAGTGGTCAAGTTTAGACACGTAACTATTTGTTGGACTGACAGTCTTATTGTAAGGCCCTACTAATTGTGTATTGTGATCCTTGTAATGGTCAAGTTTAGACACGTAACTATTTGTTGCACTGACAGTCTTATTGTAAGGCCCTACTAATTGTGTATTGTGATGCTTGTAATAGTCAAGTTTAGACACGTAACTATTTGTTGCACTGACAGTCTTATTGTAAGGCCCTACTAATTGTGTATTGTGATGCTTATAATGGTCAAGTTTAGCCAAGTAACTGTTTGTTGCACTGACAGTACTATTGTAAGGCTCTACTAATTTTGTATTGTGATGCTTGTAATGGTCAAGTTTAGTCAAGTAACTATTTGTTGCACTGACAGTCTTATTGTAAGGCCCTACTAATTGTGAATTGTGATCCTTGAAATAGTCAAGTTTAGACACGTAACTTTTTTTTGCAATGACAGTCTTATTGTAAGGCCCTACTAATTGTGTATTGTGATGCTTGTAATGGTCAAGTTTAGACAAGTAACTAATTGTTGCACTGACAGTCTTTTTGTAAGGCCCTACTAATTGTGTATTGTGATGCTTGTAATGGTCAAGTTTAGACAAGTAACTATTTGTTGCACTGACAGTCTTATTGTAAGGCCCTACTAATTGTGAATTGTGATCCTTGTAATAGTCAAGTTTAGACACGTAACTATTTGTTGCACTGACAGTATTATTGTAAGGCCCTACTAATTGTGTATTGTGTTGCTTGTAATGGTCAAGTTTAGACAAGTAAATTTTTGTTGCACTGACAGTCTTATTGTAAGGCCTTACTAATTGTGTATTGGGGTCCTTGTAATGGTCAAGTTTTGACACGTAACTATTTGTTGCACTGACAGTCTTATTGTAAGGCCCTACTAATTGTGTATTGTGATGCTTGTAATAGTCAAGTTTAGACACGTAACTATTTGTTGCACTGACAGTCTTATTGTAAGGCCCTACTAATTGTGTATTGTGATGCTTATAATGGTCAAGTTTAGCCAAGTAACTGTTTGTTGCACTGACAGTACTATTGTAAGGCTCTACTAATTTTGTATTGTGATGCTTGTAATGGTCAAGTTTAGTCAAGTAACTATTTGTTGCACTGACAGTCTTATTGTAAGGCCCTACTAATTGTGAATTGTGATCCTTGAAATAGTCAAGTTTAGACACGTAACTTTTTTTTGCAATGACAGTCTTATTGTAAGGCCCTACTAATTGTGTATTGTGATGCTTGTAATGGTCAAGTTTAGACAAGTAACTAATTGTTGCACTGACAGTCTTTTTGTAAGGCCCTACTAATTGTGTATTGTGATGCTTGTAATGGTCAAGTTTAGACAAGTAACTATTTGTTGCACTGACAGTCTTATTGTAAGGCCCTACTAATTGTGAATTGTGATCCTTGTAATAGTCAAGTTTAGACACGTAACTAAATGTTGCACTGACAGTATTATTGTAAGGCCCTACTAATTGTGTATTGTGTTGCTTGTAATGGTCAAGTTTAGACAAGTAAATTTTTGTTGCACTGACAGTATTATTGTAAGGCCTTACTAATTGTGTATTGGGGTCCTTGTAATGGTCAAGTTTTGACACGTAACTATTTGTTGCACGGAGAGTCTTATTGTAAGGCCCTACTAGTTGTGTATTGTGATTCTTGTAATGGTCAAGTTTTGACACGTAACTATTTGTTGAACTGACAGTCTTATTGTAAGGTCCTACTAATTGTGTATTGTAATGCTTGTAATGGTCAAGTTTAGACACGTAACTATTTGTTGCACTGACAGTCTTATTGTAAGGTCCTACTAATTGTGTATTGTGATCCTTGTAATGGTCAAGTTTAGACAAGTAACTAATTGTTGCACTGACAGTCTTTTTGTAAGGCCCTACTAATTGTGTATTGTGATGCTTGTAATAGTCACGTTTAGGCACGTAACTGTTTGTTGCACTGACAGTCTTATTGTAAGGCCCTAATAATTGTGTATTGTGATTCTTGTAATGGTCAAGATTAGACAAGTAACTATTTGTTGCACTGACAGTATTATTGTAAGGCCCTACTAATGGTGTATTGTGTTGCTTGTAATGGTCAAGTTTAGACAAGTAAATATTTGTTGCACTGACAGTATTATTGTAAGGCCCTACTAATTGTGTATTGGGGTCCTTGTAATGGTCAAGTTTAGACATGTAACTATTTGTTGTACTGACAGTTTTATTGTAAGGTCCTACTAATTGTGTATTATGATCCTTGTAATGGTCAAGTTTTGACACGTAACTATTTGTAGCACGGACAGTCTTATTGTAAGGCCCTACTAATTGTGTATTGTGATTCTTGTAAAGGTCAAGTTTTGACACGTAACTATTTGTTGCACTGACAGTCTTATTGTAAGGTCCTACTAATTGTGTTTTGTGATGCTTGTAATGGTCAAGTTTAGACACGTAACTATTTGTTGCACTGACAGTCTTTTTGTAAGGTCCTACTAATTGTGTATTGTGATCCTTGTAATGATCAAGTTTAGACAAGTAACTATTTGTTGCACTGACAGTCTTATCGTAAGGTCCTACTAATTGTGTATTGTGATAATTGTAATGATCAAGTTTAGACACGTAACTATTTGTTGCACTGACAGTCCTATTGTAAGGTCCTACTAATTGTGTATTGTGATGCTTGTAATGGTCAAGTTTAGACAAGAAACTATTTGTTGCACTGACAGTATTGTAGTAAGGTCCTACTAATTGTGTATTGTGATGCTTGTAATGGTCAAGTTTAGACACGTAACTATTTGTTGCACTGACAGTATTATTGTAAAGCCCTACTAATTGTGTATTGTGATCCTTGTTGTGGTCAAGTTTAGACAAGTAACTATTTGTTGCACTGACAGTATTATTGTAAGGTCCTACGAATTGTGTATTGTGATGCTTGTAATAGTCAAGTTTAGACACGTAACTATTTGTTGTACTGACAGTCTTATTGTAAGGCCCTACTAATTCTGTGTTGTGATGCTTGTAATGGTCGAGTTTTGACACGTAACTATGTGTTGCACTGACAGTTTTAATGTAAGGCCCTACTAATTGTGTATTGTGACCCTTGTAATGGTCAAGTTTAGACACGTAACTATTTGTTGCACTGACAGTCTTATTGTAAGGCCCTACTAATTGTGTATTGTGATGCTTGTAATAGTCAAGTTTAGACACGTAACTATTTGTTGCACTGACAGTCTTAATGTAAGGCCCTACTAATTGTGTATTGTGATGCTTATAATGGTCAAGTTTAGACACGTAACTATTTGTTGCACCGACAGTCTTATTGTAAGGTCCTACTAATTGTGTTTTGTGATCCATGTAATAGTCAAGTTTAGACAAGTAACTATTTATTGCACTGACAGTTTTATTGTAAGGCCCTACTAATTGTGTATTGTGATGCATGTAATGGTCAAGTTTAGACAAGTAACTATTTGCTGCACTGACAGTATTATTGTAAGGTCCTACTAATTGTGTATTGTGATGCTTGTAATAGTAAAGTTTATACACGTAACTATTTGTTGCACTGACAGTCTTATTGTAAGGTCCTACGAATTGTGTATTGTGATCCTTGTAATGGTCAAGTTTAGGCAAGCAACTATTTGTTGCACTAACAGTCTTATTGTAAGGTCCTACTAATTGTGTCTTGTGATCCTTGTAATGATCAAGTTTAGACACGTAACTATTTGTTGCACTAACAGTCTTATTGTAAGGTCCTACTAATTGTGTATTGTGATGCTTGTAATGGTCAAGTTTTGACACGTAACTATTTGTTGCACTGACAGTCTTATTGTAAGGCCCTACTAATTGTGTATTGTGATGCTTTAAATTTTCAAGTTTAGACAAGTAACTATTTGTTGCACTGACAGTATTATTGTAAGGTCCTACTAATTGTGTATTGTGATGCTTGTAATGGTCAAGTTTAGACACGTAACTATTTGTTGCACTGACAATCTTATTGTAAGGTCCTACTAATTGTGTATTGTAATGCTTGTAGTGGTAAATTTTAGACAAGAAACTATTTATTGCACTGACAGTATTATTGTAAGGCGCTACTAATTGTGTATTGTGATGCTTGTATTAGTCAAGTTTAGACAAGTAACTATTTGCTGCACTGACAGTATTATTGTAAGGTCCTACTAATTGTGTATTGTGATGCTTGTAATAGTCAAGTTTATACACGTAACTATTTGTTGCACTGACAGTCTTATTGTAAGGTCCTACTAATTGTGTATTGTGATTCTTGTAATGGTCACGTTTAGACACGTAACTATTTGTTGCACTGACAGTCTTATTGTAAGGTCCTACTAATTGTGTATTGTAATGCTTGTAATGGTCAGGTTTAGTCACGTAACTATTTGTTGCACTGACAGTCTTATTGTAAGGCCCTACTAATTGTGTATTGTGATCTTTGTAATGGTCAAGTTTAGACACGTAACTATTTGTTGCACTGACAGTCTTATTGTAAGGCCCTACTAATTGTGTATTGTGATGCATGTAATAGTCAAGTTTAGACACGTAACTATTTGTTGCACTGACAGTCTTATTGTAAGGCCCTACTAATTGTGTATTGTGATGCTTATAATGGTCAAGTTTAGACAAGTAACTATTTGTTGCACTGACAGTACTATTGTAAGGCTCTACTAATTTTGTATTGTGATGCTTGTAATGGTCAAGTTTAGACAAGTAACTATTTCTTGCACTTACAGTCCTATTGTGAAGGCCCTACTAATTGTGTATTGTGATGCTTGTAATGGTCAAGTTTAGACACGTAACTATTTGTTGCACTGACAATCTTATCGTAAGGTCCTACTAATTGTGTATTGTGATGCTTGTAGTGGTCAATTTTAGACAAGAAACTATTTGTTGCACTGACAATATTATTGTAAGGACCTACTAATTGTGTATTGTGATGCTTGTAATGGTCAAGTTTAGACACGTAACTATTTGTTGCACTGACAGTCTTATTGTAAAGTCCTACTAATTGTGTATTGTGATGCTTGTAATGGTCAAGTATAGACTAGTACCTATTTGTTGCACTGACAGTATTATAGTAAGGTAATACTAATTGTGTATTGTGATGCTTGTAATGGTCAAGTTTAGACACGTAACTATTTGTTGCACTGACAGTCTTATTGTAAGATCCTACTAATAGAGTATTGTGATGCTTGTAATAGTCAAGTTAGACAGGTAACTATTTGTTGCACTGACAGTCTTATTGTAAGGTCCTACTAATTGTGTATTGTGATGCTTGTAATAGTCAAGTTTAGACACGTAACTATTTGTTGCACCGACAGTCTTATTGTAAGGTCCTACTAATTGTGTCTTGTGATCCTTGTAATGATCAAGTTTAGACACGTAACTATTTGTTGCACTAACAGTCTTATTGTAAGGCCCTAGTAATTGTGTATTGTGATGCTTGTAATGGTCAAGTTTAGACAAGTAACTATTTGCTGCACTGACAGTATTATTGTAAGGTCCTACTAATTGTGTATTGTGATGCTTGTAATAGTCAAGTTTATACACGTAACTATTTGTTGCACTGACAGTCTTATTGTAAGGTCCTACGAATTGTGTATTGTGAACCTTGTAATGGTCAAGTTTAGGCAAGCAACTATTTGTTGCACTAACAGTCTTATTGTAAGGTCCTACTAATTGTGTATTGTGATCCTTGTAATGGTCAAGTTTAGACAAATAACTATTTGTTGCACTAACAGTCTTATTGTAAGGTCCTACTAATTGTGTATTGTGATGCTTGTAATGGTCAAGTTTTGACACGTAACTATTTGTTGCACTGACAGTCTTATTGTAAGGCCCTACTAATTGTGTATTGTGATGCTTGTAATTTTCAAGCTTAGACAAGTAACTATTTGTTGCACTGACAGTATTATTGTAAGGTCCTACTAATTGTGTATTGTGATCCTTGTAATGGTCAAGTTTAGACAAATAACTATTTGTTGCACTAACAGTCTTATTGTAAGGTCCTACTAGTTGTGTATTGTGATGCTTGTAATAGTCAAGTTTATACATGTAAGTATTTGTTGCACTGACAGTCTTATTGTAAGGTCCTACTAATTGTGTATTGTAATGCTTGTAATGGTCAAGTTTAGACACTTAACTATTTGTTGCACTGACAGTCTTATTGTAAGGTCCTACTAATTGTGTATTGTGATCCTTGTAATGGTCAAGTTTAGACAAGTAACTATTTGTTGCACGGACAGTCTTATTGTAAGGTCCTACTAATTGTGTATTGTGATCCTTGTAATGGTCAATTTTAGACACATAACTATTTCTTGCACTGACAGTCTTATTGTAAGGTCCTACTAATTGTGTATTGTGATCCTTGTATTGATCAAGTTTAGACAAGTATCTATTTGTTGCACTGACAGTCTTATTGTAATGGCCTACTAATTGTGTATCATGATGCTTGTAATGGTCAATTTTAGACAAGAAACTATTTGTTGCACTGACAGTATTATTGTAAGGTCCTACTAATTGTGTATTGTGATGCTTGTAATGGTCAAGTTTAGACACGTAACTATTTGTTGCACTGACAGTCTTATTGTAAGGCCCTACTAATTGTGTATTGGGGTCCTTGTAATGGTCAAGTTTAGACACGTAACTATTTGTTGTACTGACAGTCTTATTGTAAGGTCCTACTAATTGTGTATTGTGATCCTTGTAATGGTCAAGTTTTGACACGTAACTATTTGTTGCACTGACAATCTTATTGTAAGGTCTTACTAATAGTGTATTGTAATGCTTGTAATGGTCAAGTCTAGACAAATACCTATTTGTTGCACTGACAGTCTTATTGTAAGGTCCTACTAATTGTGTATTGTGATCCTTGTAATGATCAAGTTTAGACAAGTAACTATTTGTTGCACTGACCGTCTTATCGTAAGGTCCTACTAATTGTGTATTGTGATGCTTGTAGTGGTCAATTTTAGACAAGAAACTATTTGTTGCACTGACAGTATTTTTGTAAGGACGTACTAATTGTGTATTGTGATGCTTGTAATGGTCAAGTTTAGACACGTAACTATTTGTTGCACTGACAGTCTTATTGTAAGGCCCTACTAATTGTGTATTGTGATGCTTTAAATTTTCAAGTTTAGACAAGTAACTATTTGTTGCACTGACAGTATTATTGTAAGGTCCTACTAATTGTGTATTGTGATGCTTGTAATGGTCAAGTTTAGACACGTAACTATTTGTTGCACTGACAATCTTATTGTAAGGTCCTACTAATTGTGTATTGTAATGCTTGTAGTGGTAAATTTTAGACAAGAAACTATTTATTGCACTGACAGTATTATTGTAAGGCGCTACTAATTGTGTATTGTGATGCTTGTATTAGTCAAGTTTAGACAAGTAACTATTTGCTGCACTGACAGTATTATTGTAAGGTCCTACTAATTGTGTATTGTGATGCTTGTAATAGTCAAGTTTATACACGTAACTATTTGTTGCACTGACAGTCTTATTGTAAGGTCCTACTAATTGTGTATTGTGATTCTTGTAATGGTCACGTTTAGACACGTAACTATTTGTTGCACTGACAGTGTTATTGTAAGGTCCTACTAATTGTGTATTGTAATGCTTGTAATGGTCAGGTTTAGTCACGTAACTATTTGTTGCACTGACAGTCTTATTGTAAGGCCCTACTAATTGTGTATTGTGATCTTTGTAATGGTCAAGTTTAGACACGTAACTATTTGTTGCACTGACAGTCTTATTGTAAGGCCCTAGTAATTGTGTATTGTGATGCATGTAATAGTCAAGTTTAGACACGTAACTATTTGTTGCACTGACAGTCTTATTGTAAGGCCCTACTAATTGTGTATTGTGATGCTTATAATGGTCAAGTTTAGACAAGTAACTATTTGTTGCACTGACAGTACTATTGTAAGGCTCTACTAATTTTGTATTGTGATGCTTGTAATGGTCAAGTTTAGACAAGTAACTATTTCTTGCACTTACAGTCCTATTGTGAAGGCCCTACTAATTGTGTATTGTGATGCTTGTAATGGTCAAGTTTAGACACGTAACTATTTGTTGCACTGACAATCTTATCGTAAGGTCCTACTAATTGTGTATTGTGATGCTTGTAGTGGTCAATTTTAGACAAGAAACTATTTGTTGCACTGACAATATTATTGTAAGGACCTACTAATTGTGTATTGTGATGCTTGTAATGGTCAAGTTTAGACACGTAACTATTTGTTGCACTGACAGTCTTATTGTAAAGTCCTACTAATTGTGTATTGTGATGCTTGTAATGGTCAAGTATAGACTAGTACCTATTTGTTGCACTGACAGTATTATAGTAAGGTAATACTAATTGTGTATTGTGATGCTTGTAATGGTCAAGTTTAGACACGTAACTATTTGTTGCACTGACAGTCTTATTGTAAGATCCTACTAATAGAGTATTGTGATGCTTGTAATAGTCAAGTTAGACAGGTAACTATTTGTTGCACTGACAGTCTTATTGTAAGGTCCTACTAATTGTGTATTGTGATGCTTGTAATAGTCAAGTTTAGACACGTAACTATTTGTTGCACCGACAGTCTTATTGTAAGGTCCTACTAATTGTGTCTTGTGATCCTTGTAATGATCAAGTTTAGACACGTAACTATTTGTTGCACTAACAGTCTTATTGTAAGGCCCTAGTAATTGTGTATTGTGATGCTTGTAATGGTCAAGTTTAGACAAGTAACTATTTGCTGCACTGACAGTATTATTGTAAGGTCCTACTAATTGTGTATTGTGATGCTTGTAATAGTCAAGTTTATACACGTAACTATTTGTTGCACTGACAGTCTTATTGTAAGGTCCTACGAATTGTGTATTGTGAACCTTGTAATGGTCAAGTTTAGGCAAGCAACTATTTGTTGCACTAACAGTCTTATTGTAAGGTCCTACTAATTGTGTATTGTGATCCTTGTAATGGTCAAGTTTAGACAAATAACTATTTGTTGCACTAACAGTCTTATTGTAAGGTCCTACTAATTGTGTATTGTGATGCTTGTAATGGTCAAGTTTTGACACGTAACTATTTGTTGCACTGACAGTCTTATTGTAAGGCCCTACTAATTGTGTATTGTGATGCTTGTAATTTTCAAGCTTAGACAAGTAACTATTTGTTGCACTGACAGTATTATTGTAAGGTCCTACTAATTGTGTATTGTGATGCTTGTAATGGTCAAGTTTAGACACGTAACTATTTGTTGCACTGACAATCTTATTGTAAGGTCCTACTAATTGTGTTTTGTGATCCATGTAAAAGTCAAGTTTAGACAAGTAACTATTTATTGCACTGACAGTATTATTGTAAGGCCCTACTAATTGTGTATTGTGATGCTTGTAATGGTCAAGTTTAGACAAGTAACTATTTGCTGCACTGACAGTATTATTGTAAGGTCCTACTAGTTGTGTATTGTGATGCTTGTAATAGTCAAGTTTATACATGTAAGTATTTGTTGCACTGACAGTCTTATTGTAAGGTCCTACTAATTGTGTATTGTAATGCTTGTAATGGTCAAGTTTAGACACTTAACTATTTGTTGCACTGACAGTCTTATTGTAAGGTCCTACTAATTGTGTATTGTGATCCTTGTAGTGGTCAAGTTTAGACAAGTAACTATTTGTTGCACGGACAGTCTTATTGTAAAGTCCTACTAATTGTGTATTGTGATCCTTGTAATGGTCAATTTTAGACACATAACTATTTCTTGCACTGACAGTCTTATTGTAAGGTCCTACTAATTGTGTATTGTGATCCTTGTAATGATCAAGTTTAGACAAGTATCTAATTGTTGCACTGACAGTCTTATTGTAATGTCCTACTAATTGTGTATCATGATGCTTGTAATGGTCAATTTTAGACAAGAAACTATTTGTTGCACTGACAGTATTATTGTAAGGTCCTACTAATTGTGTATTGTGATGCTTGTAATGGTCAAGTTTAGACACGTAACTATTTGTTGCACTGACAGTCTTATTGTAAGGCCCTACTAATTGTGTATTGGGGTCCTTGTAATGGTCAAGTTTAGACACGTAACTATTTGTTGTACTGACAGTCTTATTGTAAGGTCCTACTAATTGTGTATTGTGATCCTTGTAATGGTCAAGTTTTGACACGTAACTATTTGTTGCACTGACAATCTTATTGTAAGGTCTTACTAATAGTGTATTGTAATGCTTGTAATGGTCAAGTCTAGACAAATACCTATTTGTTGCACTGACAGTCTTATTGTAAGGTCCTACTAATTGTGTATTGTGATCCTTGTAATGATCAAGTTTAGACAAGTAACTATTTGTTGCACTGACCGTCTTATCGTAAGGTCCTACTAATTGTGTATTGTGATGCTTGTAGTGGTCAATTTTAGACAAGAAACTATTTGTTGCACTGACAGTATTTTTGTAAGGACGTACTAATTGTGTATTGTGATGCTTGTAATGGTCAAGTTTAGACACGTAACTATTTGTTGCACTGACAGTCTTATTGTAAAGTCCTACTAATTGTGTATTGTGATGCTTGTAATGGTCAAGTATAGACTAGTACCTATTTGTTGCACTGACAGTATTATAGTAAGGTCCTACTAATTGTGTATTGTGATGCTTGTAATGGTCAAGTTTAGACACGTAACTATTTGTCGCACTGACAGTTTTATTGTAAGGTCCTAATAATAGTGTATTGTGATGCTTGTAATGGTCAAGTTTAGACAAGTAACTATTTGCTGCACTGACAGTATTATTGTAAGGTCCTACTAATTGTGTATTGTGATCCATGTAATAGTCAAGTTTAGACAAGTAACTATTTATTGCACTGACAGTTATATTGTAAGGCCCTACTAATTGTGTATTGTGATGCTTGTAATGGTCAAGTTTAGACAAGTAACTATTTGCTGCACAGACAGTATTATTGTAAGGTCCTACTAATTGTGTATTGTGATGCTTGTAATAGTCAAGTTTATACACGTAACTATTTGTTGCACTGACAGTCTTATTGTAAGGTCCTACGAATTGTGTATTGTGATCCTTGTAATGGTCAAGTTTAGGCAAGCAACTATTTGTTGCACTAACAGTCTTATTGTAAGGTCCTACTAATTGTGTATTGTGATCCTTGTAATGGTCAAGTTTAGACAAGTAACTATTTGTTGCACTAACAGTCTTATTGTAAGGTCCTACTAATTGTGTCTTGTGATCCTTGTAATGATCAAGTTTAGACACGTAACTATTTGTTGCACTAACAGTCTTATTGTAAGGTCCTACTAATTGTGTATTGTGATGCTTGTAATGGTCAAGTTTTGACACGTAACTATTTGTTGCACTGACAGTCTTTTTGTGAGGCCCTACTAATTGTGTATTGTGATGCTTGTAATTTTCAAGTTTAGACATGTAACTATTTGTTGCACTGACAGTATTATTGTAAGGCCCTACTAATTGTGTATTGTGATGCTTGTAATGGTCAAGTTTAGACACGTAACTATTTGTTGCACTGACAATCTTATTGTAAGGTCCTACTAATTGTGTATTGTAATGCTTGTAGTGGTCAATTTTAGACAAGAAACTATTTGTTGCACTGACAGTATTATTGTAAGGACCTACTAATTGTGTATTGTGATGCTTGTAATGGTCAAGTTTAGACACGTAACTAATTGTTGCACTGACAGTCTTATTGTAAAGTCATACTAATTGTGTATTGTGATGCTTGTAATGGTCAAGTTAGACACGTAACTATTTGTTGCACTGACAGTCTTATTGTAAGGTCCTACTACTTGTGTTTTGTGATCCATGTAAAAGTCAAGTTTAGACAAGTAACTATTTATTGCACTGACAGTATTATTGTAAGGCCCTACTAATTGTGTATTGTGATGCTTGTAATGGTCAAGTTTAGACAAGTAACTATTTGCTGCACTGACAGTATTATTGTAAGGTCCTACTAATTGTGTATTGTGATGCTTGTAATAGTCAAGTTCATACAAGTAACTATTTGTTGCACTGACTGTCTTATTGTAAGGTCCTACGAATTGTGTATTGTGATACTTGTAATGGTCAAGTTTAGGCAAGCAACTATTTGTTGCACTAACAGTCTTATTGTAAGGTCCTACTAATTGTGTATTGTGATCCTTGTGATGGTCAAGTTTAGACAAGTAACTATTTGTTGCACTAACAGTCTTATTGTAAGGTCCTACTAATTGTGTATTGTGATCCTTGTAATGATTAAGTTTAGACACGTAACTATTTGTTGCACTAACAGTCTTATTGTAAGGTCCTACTAATTGTGTATTGTGATGCTTGTAATGGTCAAGTTTTGACACGTAACTATTTGTTGCACTGACAGTCTTATTGTAAGGCCCTACTAACTGTGTATTGTGATGATTGTAATTTTCAAGTTTAGACAAGTAACAATTTGTTGCACTGACAGTATTATTGTAAGGTCCTACTAATTGTGTATTGTGATGCTTGTAATGGTCAAGTGTAGACACGTAACTATTTGTTGCACTGACAATCTTATTGTAAGGTCTTACTAATAGTGTATTGTAATGCTTGTAATGGTCAAGTTTAGACAAATACCTATTTGTTGCACTGACAGTATTATAGTAAGGTCCTACTAATTGTGTATTGTGATGCTTGTAATGGTCAAGTTTAGACACGTAACTATTTGTTGCACTGACATTCTAATTGTAAGGTCCTACTAATTGTGTATTGTGATGCTTGTAATAGTCAAGTTTAGACACGTAACTATTTGTTGCACTGACAGTCTTATTGTAAGGTCCTACTAATTGTGTATTGTGATGCTTGTAATAGTCAAGTTTAGACACGTAACTATTTGTTGCACTGACAGTCTTATTGTAAGGTCCTACTAATTGTGTATTGTGATCCATGTAATGGTCAAGTTTAGAGAAGTAACTATTTGTTGCACTGACAGTATTAATGTAAGGTCCTACTAATTGTGTATTGTGATCCTTGTAATGGTCAAGTTTAGACAAGTAACTATTTGTTGCACTGACAGTCTTATTCTAAGGTCCTACTAATTGTGTATTGGGATGCTTGTAATGGTCAAGTTTAGACACGTAACTATTTGTTGCTCTGACAGTCTTATTGTAAGGTCCTAATAATTGTGTATTGTGATCCTTGTAATTGTCAAGTTTAGAGAAGTAACTATTTGTTGCACTGACAGTCTTATTGCAAGGTCCTACTAATTGTGTATTGTGAACCTTGTAATGGTCAAGTTTAGACACGTAACTATTTGTTGCACTGACAGTCTTATTCTAAGGTCCTACTAATTGTGTATTGTGATCCTTGTAATGGTCAAGTTTAGACACGTAACTATTTGTTGCACTGACAGTCTTATTGTAAGGTCCTACTAATTGTGTATTGTGATCCTTGTAATGGTCAAGTTTAGACAAGTAACTATTTGTTGTGACTAACAGTCTTATTGTAAGGTCCTACTAATAGTGTATTGTGATCCTTGTAATGATTAAGTTTCGACACGTAACTATTTGTTGCACTAACAGTCTTATTGTAAGGTCCTACTAATTGTGTATTGTGATGCTTGTAATGGTCAAGTTTAGACACGTAACTATTTGTTGCACTGACAATCTTATTGTAAGGTCCTACTAATTGTGTATTGTAATGCTTGTAATGGTCAAGTTTAGACAAATACCTATTTGTTGCACTGACAGTATTATAGTAAGGTCCTACTAATTGTGAATTGTGATGCTTGTAATGGTCAAGTTTAGACACGTAACTATTTGTTGCACTGACAGTCTTATTGTAAGGTCCTACTAATTGTGTATTGTGATCCTTATAATAGTCAAGCTTAGACACGTAACTATTTGCTGCACTGAAAGTATTTTTGTAAAGTCCTACTAATTGTGTATTGTGATGCTTGTAATAGTCAAGTTTAGACACGTAACTATTTGTTGCACTGACAGTCTTATGGTAGGGTCCTACGAATTGTGTATTGTGATCCTTGTAATGGTCAAGATTAGACAAGTAACTATTTATTGCACTAACAGTCTTATTGTAAGGTCCTACTAATTGTGTATTATGATCCTTGCAATGGTCAAGTTTAGACAAGTAACTATTTGTTGCATTAACAGTCTTATTTTAAGATCCTACTAATTGTGTATTGTGATCCTTGTAATGATCAAGTTTAGACACGTAACTATTTGTTGCACTAACAGTCTTATTGTAAGGTCCTACTAATTGTGTATTGTGATCATTGTAATGGTCAAGTTTATACACGTAACTATTTGTTGCACTGACAGTTTTATTGTAAGGTCCTACTAATTGTGTATTGTGATCCTTGTAATGGTCAAGTTTAGACAAGTAACTATTTGTTGCACTGACAGTCTTATTGCAAGGTCCTACTAATTGGGTATTGTGATCCTTGTAATGGTCAAGTTTAGACACGTAACTATTTGTTGCACTGACAGTCTTATTGTAAGGTCCTACTAATTGTGTATTGTGATGCCTGTAATGGTCAAGTTTAGACACGTAACTATTTGTTGCACTGACAGTATTATTGTAAGGTCCTACTAATTGTGTATTGTGATGCTTGTAATGGTCAAGTTTAGACACGTAACTATTTGTTGCACTGACAGTCTTATTGTAAGGTCCTACTAATTGTGTTTTGTGATCCTTGTAATAGTCAAGTTTAGACAAGTAACTATTTGTTGCACTGACAGTCTTATTGTAACGTCCTACTAATTGTGTATTGTGAAGCTTGTAATAGTCAAGTTTAGACACGTAACTATTTGTTGCACTGACAGTCTTATTGTAAGGTCCTACTAATTGTGTATTAGGATCCTTGTAATAGTCAAGTTTAGACAAGAAACTATTTGTTGCACTGACAGTATTATTGTAAGGCCCTACTAATTGTGTATTGTGATGCTTGTAATGGTCAAGTTTAGGCAAGTAACTATTTGTTGCACTGACAGTATTATTGTAAGGTCCTACTAATTGTGTATTGTAATGCTTGTAATGGTCAAGTTTAGACAAGTACCTATTTGTTGCACTGACAGTATTATAGTATGGTCCTACTAATTGTGTATTGTGATGCTTGTAATAGTCAAGTTCATACAAGTAACTATTTGTTGCACTGACTGTCTTATTGTAAGGTCCTACGAATTGTGTATTGTGATACTTGTAATGGTCAAGTTTAGGCAAGCAACTATTTGTTGCACTAACAGTCTTATTGTAAGGTCCTACTAATTGTGTATTGTGATCCTTGTGATGGTCAAGTTTAGACAAGTAACTATTTGTTGCACTAACAGTCTTATTGTAAGGTCCTACTAATTGTGTATTGTGATCCTTGTAATGATTAAGTTTAGACACGTAACTATTTGTTGCACTAACAGTCTTATTGTAAGGTCCTACTAATTGTGTATTGTGATGCTTGTAATGGTCAAGTTTTGACACGTAACTATTTGTTGCACTGACAGTCTTATTGTAAGGCCCTACTAACTGTGTATTGTGATGATTGTAATTTTCAAGTTTAGACAAGTAACAATTTGTTGCACTGACAGTATTATTGTAAGGTCCTACTAATTGTGTATTGTGATGCTTGTAATGGTCAAGTTTAGACACGTAACTATTTGTTGCACTGACAATCTTATTGTAAGGTCTTACTAATAGTGTATTGTAATGCTTGTAATGGTCAAGTTTAGACAAATACCTATTTGTTGCACTGACAGTATTATAGTAAGGTCCTACTAATTGTGTATTGTGATGCTTGTAATGGTCAAGTTTAGACACGTAACTATTTGTTGCACTGACATTCTAATTGTAAGGTCCTACTAATTGTGTATTGTGATGCTTGTAATAGTCAAGTTTAGACACGTAACTATTTGTTGCACTGACAGTCTTATTGTAAGGTCCTACTAATTGTGTATTGTGATGCTTGTAATAGTCAAGTTTAGACACGTAACTATTTGTTGCACTGACAGTCTTATTGTAAGGTCCTACTAATTGTGTATTGTGATCCATGTAATGGTCAAGTTTCGAGAAGTAACTATTTGTTGCACTGACAGTATTAATGTAAGGTCCTACTAATTGTGTATTGTGATCCTTGTAATGGTCAAGTTTAGACAAGTAACTATTTGTTGCACTGACAGTCTTATTCTAAGGTCCTACTAATTGTGTATTGGGATGCTTGTAATGGTCAAGTTTAGACACGTAACTATTTGTTGCTCTGACAGTCTTATTGTAAGGTCCTAATAATTGTGTATTGTGATCCTTGTAATTGTCAAGTTTAGAGAAGTAACTATTTGTTGCACTGACAGTCTTATTGCAAGGTCCTACTAATTGTGTATTGTGATCCTTGTAATGGTCAAGTTTAGACACGTAACTATTTGTTGCACTGACAGTCTTATTCTAAGGTCCTACTAATTGTGTATTGTGATCCTTGTAATGGTCAAGTTTAGACACGTAACTATTTGTTGCACTGACAGTCTTATTGTAAGGTCCTACTAATTGTGTATTGTGATCCTTGTAATGGTCAAGTTTAGACAAGTAACTATTTGTTGTGACTAACAGTCTTATTGTAAGGTCCTACTAATAGTGTATTGTGATCCTTGTAATGATTAAGTTTCGACATGTAACTATTTGTTGCACTAACAGTCTTATTGTAAGGTCCTACTAATTGTGTATTGTGATGCTTGTAATGGTCAAGTTTAGACACGTAACTATTTGTTGCACTGACAATCTTATTGTAAGGTCCTACTAATTGTGTATTGTAATGCTTGTAATGGTCAAGTTTAGACAAATACCTATTTGTTGCACTGACAGTATTATAGTAAGGTCCTACTAATTGTGAATTGTGATGCTTGTAATGGTCAAGTTTAGACACGTAACTATTTGTTGCACTGACAGTCTTATTGTAAGGTCCTACTAATTGTGTATTGTGATCCTTATAATAGTCAAGCTTAGACACGTAACTATTTGCTGCACTGAAAGTATTTTTGTAAAGTCCTACTAATTGTGTATTGTGATGCTTGTAATAGTCAAGTTTAGACACGTAACTATTTGTTGCACTGACAGTCTTATGGTAGGGTCCTACGAATTGTGTATTGTGATCCTTGTAAGGGTCAAGATTAGACAAGTAACTATTTATTGCACTAACAGTCTTATTGTAAGGTCCTACTAATTGTGTATTATGATCCTTGCAATGGTCAAGTTTAGACAAGTAACTATTTGTTGCATTAACAGTCTTATTTTAAGATCCTACTAATTGTGTATTGTGATCCTTGTAATGATCAAGTTTAGACACGTAACTATTTGTTGCACTAACAGTCTTATTGTAAGGTCCTACTAATTGTGTATTGTGATCATTGTAATGGTCAAGTTTATACACGTAACTATTTGTTGCACTGACAGTTTTATTGTAAGGTCCTACTAATTGTGTATTGTGATCCTTGTAATGGTCAAGTTTAGACAAGTAACTATTTGTTGCACTGACAGTCTTATTGTAAGGTCCTACTAATTGTGTATTGTGATCCTTGTAATGGTCAAGTTTAGACACGTAACTATTTGTTGCACTGACAGTCTTATTGTAAGGTCCTACTAATTGTGTATTGTGATGCCTGTAATGGTCAAGTTTAGACACGTAACTATTTGTTGCACTGACAGTATTATTGTAAGGTCCTACTAATTGTGTATTGTGATGCTTGTAATGGTCAAGTTTAGACACGTAACTATTTGTTGCACTGACAGTCTTATTGTAAGGTCCTACTAATTGTGTTTTGTGATCCTTGTAATAGTCAAGTTTAGACAAGTAACTATTTGTTGCACTGACAGTCTTATTGTAACGTCCTACTAATTGTGTATTGTGAAGCTTGTAATAGTCAAGTTTAGACACGTAACTATTTGTTGCACTGACAGTCTTATTGTAAGGTCCTACTAATTGTGTATTAGGATCCTTGTAATAGTCAAGTTTAGACAAGAAACTATTTGTTGCACTGACAGTATTATTGTAAGGCCCTACTAATTGTGTATTGTGATGCTTGTAATGGTCAAGTTTAGGCAAGTAACTATTTGTTGCACTGACAGTATTATTGTAAGGTCCTACTAATTGTGTATTGTGATGTTTGTTATGGTCAAGTTCTGACACGTAACTATTTGTTGCACTGACAGTCTTATTGTAAGGCCCTACTAATTGTGTATTGTGATGCTTGTAATTTTCAAGATTAGACAAGTAACTATTTGTTGCACTGACAGTCTTATTGTAAGAAACTACTAATTGTGTATTGTTATCCTTGTAATGATCAAGTTTAGACACATAACTATTTGTTGCACTAACCGTCTTAATGTAAGGTCCTACTAATTGTGTATTGTGATGTTTGTTATGGTCAAGTTCTGACACGTAACTATTTGTTGCACTGACAGTCTTATTGTAAGGCCCTACTAATTGTGTATTGTGATGCTTGTAATTTTCAAGATTAGACAAGTAACTATTTGTTGCACTGACAGTCTTATTGTAAGAAACTACTAATTGTGTATTGTGATCCTTGTAATAGTCAAGTTTAGACACGTAACTATTTGTTGCACTGACAGTCTTATTGTAAGGTCCTACTAATTGTGTATTGTGATGCTTGTAATGGTCAAGTTTAGACACGTAACTATTTGTTGCACTGACAGTCTTATTGTGAAGTTCTACTAATTGTGTATTGTTATTCTTGTAATGGTCAAGTGTAGACAAGTAACTATTTGTTGCACTGACAGTCTTATTGTAAGTCTCTACTAATTGTGTATTGTGATGCTTGTAATGGTCAAGTTTAGACACGTAACTATTTGTTGCACTGACAGTCTTATTGTAAGGCCCTACTAATTGTGTATTGTGATGCTTGTAATAGTCAAGTTTAGACACGTAACTATTTGTTGCACTGACAGTCTTATTGTAAGGTCCTACTAATTGTGTATTGTGATCCTTGTCATGATCAAGTTTAGACACGTAACTATTTGTTGCACTGACAGTCTTATTGTAAGGTCCTACTAATTGTGTATTGTGATGCTTGTAATGGTCAAGTTTAGACACGTAACTATTTGTTGCACTGACAGTCTTATTGTAAGGTCCTACTAATTGTGTATTGTAATGCTTGTAATGGTCAAGTTTAGACAAGTACCTATTTGTTGCACTGACAGTATTATAGTAAGGTCCTACTAATTGTGTATTGTGATCCTTGTAATGGTCAAGTTTAGACAAGTAACTATTTGTTGCACTGACAGTCTTATTCTAAGGTCCTACTAATTGTGTATTGGGATGCTTGTAATGGTCAAGTTTAGACACGTAACTATTTGTTGCACTGACAGTCTTATTGTAAGGTCCTACTAATTGTGTATTGTGATCCTTGTAATGGTCAAGTTTAGACACGTAACTATTTGTTGCACTGACAGTCTTATTGTAAGGTCCTACTAATTGTGTATTGTGATGCTTGTAATAGTCAAGTTTAGACACGTAACTATTTGTTGCACTGACAGTCTTATTGTAAGGTCCTACTAATTGTGTATTGTGATCCATGTAATGGTCAAGTTTAGAGAAGTAACTATTTGTTGCACTGACAGTATTAATGTAAGGTCCTACTAATTGTGTATTGTGATCCTTGTAATGGTCAAGTTTAGACAAGTAACTATTTGTTGCACTGACAGTCTTATTCTAAGGTCCTACTAATTGTGTATTGGGATGCTTGTAATGGTCAAGTTTAGACACGTAACTATTTGTTGCTCTGACAGTCTTATTGTAAGGTCCTAATAATTGTGTATTGTGATCCTTGTAATTGTCAAGTTTAGAGAAGTAACTATTTGTTGCACTGACAGTCTTATTGCAAGGTCCTACTAATTGTGTATTGTGATCCTTGTAATGGTCAAGTTTAGACACGTAACTATTTGTTGCACTGACAGTCTTATTGTAAGGTCCTACTAATTGTGTATTGTGATCCTTGTAATGGTCAAGTTTAGACACGTAACTATTTGTTGCACTGACAGTCTTATTGTAAGGTCCTACTAATTGTGTATTGTGATCCTTGTAATGGTCAAGTTTAGACAAGTAACTATTTGTTGCACTAACAGTCTTATTGTAAGGTCCTACTAATAGTGTATTGTGATCCTTGTAATGATTAAGTTTCGACACGTAACTATTTGTTGCACTAACAGTCTTATTGTAAGGTCCTACTAATTGTGTATTGTGATGCTTGTAATGGTCAAGTTTAGACACGTAACTATTTGTTGCACTGACAATCTTATTGTAAGGTCCTACTAATTGTGTATTGTAATGCTTGTAATGGTCAAGTTTAGACAAATACCTATTTGTTGCACTGACAGTATTATAGTAAGGTCCTACTAATTGTGTATTGTGATGCTTGTAATGGTCAAGTTTAGACACGTAACTATTTGTTGCACTGACAGTCTAATTGTAAGGTCCTACTAATTGTGTATTGTGATGCTTGTAATAGTCAAGTTTGGACACGTAACTATTTGTTGCACTGACAGTCTTATTGTAATTTCCTAATAATTGTGTATTGTGATGCTTGTAATAGTCAAGTTTAGACACGTAACTATTTGTTGCACTGACAGTCTTATTGTAAGGTCCTACTAATTGTGTATTGTGATCCATGTAATGGTCAAGTTTAGAGAAGTAACTATTTGTTGCACTGACAGTATTAATGTAAGGTCCTACTAATTGTGTATTGTGATCCTTGTAATGGTCAAAATTAGACAAGTAACTATTTGTTGCACTGACAGTCTTATTCTAAGGTTCTACTAATTGTGTATTGGGATGCTTGTAATGGTCAAGTTTAGACACGTAACTATTTGTTGCACTGACAGTCTTTTGTAAGGTCCTACTAATTGTGTATTGTGATCCTTGTAATTGTCAAGTTTAGAGAAGTAACTATTTGTTGCACTGACAGTCTTATGGTAGGGTCCTACGAATTGTGTATTGTGATCCTTGTAATGGTCAAGATTAGACAAGTAACTATTTATTGCACTAACAGTCTTATTGTAAGGTCCTACTAATTGTGTATTATGATCCTTGCAATGGTCAAGTTTAGACAAGTAACTATTTGTTGCATTAACAGTCGTATTTTAAGATCCTACTAATTGTGTATTGTGATCCTTGTAATGATCAAGTTTAGAAACGTAACTATTTGTTGCACTAACAGTCTTATTGTAAGGTCCTACTAATTGTGTATTGTGATCATTGTAATGGTCAAGTTTATACACGTAACTATTTGTTGCACTGACAGTTTTATTGTAAGGTCCTACTAATTGTGTATTGTGATACTTGTAATGGTCAAGTTTAGACAAGTAACTATTTGTTGCACTGACAGTCTTATTGTAAGGTCCTACTAATTGTGTATTGTGATCCTTGTAATGGTCAAGTTTAGACACGTAACTATTTGTTGCACTGACAGTCTTATTGTAAGGTCCTACTAATTGTGTTTTGTGATCCTTGTAATAGTCAAGTTTAGACAAGTAACTATTTGTTGCACTGACAGTCTTATTGTAACGTCCTACTAATTGTGTATTGTGAAGCTTGTAATAGTCAAGTTTAGACACGTAACTATTTGTTGCACTGACAGTCTTATTGTAAGGTCCTACTAATTGTGTATTGTGATCCTTGTAATAGTCAAGTTTAGACAAGAAACTATTTGTTGCACTGACAGTATTATTGTAAGGCCCTACTAATTGTGTATTGTGATCCTTGTAATAGTCAAGTTTAGACACGTAACTATTTGTTGCACTGACAGTCTTATTGTAAGGTCCTACTAATTGTGTATTGTGATGCTTGTAATGGTCAAGTTTAGACACGTAACTATTTGTTGCACTGACAGTCTTATTGTAAGGCCCTACTAATTGTGTATTGTGGTGCTTGTAATAGTCAAGTTTAGACACGTAACTATTTGTTGCACTGACAGTCTTATTATAAGGCCCTACTAATTGTGTATTGTGATGCTTGTAATGGTCAAGTTTAGACAAGTAACTATTTGTTGCACTGACAGTCTTATTGTGAAGTTCTACTAATTGTGTATTGTTATTCTTGTAATGGTCAAGTGTAGACAAGTAACTATTTGTTGCACTGACAGTCTTATTGTAAGTCTCTACTAATTGTGTATTGTGATGCTTGTAATGGTCAAGTTTAGACACGTAACTATTTGTTGCACTGACAGTCTTATTGTAAGGCCCTACTAATTGTGTATTGTGATGCTTGTAATAGTCAAGTTTTGACACGTAACTATTTGTTGCACTGACAGTCTTATTGTAAGGTCCTACTAATTGTGTATTGTGATCCTTGTCATGATCAAGTTTAGACACGTAACTATTTGTTGCACTGACAGTCTTATTGTAAGGTCCTACTAATTGTGTATTGTGATGCTTGTAATGGTAAAGTTTAGACACGTAACTATTTGTTGCACTGACAGTCTTATTGTAAGGTCCTACTAATTGTGTATTGTAATGCTTGTAATGGTCAAGTTTAGACAAGTACCTATTTGTTGCACTGACAGTATTATAGTAAGGTCCTACTAATTGTGTATTGTGATCCTTGTAATGGTCACGTTTAGACATGTAACAATTTGTTGCACTGACAGTCTTATTGTAAGGTCCTACTAATTGTGTATTGTGATGCTTGTAATAGTCAAGTTTAGACACGCAACTATTTGTTGCACTGACAGTCTTATTGTAAGGTCCTACTAATTGTGTATTGTGATCCCTGTAATGGTCAAGTTTAGACACGTAACTATTTGTTGCACTGTCAGTCTTATTGTAAGGTCCTACTAATTGTGTATTGTGATGCTTGTAATGGTCAAGTTTAGACACGTAACTATTTGTTGCACTGACATTATTAATTTAAGGTCCTACTAATTGTGTATTGTGATGCTTGTAATGGTCAAGTTTAGACACGTAACTATTTGTTGCACTGACAGTCTTATTGTAAGGTCCTACTAATTGTGTATTGTGATCCTTGTAATGGTCAAGTTTAGACACGTAACTATTTGTTGCACTGACAGTCTTATTGTAAGGTCCTACTAATTGTGTATTGTGATGCTTGTAATAGTCAAGTTTAGACACGTAACTATTTGTTGCACTGACAGTCTTATTGTAAGGTCCTACTAATTGTGTATTGTAATGGTCAAGTTTAGGCAAGTACCTATTTGTTGCACTGACAGTATTATAGTATGGTCCTACTGATTGAGTATTGTGATGCTTGTAATAGTCAAGTTTAGACACGTAACTATTTGTTGCACTGACAGTTTTATTGTAAGGTCCTACTAATTGTGTATTGTGAAGCTTGTAATAGTCGAGTTTAGACACGTAACTATTTGTTGCACTGACAGTCTTATTGTAAGGTCCTACTAATTGTGTATTGTGATCCTTGTAATAGTCAAGTTTAAACACGTAACTATTTGCTGCACTGAAAGTATTTTTGTAAAGTCCTACTAATTGTGTATTGTGATGCTTGTAATTGTCAAGTTTAGACACGTAACTATTTGTTGCACTGACATTATTAATGTAAGGTCCTACTAATTGTGTATTGTGATGCTTGTAATGGTCAAGTTTAGACACGTAACTATTTGTTGCACTGACAGTCTTATTGTAAGGTCCTACTAATTGTGTATTGTGATCCTTGTAATGGTCAAGTTTAGACACGTAACTATTTGTTGCACTGACAGTATTATTGCAAGGTCCTACTAATTGTTTATTGTGATCCTTGTAATGGTCAAGTTTAGACACGTAACTATTTGTTGCACTGACAGTCTTATTGTAAGGTCCTACTAATTGTGTATTGTGATGCTTGTAATAGTCAAGTTTAGACACGTAACTATTTGTTGCACTGACAGTCTTATTGTAAGGTCCTACTAATTGTGTATTGTAATGGTCAAGTTTAAGCAAGTACCTATTTGTTGCACTGACAGTATTATAGTATGGTCCTACTGATTGAGTATTGTGATGCTTGTAATAGTCAAGTTTAGACACGTAACTATTTGTTGCACTGACAGTTTTATTGTAAGGTCCTACTAACTGTGTATTGTGAAGCTTGTAATAGTCGAGTTTAGACACGTAACTATTTGTTGCACTGACAGTTTTATTGTAAGGTCCTACTAATTGTGTATTGAGATCCTTGTAATAGTCAAGTTTAAACACGTAACTATTTGTTGCACTGACAGTCTTATGGTAGGGTCCTACGAATTGTGTATTGTGATACTTGTAATGGTCAAGTTTAGACAAGTAACTATTTATTGCACTAACAGTCTTATTGTAAGGTCCTACTAATTGTGTATTATGATCCTTGCAATGGTCAAGTTTAGACAAGTAACTATTTGTTGCATTAACAGTCTTATTGTAAGATTCTACTAATTGTGTATTGTGATCCTTGTAATGATCAAGTTTAGACACGTAACTATTTGTTGCACTAACAGTCTTATTGTAAGGTCCTACTAATTGTGTATTGTGATCCTTGTAATGGTCAAGTTTAGACACGTAACTATTTGTTGTACTGACAGTTTTATTGTAAGGTCCTACTAATTGTGTATTGTGATCCTTGTAATGGTCAAGTTTATACAACTAACTATTTGTTGCACTGACAGTCTTATTGTAAGGTCCTACTAATTGTGTATTGTGATGCCTGTAATGGTCAAGTTTAGACAAGAAACTATTTGTTGCACTGACAGTCTTATTGTAAGGTCCTACTAATTGTGTATTGTGATGCTTGTAATGGTCAAGTTTAGACACGTAACTATTTGTTGCACTGACAGTCTTATTGTAAGGTCCTACTAATTGTGTATTGTAATGCTTGTAATGGTCAAGTTTAGACAAGTACCTATTTGTTGCACTGACAGTATTATAGTATGGTCCTACTAATTGTGTATTGTGATGCTTGTAATTGTCAAGTTTAGACACGTAACTATTTGTTGCACTGACAGTCTTATTGTAAGGTCCTACTAATTGTGTATTGTGATGCTTGTAATAGTCAAGTTTAGACACGTAACTATTTGTTGCACTGACAGTCTTATTGTAAGGTCCTACTAATTGTGTATTGTGATGCTTGTAATGGTCAAGTTTAGACACGTAACTATTTGTTGCACTGACAGTATTTCTGTAAAGTCCTACTAATTGTTTATTGTGATGCTTGTAATAGTCTAGTTTAGACACGTAACTATTTGTTGCACTGACAGTCTTATTGTAGGGTCCTACGAATTGTGTATTGTGATCCTTGTAATGGTCAAGTTTAGACAAGTAACTATTTGTTGCATTAACAGTCTTATTGTAAGATCCTACTAATTGTGTATTGTGATCCTTGTAATGATCAAGTTTAGACACGTAACTATTTGTTGCACTAACCGTCTTAATGTAAGGTCCTACTAATTGTGTATTGTGATGCTTGTTATGGTCAAGTTTTGACACGTAACTATTTGTTGCACTGACAGTCTTATTGTAAGGCCCTACTAATTGTGTATTGTGATGCTTGTAATTTTCAAGTATAGACAAGTAACTATTTGTTGCACTGACACTCTTATTGTAGGAAACTACTAATTGTGTATTGTGATCCTTGTAATAGTCAAGTTTAGACACGTAACTATTTGTTGCACTGACAGTATTATTGTAAGGTCCTACTAATTGTGTATTGTGATGCTTGTAATGGTCAAGTTTAGACACGTAACTATTTGTTGCACTGACAGTCTTATTGTAAGGTCCTACTAATTGTGTATTGTAATGCTTGTAATGGTCAAGTTTAGACAAGTACCTATTTGTTGCACTGACAGTATTATAGTATGGTCCTACTAATTGTGTATTGTGATGCTTGTAATTGTCAAGTTTAGACACGTAACTATTTGTTGCACTGACAGTCTTATTAACAGGCCCTACTAATTATGTATTGTGATGCTTGTAATGGTCAAGGTTAGACAAGTATCTATTTGTTGCACTGACAGTATTATTGTAAGGCCCTACTAAATTTGTATTGTGATGCTTGTAATGGTCAAGTTTAGACAAGTAACTATTTGTTGCACTGACAGTCTTATTGTGAGGTCCTACTAATTGTGTATTGTTATTCTTGTAGTGGTCAAGTTTAGACAAGTAACTATTTGTTGCACTGACAGTCTTATTGTAAGGCTCTACTAATTGTGTATTGTGATGCTTGTAATGGTCAAGTTTAGACACGTAACTATTTGTTGCACTGACAGTCTTATTGTAAGGTCCTACTAATTGTGTATTGTAATGGTCAAATTTAGGCAAGTACCTATTTGTTGCACTGACAGTATTATAGTATGGTCCTACTAATTGAGTATTGTGATGCTTGTAATAGTCAAGTTTAGACACGTAACTATTTGTTGCACTGACAGTTTTATTGTAAGGTCCTACGAATTGTGTATTGTGATCCTTGTAATGGTCAAGTTTAGACAAGTAACTATTTATTGCACTAACAGTCTTGTTGTAAGGTCCTACTAATTGTGTATTATGATCCTTGCAATGGTCAAGTTTAGACAAGTAACTATTTGTTGCATTAACAGTCTTATTGTAAGGTCCTACTAATTGTGTATTGTGATGCTTGTAATGGTCAAGTTTAGACACGTAACTATTTGTTGCACTGACAATCTTATTGTAAGGTCCTACTAATTGTGTATTGTAATGCTTGTAATGGTCAAGTTTAGACAAATACCTATTTGTTGCACTGACAGTATTATAGTAAGGTCCTACTAATTGTGTATTGTGATGCTTGTAATGGTCAAGTTTAGACACGTAACTATTTGTTGCACTGACAGTCTAATTGTAAGGTCCTACTAATTGTGTATTGTGATGCTTGTAATAGTCAAGTTTGGACACGTAACTATTTGTTGCACTGACAGTCTTATTGTAATTTCCTAATAATTGTGTATTGTGATGCTTGTAATAGTCAAGTTTAGACACGTAACTATTTGTTGCACTGACAGACTTATTGTAAGGTCCTACTAATTGTGTATTGTGATCCATGTAATGGTCAAGTTTAGAGAAGTAACTATTTGTTGCACTGACAGTATTAATGTAAGGTCCTACTAATTGTGTATTGTGATCCTTGTAATGGTCAAAATTAGACAAGTAACTATTTGTTGCACTGACAGTCTTATTCTAAGGTCCTACTAATTGTGTATTGGGATGCTTGTAATGGTCAAGTTTAGACACGTAACTATTTGTTGCACTGACAGTCTTTTGTAAGGTCCTACTAATTGTGTATTGTGATCCTTGTAATTGTCAAGTTTAGAGAAGTAACTATTTGTTGCACTGACAGTCTTATGGTAGGGTCCTACGAATTGTGTATTGTGATCCTTGTAATGGTCAAGATTAGACAAGTAACTATTTATTGCACTAACAGTCTTATTGTAAGGTCCTACTAATTGTGTATTATGATCCTTGCAATGGTCAAGTTTAGACAAGTAACTATTTGTTGCATTAACAGTCTTATTTTAAGATCCTACTAATTGTGTATTGTGATCCTTGTAATGATCAAGTTTAGACACGTAACTATTTGTTGCACTAACAGTCTTATTGTAAGGTCCTACTAATTGTGTATTGTGATCATTGTAATGGTCAAGTTTATACACGTAACTATTTGTTGCACTGACAGTTTTATTGTAAGGTCCTACTAATTGTGTATTGTGATCCTTGTAATGGTCAAGTTTAGACAAGTAACTATTTGTTGCACTGACAGTCTTATTGTAAGGTCCTACTAATTGTGTATTGTGATCCTTGTAATGGTCAAGTTTAGACACGTAACTATTTGTTGCACTGACAGTCTTATTGTAAGGTCCTACTAATTGTGTATTGTGATGCCTGTAATGGTCAAGTTTAGACACGTAACTATTTGTTGCACTGACAGTATTATTGTAAGGTCCTACTAATTGTGTATTGTGATGCTTGTAATGGTCAAGTTTAGACACGTAACTATTTGTTGCACTGACAGTCTTATTGTAAGGTCCTACTAATTGTGTTTTGTGATCCTTGTAATAGTCAAGTTTAGACAAGTAACTATTTGTTGCACTGACAGTCTTATTGTAACGTCCTACTAATTGTGTATTGTGAAGCTTGTAATAGTCAAGTTTAGACACGTAACTATTTGTTGCACTGACAGTCTTATTGTAAGGTCCTACTAATTGTGTATTGTGATCCTTGTAATAGTCAAGTTTAGACAAGAAACTATTTGTTGCACTGACAGTATTATTGTAAGGCCCTACTAATTGTGTATTGTGATGCTTGTAATGGTCAAGTTTAGGCAAGTAATTATTTGTTGCACTGACAGTATTATTGTAAGGTCCTACTAATTGTGTATTGTGATGTTTGTTATGGTCAAGTTCTGACACGTAACTATTTGTAGCACTGACAGTCTTATTGTAAGGCCCTACTAATTGTGTATTGTGATGCTTGTAATTTTCAAGATTAGACAAGTAACTATTTGTTGCACTGACAGTCTTATTGTAAGAAACTACTAATTGTGTATTGTGATCCTTGTAATAGTCAAGTTTAGACACGTAACTATTTGTTGCACTGACAGTCTTATTGTAAGGTCCTACTAATTGTGTATTGTGATGCTTGTAATGGTCAAGTTTAGACACGTAACTATTTGTTGCACTGACAGTCTTATTGTAAGGCCCTACTAATTGTGTATTGTGGTGCTTGTAATAGTCAAGTTTAGACACGTAACTATTTGTTGCACTGACAGTCTTATTATAAGGCCCTACTAATTGTGTATTGTGATGCTTGTAATGGTCAAGTTTAGACAAGTAACTATTTGTTGCACTGACAGTCTTATTGTGAAGTTCTACTAATTGTGTATTGTTATTCTTGTAATGGTCAAGTGTAGACAAGTAACTATTTGTTGCACTGACAGTCTTATTGTAAGTCTCTACTAATTGTGTATTGTGATGCTTGTAATGGTCAAGTTTAGACACGTAACTATTTGTTGCACTGACAGTCTTATTGTAAGGCCCTACTAATTGTGTATTGTGATGCTTGTAATAGTCAAGTTTAGACACGTAACTATTTGTTGCACTGACAGTCTTATTGTAAGGTCCTACTAATTGTGTATTGTGATCCTTGTCATGATCAAGTTTAGACACGTAACTATTTGTTGCACTGACAGTCTTATTGTAAGGTCCTACTAATTGTGTATTGTGATGCTTGTAATGGTCAAGTTTAGACACGTAACTATTTGTTGCACTGACAGTCTTATTGTAAGGTCCTACTAATTGTGTATTGTAATGCTTGTAATGGTCAAGTTTAGACAAGTACCTATTTGTTGCACTGACAGTATTATAGTAAGGTCCTACTAATTGTGTATTGTGATCCTTGTAATGGTCACGTTTAGACATGTAACAATTTGTTGCACTGACAGTCTTATTGTAAGGTCCTACTAATTGTGTATTGTGATGCTTGTAATAGTCAAGTTTAGACACGCAACTATTTGTTGCACTGACAGTCTTATTGTAAGGTCCTACTAATTGTGTATTGTGATCCCTGTAATGGTCAAGTTTAGACACGTAACTATTTTTTGCACTGACAGTCTTATTGTAAGGTCCTACTAATTGTGTATTGTGATGCTTGTAATGGTCAAGTTTAGACACGTAACTATTTGTTGCACTGACATTATTAATTTAAGGTCCTACTAATTGTGTATTGTGATGCTTGTAATGGTCAAGTTTAGACACGTAACTATTTGTTGCACTGACAGTCTTATTGTAAGGTCCTACTAATTGTGTATTGTGATCCTTGTAATGGTCAAGTTTAGACACGTAACTATTTGTTGCACTGACAGTCTTATTGTAAGGTCCTACTAATTGTGTATTGTGATGCTTGTAATAGTCAAGTTTAGACACGTAACTATTTGTTGCACTGACAGTCTTATTGTAAGGTCCTACTAATTGTGTATTGTAATGGTCAAGTTTAGGCAAGTACCTATTTGTTGCACTGACAGTATTATAGTATGGTCCTACTGATTGAGTATTGTGATGCTTGTAATAGTCAAGTTTAGACACGTAACTATTTGTTGCACTGACAGTTTTATTGTAAGGTCCTACTAATTGTGTATTGTGAAGCTTGTAATAGTCGAGTTTAGACACGTAACTATTTGTTGCACTGACAGTCTTATTGTAAGGTCCTACTAATTGTGTATTGTGATCCTTGTAATAGTCAAGTTTAAACACGTAACTATTTGCTGCACTGAAAGTATTTTTGTAAAGTCCTACTAATTGTGTATTGTGATGCTTGTAATTGTCAAGTTTAGTCACGTAACTATTTGTTGCACTGACATTATTAATGTAAGGTCCTGCTAATTGTGTATTGTGATGCTTGTAATGGTCAAGTTTAGACACGTAACTATTTGTTGCACTGACAGTCTTATTGTAAGGTCCTACTAATTGTGTATTGTGATCCTTGTAATGGTCAAGTTTAGACACGTAACTATTTGTTGCACTGACAGTATTATTGCAAGGTCCTACTAATTGTTTATTGTGATCCTTGTAATGGTCAAGTTTAGACACGTAACTATTTGTTGCACTGACATTATTAATTTAAGGTCCTACTAATTGTGTATTGTGATGCTTGTAATGGTCAAGTTTAGACACGTAACTATTTGTTGCACTGACAGTCTTATTGTAAGGTCCTACTAATTGTGTATTGTGATCCTTGTAATGGTCAAGTTTAGACACGTAACTATTTGTTGCACTGACAGTCTTATTGTAAGGTCCTACTAATTGTGTATTGTGATGCTTGTAATAGTCAAGTTTAGACACGTAACTATTTGTTGCACTGACAGTCTTATTGTAAGGTCCTACTAATTGTGTATTGTAATGGTCAAGTTTAGGCAAGTACCTATTTGTTGCACTGACAGTATTATAGTATGGTCCTACTGATTGAGTATTGTGATGCTTGTAATAGTCAAGTTTAGACACGTAACTATTTGTTGCACTGACAGTTTTATTGTAAGGTCCTACTAATTGTGTATTGTGAAGCTTGTAATAGTCGAGTTTAGACACGTAACTATTTGTTGCACTGACAGTCTTATTGTAAGGTCCTACTAATTGTGTATTGTGATCCTTGTAATAGTCAAGTTTAAACACGTAACTATTTGCTGCACTGAAAGTATTTTTGTAAAGTCCTACTAATTGTGTATTGTGATGCTTGTAATTGTCAAGTTTAGTCACGTAACTATTTGTTGCACTGACATTATTAATGTAAGGTCCTGCTAATTGTGTATTGTGATGCTTGTAATGGTCAAGTTTAGACACGTAACTATTTGTTGCACTGACAGTCTTATTGTAAGGTCCTACTAATTGTGTATTGTGATCCTTGTAATGGTCAAGTTTAGACACGTAACTATTTGTTGCACTGACAGTATTATTGCAAGGTCCTACTAATTGTTTATTGTGATCCTTGTAATGGTCAAGTTTAGACACGTAACTATTTGTTGCACTGACAGTCTTATTGTAAGGTCCTACTAATTGTGTATTGTGATGCTCGTAATAGTCAAGTTTAGACACGTAACTATTTGTTGCACTGACAGTCTTATTGTAAGGTCCTACTAATTGTGTATTGTAATGGTCAAGTTTAGGCAAGTACCTATTTGTTGCACTGACAGTATTATAGTATGGTCCTACTGATTGAGTATTGTGATGCTTGTAATAGTCAAGTTTAGACACGTAACTATTTGTTGCACTGACAGTTTTATTGTAAGGTCCTACTAATTGTGTATTGTGAAGCTTGTAATAGTCGAGTTTAGACACGTAACTATTTGTTGCACTGACAGTTTTATTGTAAGGTCCTACTAATTGTGTATTGAGATCCTTGTAATAGTCAAGTTTAAACACGTAACTATTTGTTGCACTGACAGTCTTATGGTAGGGTCCTACGAATTGTGTATTGTGATCCTTGTAATGGTCAAGTTTAGACAAGTAACTATTTATTGCACTAACAGTCTTATTGTAAGGTCCTACTAATTGTGTATTATGATCCTTGCAATGGTCAAGTTTAGACAAGTAACTATTTGTTGCATTAACAGTCTTATTGTAAGATTCTACTAATTGTGTATTGTGATCCTTGTAATGATCAAGTTTAGACACGTAACTATTTGTTGCACTAACAGTCTTATTGTAAGGTCCTACTAATTGTGTATTGTGATCCTTGTAATGGTCAAGTTTAGACACGTAACTATTTGTTGTACTGACAGTTTTATTGTAAGGTCCTACTAATTGTGTATTGTGATCTTTGTAATGGTCAAGTTTATACAACTAACTATTTGTTGCACTGACAGTCTTATTGTAAGGTCCTACTAATTGTGTATTGTGATGCCTGTAATGGTCAAGTTTAGACAAGAAACTATTTGTTGCACTGACAGTATTATTGTAAGGTCCTACTAATTGTGTATTGTGATGCTTGTAATGGTCAAGTTTAGACACGTAACTATTTGTTGCACTGACAGTCTTATTGTAAGGTCCTACTAATTGTGTATTGTAATGCTTGTAATGGTCAAGTTTAGACAAGTACCTATTTGTTGCACTGACAGTATTATAGTATGGTCCTACTAATTGTGTATTGTGATGCTTGTAATTGTCAAGTTTAGACACGTAACTATTTGTTGCACTGACAGTCTTATTGTAAGGTCCTACTAATTGTGTATTGTGATGCTTGTAATAGTCAAGTTTAGACACGTAACTATTTGTTGCACTGACAGTCTTATTGTAAGGTCCTACTAATTGTGTATTGTGATCCTTGTAATAGTCAAGTTTAGACAAGTAACTATTTGTTGCACTGACTGTATTATTGTAAGGTCCTACTAATTGTGTATTGTGATGCTTGTAATGGTCAAGTTTAGACACGTAACTATTTGTTGCACTGACAGTATTTCTGTAAAGTCCTACTAATTGTTTATTGTGATGCTTGTAATAGTCTAGTTTAGACACGTAACTATTTGTTGCACTGACAGTCTTATTGTAGGGTCCTACGAATTGTGTATTGTGATCCTTGTAATGGTCAAGTTTAGACAAGTAACTATTTGTTCCATTAACAGTCTTATTGTAAGATCCTACTAATTGTGTATTGTGATCCTTGTAATGATCAAGTTTAGACACGTAACTATTTGTTGCACTAACCGTCTTAATGTAAGGTCCTACTAATTGTGTATTGTGATGCTTGTTATGGTCAAGTTTTGACACGTAACTATTTGTTGCACTGACAGTCTTATTGTAAGGCCCTACTAATTGTGTATTGTGATGCTTGTAATTTTCAAGTATAGACAAGTAACTATTTGTTGCACTGACACTCTTATTGTAGGAAACTACTAATTGTGTATTGTGATCCTTGTAATAGTCAAGTTTAGACACGTAACTATTTGTTGCACTGACAGTCTTATTGTAAGGTCCTACTAATTGTGTATTGTGATGCTTGTAATAGTCAAGTTTAGACACGTAACTATTTGTTGCACTGACTGTCTTATTGTAAGGCCCTACTAATTGTGTATTGTGGTGCTTGTAATATTCAAGTTTAGACACGTAACTATTTGTTGCACTGACAGTCTTATTAACAGGTCCTACTAATTATGTATTGTGATGCTTGTAATGGTCAAGGTTAGACAAGTATCTATTTGTTGCACTGACAGTATTATTGTAAGGCCCTACTAAATTTGTATTGTGATGCTTGTAATGGTCAAGTTTAGACAAGTAACTATTTGTTGCACTGACAGTCTTATTGTGAGGTCCTACTAATTGTGTATTGTTATTCTTGTAATGGTCAAGTTTAGACAAGTAACTATTTGTTGCACTGACAGTCTTATTGTAAGGCTCTACTAATTGTGTATTGTGATGCTTGTAATGGTCAAGTTTAGACACGTAACTATTTGTTGCACTGACAGTCTTATTGTAAGGTCCTACTAATTGTGTATTGTAATGGTCAAGTTTAGGCAAGTACCTATTTGTTGCACTGACAGTATTATAGTATGGTCCTACTAATTGAGTATTGTGATGCTTGTAATAGTCAAGTTTAGACACGTAACTATTTGTTGCACTGACAGTTTTATTGTAAGGTCCTACGAATTGTGTATTGTGATCCTTGTAATGGTCAAGTTTAGACAAGTAACTATTTATTGCACTAACAGTCTTATTGTAAGGTCCTACTAATTGTGTATTATGATCCTTGCAATGGTCAAGTTTAGACAAGTAACTATTTGTTGCATTAACAGTCTTATTGTAAGATTCTACTAATTGTGTATTGTGATCCTTGTAATGATCAAGTTTAGACACGTAACTATTTGTTGCACTAACAGTCTTATTGTAAGGCCCTACTAATTGTGTATTGTGATCCTTGTAATGGTCAAGTTTAGACACGTAACTATTTGTTGTACTGACAGTTTTATTGTAAGGTCCTACTAATTGTGTATTGTGATCCTTGTAATGGTCAAGTTTAGACAACTAACTATTTGTTGCACTGACAGTCTTATTGTAAGGTCCTACTAATTGTGTATTGTGATGCCTGTAATGGTCAAGTTTAGACAAGAAACTATTTGTTGCACTGACAGTATTATTGTAAGGTCCTACTAATTGTGTATTGTGATGCTTGTAATGGTCAAGTTTAGACACGTAACTATTTGTTGCACTGACAGTCTTATTGTAAGGTCCTACTAATTGTGTATTGTGATCCTTGTAATAGTCAAGTTTAGACAAGTAACTATTTGTTGCACTGACAGTATTATTGTAAGGCCCTACTAATTGTGTATTGTGATGCTTGTAATGGTCAAGTTTAGACAAGTAACTATTTGTTGCACTGACAGTATTATTGTAAGGTCCTACTAATTGTGTATTGTGATGCTTGTAATAGTCAAGTTTAGACACGTAACTATTCGTTGCACTGACAGTCTTATTGTAAGGTCCTACTAATTGTGTATTGTGATCCTTGTAATAGTCAAGTTTAGACAAGTAACTATTTGTTGCACTAACTGTATTATTGTAAGGTCCTACTAATTGTGTATTGTGATGCTTGTAATGGTCAAGTTTAGACACGTAACTATTTGTTGTACTGACAGTTTTATTGTAAGGTCCTACTAATTGTGTATTGTGATCCTTGTAATGGTCAAGTTTATACAACTAACTATTTGTTGCACTGACAGTCTTATTGTAAGGTCCTACTAATTGTGTATTGTGATGCCTGTAATGGTCAAGTTTAGACAAGAAACTATTTGTTGCACTGACAGTATTATTGTAAGGTCCTACTAATTGTGTATTGTGATGCTTGTAATGGTCAAGTTTAGACACGTAACTATTTGTTGCACTGACAGTCTTATTGTAAGGTCCTACTAATTGTGTATTGTAATGCTTGTAATGGTCAAGTTTAGACAAGTACCTATTTGTTGCACTGACAGTATTATAGTATGGTCCTACTAATTGTGTATTGTGATGCTTGTAATTGTCAAGTTTAGACACGTAACTATTTGTTGCACTGACAGTCTTATTGTAAGGTCCTACTAATTGTGTATTGTGATGCTTGTAATAGTCAAGTTTAGACACGTAACTATTTGTTGCACTGACAGTCTTATTGTAAGGTCCTACTAATTGTGTATTGTGATCCTTGTAATAGTCAAGTTTAGACAAGTAACTAATTCTTGCACTGACTGTATTATTGTAAGGTCCTACTAATTGTGTATTGTGATGCTTGTAATGCTCAAGTTTAGACACGTAACTATTTGTTGCACTGACAGTATTTCTGTAAAGTCCTACTAATTGTTTATTGTGATGCTTGTAATAGTCTAGTTTAGACACGTAACTATTTGTTGCACTGACAGTCTTATTGTAGGGTCCTACTAATTGTGTATTGTGATGCTTGTTATGGTCAAGTTATGACACGTAACTATTTGTTGCACTGACAGTCTTATTGTAAGGCCCTACTAATTGTGTATTGTGATGCTTGTAATTTTCAAGTATAGACAAGTAACGTTTTGTTGCACTGACACTCTTATTGTAGGAAACTACTAATTGTGTATTGTGATCCTTGTAATAGTCAAGTTTAGACACGTAACTATTTGTTGCACTGACAGTCTTATTGTAAGGTCCTACTAATTGTGTATTGTGATGCTTGTAATAGTCAAGTTTAGACACGTAACTATTTGTTGCACTGACAGTCTTATTGTAAGGCCCTACTAATTGTGTATTGTGGTGCTTGTAATATTCAAGTTTAGACACGTAACTATTTGTTGCACTGACAGTCTTATTAACAGGCCCTACTAATTATGTATTGTGATGCTTGTAATGGTCAAGGTTAGACAAGTATCTATTTGTTGCACTGACAGTATTATTGTAAGGCCCTACTAAATTTGTATTGTGATGCTTGTAATGGTCAAGTTTAGACAAGTAACTATTTGTTGCACTGACAGTCTTATTGTGAGGTCCTACTAATTGTGTATTGTTATTCTTGTAATGGTCAAGTTTAGACAAGTAACTATTTGTTGCACTGACAGTCTTATTGTAAGGCTCTACTAATTGTGAATTGTGATGCTTGTAATGGTCAAGTTTAGACACGTAACTATTTGTTGCACTGACAGTCTTATTGTAAGGTCCTACTAATTGTGTATTGTAATGGTCAAGTTTAGGCAAGTACCTATTTGTTGCACTGACACTATTATAGTATGGTCCTACTAATTGAGTATTGTGATGCTTGTAATAGTCAAGTTTAGACACGTAACTATTTGTTGCACTGACAGTTTTATTGTAAGGTCCTACGAATTGTGTATTGTGATCCTTGTAATGGTCAAGTTTAGACAAGTAACTATTTATTGCACTAACAGTCTTATTGTAAGATTCTACTAATTGTGTATTGTGATCCTTGTAATGATCAAGTTTAGACACGTAACTATTTGTTGTACTAACAGTCTTATTGTAAGGTCCTACTAATTGTGTATTGTGATCCTTGTAATGGTCAAGTTTAGACACGTAACTATTTGTTGTACTGACAGTTTTATTGTAAGGTCCTACTAATTGTGTATTGTGATCCTTGTAATGGTCAAGTTTAGACAACTAACTATTTGTTGCACTGACAGTCTTATTGTAAGGTCCTACTAATTGTGTATTGTGATGCCTGTAATGGTCAAGTTTAGACAAGAAACTATTTGTTGCAATGACAGTATTATTGTAAGGTCCTACTAATTGTGTATTGTGATGCTTGTAATGGTCAAGTTTAGACACGTAACTATTTGTTGCACTGACAGTCTTATTGTAAGGTCCTACTAATTGTGTATTGTAATGCTTGTAATGGTCAAGTTTAGACAAGTACCTATTTGTTGCACTGACAGTATTATAGTATGGTCCTACTAATTGTGTATTGTGATGCTTGTAATTGTCAAGTTTCGACACGTTACTATTTGTTGCACTGACAGTCTTATTGTAAGGTCCTACTAATTGTGTATTGTGATGCTTGTAATAGTCAAGTTTAGACACGTAACTATTTGTTGCACTGACAGTCTTATTGTAAGGTCCTACTAATTGTGTATTGTGATCCTTGTAATAGTCAAGTTTAGACAAGTAACTATTTGTTGCACTAACTGTATTATTGTAAGGTCCTACTAATTGTGTATTGTGATGCTTGTAATGGTCAAGTTTAGACACGTAACTATTTGTTGCAGTGACAGTATTTCTGTAAAGTCCTACTAATTGTTTATTGTGATCCTTGTAATGGTCAAGTTTTGACACGTAACTATTTGTTGCACTGACAGTCTTATTGTAAGGTCCAACTAATTGTGTATTGTGATGCTTGTAATGAACAAGTTTAGACAAGAAACTATTTGTTGCACTGACAGTATTGTTGTAAAGTCCTACTAATGTGTATTGTGATGCTTGTAATGGTCAAGATTAGACACGTAACTATTTGTTGCACTGACAGTATTATTGTAAAGCCCTACTAATTGTGTATTGTGATCCTTGTAATGGTCAAGTTTAGACAAGTAACTATTTGTTGCACTGACAGTATTAATGTAAGGTCCTACTAATTGTGTATTTTGATCCTTGTAATGGTCAAGTTTAGACAAATAACTATTTGTTGCACTGACAGTCTTATTGTAAGGTCCTACTAATTGTGTATTGTGATCCTTGTAATGGTCAGGTTTAGACAAGTAACTATTTGTTGCACTAACAGTCTTATTGTAAGGTCCTTCTAATTGTCTATTGTAATCCTTGTAATGGTCAAGTTTAGACAAGTAACTATTTGTTGCACTAACAGTCTTATTGTAAGGTCCTACTAATTGTGTATTGTGATGCTTGTAATGATCAAGTTTAGACACGTAACTATTTGTTGCACTAAGAGTCTTTTTGTAAGGTCCTACTAATTGTGTATTGTGATGCTTGTAATGGTCATGTTTTGACACGTAACTATTTGTTGCACTGTCAGTCTTATTGTAAGGCCCTACTAATTGTGTATTGTAATGCTTGTAATCTTCAAGTTTAGACAAGTAACTATTTGTTGCACTGACAGTCTTATTGTAAGGCCCTACAATTGTGTATTGTGATCCTTGTAATAGTCAAGTTTAGACAAGTAACTATTTGTTGCACTGACAGTATTATTGTAAGTCCCTACTAATTTTGTATTGTGATGCTTGTAATGGTCAAGTTTAGGCAAGTAACTATTTGTTGCACTGACAGTCCAATTGTAAGGTTCTACTAATTGTGTATTGTGATGCTTGTAATGGTCAAGTTTAGACACGTAACTATTTGTTGCACTGACAGTATTATTGTAAAGCCCTACTAATTGTGTATTGTGATCCTTGTTGTGGTCAAGTTTAGACAAGTAACTATTTGTTGCACTGACAGTATTAATGTAAGGTCCTACTTATTGTGTATTGTGATCCTTGTAATGGTCAAGTTTAGACAAGTAACTATTTGCTGCACTGACAGTATTATTGTAAGGTCCTACGAATTGTGTATTGTGATGCTTGTAATAGTCAAGTTTAGACACGTAACTATTTGTTGTACTGACAGTCTTATTGTAAGGCCCTACTAATTCTGTGTTGTGATACTTGTAATGGTCGAGTTTTGACACGTAACTATGTGTTGCACTGACAGTTTTAATGTAAGGCCCTACTAATTGTGTATTGTGATCCTTGTAATAGTCAAGTTTAGACAAGTAACTATTTGTTGCACTGACAGTATTATTGTAAGGCCCTACTAATTGTGTATTGTGATGCTTGTAATGGTCAAGTTTAGACAAGTAACTATTTGTTGCACTGACAGTCTTATTGTAAGGTCCTACTAATTGTGTATTGTGATCCTTGTAATAGTCAAGTTTAGACAAGTAACTATTTGTTGCACTGACAGTATTATTGTAAGGCCCTACTAATTGTGTATTGTGATGCTTGTAATGGTCAAGTTTAGACAAGTAACTATTTGCTGCACTGACAGTATTATTGTAAGGTCCTACTAATTGTGTATTGTGATGCTTGTAATAGTCAAGTTAAGACACGTAACTATTTGTTGCACTGACAGCCTTAATGTAAGTTCCTACGAATTGTGTATTGTGAACCTTGTAATTTTCAAGTTTAGACAAGTAACTATTTGTTGCACTGACAGTCTTATTGTAAGGCCCTACTAATTGTGTATTGTGATCCTTGTAATAGTCAAGTTTAGACACGTAACTATTGGTTGCACTGACAGTCTTATTGTAAGGCCCTACTAATTGTGTATTGTGATGCTTGTAATGGTCTAGTTTAGACACGTAACTATTTGTTGCACTGACAGTCTTATTGTAAGGCCCTACTAATTGTGTATTGTAATGCTTGTAATAGTCAAGGTTAGACACGTAACTATTTGTTGCACTGACAGTCTTATTGTAAGGCCCTACTAATTGTGTATTGTGATGCTTGTAATGGTCAAGTTTAGACAAGTAACTTTTTGTTGCACTGACAGTATTATTGTAAGTCCCTACTAATTGTGTATTGTGATGCTTGTAATGGTCAAGTTTAGGCAAGTAACTATTTGTTGCACTGACAGTCCTATTGTAAGGTCCTACTAATTGTGTATTGTGATGCTCGTAATGGTCAAGTTTAGACAAGAAACTATTTGTTTCACTGACAGTATTGTAGTAAGGTCCTACTAATTGTGTATTGTGATGCTTGTAATGGTTAAGTTTAGACACGTAACTATTTGTTGCACTTACAGTATTATTGTAAACCCCTACTAATTGTGTATTGTGATCCTTGTTGTGGTCAAGTTTAGACAAGTAACTATTTGTTGCACTGACAGTATTAATGTAAGGTCCTACTAATTGTGTATTGTGATCCTTGTAATGGTCAAGTTTAGACAAGTAACTATTTGCTGCACTGACAGTATTATTGTAAGGTCCTACGAATTGTGTATTGTGATGCTTGTAATAGTCAAGTTTAGACACGTAACTATTTGTTGTACTGACAGTCTTATTGTAAGGCCCTACTAATTCTGTGTTGTGATGCTTGTAATGGTCGAGTTTTGACACGTAACTATGTGTTGCACTGACAGTTTTAATGTAAGGCCCTACTAATTGTGTATTGTGATTCTTGTAATGGTCAAGATTTGACACGTAAATATTTGTTGCACTGACAGTCTTATTGTAAGGTCCTACTAATTGTGTATTATGATGATTGTAATGGTCAAGTTTAGACACGTAACTATTTGTTGCACTGACAGTCTTATTGTAAGGTCCTACTAATTGTGTATTGTGATGCTTGTAATAGTCAAGTTTAGACACGTAACTATTTGTTGCACTGACAGTTTTATTGTAAGGTCCTACTAATTGTGTATTGTGATCCTTGTAACAGTCAAGTTTAGACAAGTAACTATTTGTTGCACTGACAGTATTATTGTAAGGCCCTACTAATTGTGTATTGTGATGCTTGTAATGGTCACGTTTAGACAAGTAACTATTTGCTGCACTGACAGTATTATTGTAAGGTCATGGACCGATGTGTATTGTGATGCTTGTAATAGTCAAGTTAAGACACGTAACTATTTGTTGCACTGACAGTCTTAATGTAAGTTCCTACGAATTGTGTATTGTGAACCTTGTAATTTTCAAGTTTAGACAAGTAACTATTTGTTGCACTGACAATCTTATTGTAAGGCGCTACTAATTGTGTATTGTGATGCTTGTAATGGTCTAGTTTAGACACGTAACTATTTGTTGCACTGACAGTCTTATTGTAAGGCCCTACTAATTGTGTATTGTGATGCTTGTAATAGTCAAGGTTAGACACGTAACTATTTGTTGCACTGACAGTTTTATTGTAAGGCCCTACTAATTGTGTATTGTGATGCTTATAATGGTCAAGTTTAGACAAGTAACTAATTGTTGCACTGGCAGTACTATTGTAAGGCTCTACTAATTGTGTATTGTGATGCTTGTAATGGTCAAGTTTAGACAAGTAACTATTTGTTGCACTGACAGTCTTATTGTAAGGCCCTACTAATTGTGAATTGTGATCCTTGTAATAGTCAAGTTTAGACACGTAACTAATTGTTGCACTGACAGTATTATTGTAAGGCCCTACTAATTGTGTATTGTGTTGCTTGTAATGGTCAAGTTTAGACAAGTAAATATTTGTTGCACTGACAGTATTATTGTAAGGCCTTACTAATTGTGTATTGGGGTCCTTGTAATGGTCAAGTTTTGACACGTAACTATTTGTTGCACGGACAGTCTTATTGTAAGGCCCTACTAATTGTGTATTGTGATTCTTGTAATGGTCAAGTTTTGACACGTAACTATTTGTTGAACTGACAGTCTTATTGTAAGGTCCTACTAATTGTGTATTGTAATGCTTGTAATGGTCAAGTTTAGACACGTAACTATTTGTTGCACTGACAGTCTTATTGTAAGGTCCTACTAATTGTGTATTGTGATCCTTGTAATGGTCAAGTTTAGACAAGTAACTATTTGTTGCACTGACAGTCTAATTGTAAGGTCCTACTAATTGTGTATTGCGATCCTTGTAATGGTCAATTTTAGACACATAACTATTTCTTGCACTGACAGTCTTATTGTAAGGTCCTACTAATTGTGTATTGTGATCCTTGTAATGATCAAGTTTAGACAAGTAACTATTTGTTGCACTGACAGTCTTATTGTAAGGTCCTACTAATTGCGTATTATGATGCTTGTAATGGTCAATTTTAGAAAAGAAACTATTTGTTGCACTGACAGTATTATTGTAAGGTCCTACTAATTGTGTATTGTGATGCTTGTAATGGTCAAGTTTAGACACGTAACTATTTGTTGCACTGAGAGTCTTATTGTAAGGCCCTACTAATTGTGTATTGTGATCCTTGTAATGGTCAAGTTTAGACACGTAACTATTTGTTGCACTGACAGCCTTATTGTAAGGCCCTACTAATTGTGTATTGTGATGCTTGTAATAGTCAAGTGTAGACACGTAACTATTTGTTGCACTGACAGTCTTATTGTAAGGCCCTACTAATTGTGTATTGTGATGCTTATAATGGTCAAGTTTAGCCAAGTAACTGTTTGTTGCACTGACAGTACTATTGTAAGGCTCTACTAATTTTGTATTGTGATGCTTGTAATGGTCAAGTTTAGACAAGTAACTATTTGTTGCACTGACAGTCTTATTGTAAGTCCCTACTAATTGTGAATTGTGATCCTTGAAATAGTCAAGTTTAGACACGTAACTTTTTTTTGCAATGACAGTCTTATTGTAAGGCCCTACTAATTGTGTATTGTGATGCTTGTAATGGTCAAGTTTAGACAAGTAACTAATTGTTGCACTGACAGTCTTTTTGTAAGGCCCTACTAATTGTGTATTGTGATGCTTGTAATAGTCACGTTTAGGCACGTAACTGTTTGTTGCACTGACAGTCTTATTGTAAGGCCCTAATAATTGTGTATTGTGATTCTTGTAATGGTCAAGATTAGACAAGTAACTATTTGTTGCACTGACAGTATTATTGTAAGGCCCTACTAATGGTGTATTGTGTTGCTTGTAATGGTCAAGTTTAGACAAGTAAATATTTGTTGCACTGACAGTATTATTGTAAGGCCCTACTAATTGTGTATTGGGGTCCTTGTAATGGTCAAGTTTAGACATGTAACTATTTGTTGTACTGACAGTCTTATTGTAAGGTCCTACTAATTGTGTTTTGTGATGCTAGTAATGGTCAAGTTTAGACACGTAACTATTTGTTGAACTGACAGTCTTTTTGTAAGGTCCTACTAATTGTGTATTGTGATCCTTGTAATGATCAAGTTTAGACAAGTAACTATTTGTTGCACTGACAGTCTTATCGTAAGGTCCTACTAATTGTGTATTGTGATGCTTGTAATGGTCAAGTTTAGACAAGAAACTATTTGTTGCACTGACAGTATTGTAGTAAGGTCCTACTAATTGTGTATTGTGATGCTTGTAATGGTCAAGTTTAGACACGTAACTATTTGTTGCACTGACAGTATTATTGTAAAGCTCTACTAATTGTGTATTGTGATCCTTGTTGTGGTCAAGTTTAGACAAGTAACTATTTGTTGCACTGACAGTATTATTGTAAGGTCCTACGAATTGTGTATTGTGATGCTTGTAATAGTCAAGTTTAGACACGTAACTATTTGTTGTACTGACAGTCTTATTGTAAGGCCCTACTAATTCTGTGTTGTGATGCTTGTAATGGTCGAGTTTTGACACGTAACTATGTGTTGCACTGACAGTTTTAATGTAAGGCCCTACTAATTGTGTATTGTGATCCTTGTAATGGTCAAGTTTAGACACGTAACTATTTGTTGCACTGACAGTCTTATTGTAAGGCCCTACTAATTGTGTATTGTGATGCTTGTAATAGTCAAGTTTAGACACGTAACTATTTGTTGCACTGACAGTCTTAATGTAAGGCCCTACTAATTGTGTATTGTGATGCTTATAATGGTCAAGTTTAGACACGTAACTATTTGTTGCACCGACAGTCTTATTGTAAGGTCCTACTAATTGTGTTTTGTGATCCATGTAATAGTCAAGTTTAGACAAGTAACTATTTATTGCACTGACAGTTTTATTGTAAGGCCCTACTAATTGTGTATTGTGATCCATGTAATGGTCAAGTTTAGACAAGTAACTATTTGCTGCACTGACAGTATTATTGTAAGGTCCTACTAATTGTGTATTGTGATGCTTGTAATAGTAAAGTTTATACACGTAACTATTTGTTGCACTGACAGTCTTATTGTAAGGTCCTACGAATTGTGTATTGTGATCCTTGTAATGGTCAAGTTTAGGCAAGCAACTATTTGTTGCACTAACAGTCTTATTGTAAGGTCCTACTAATTGTGTCTTGTGATCCTTGTAATGATCAAGTTTAGACACGTAACTATTTGTTGCACTAACAGTCTTATTGTAAGGTCCTACTAATTGTGTATTGTGATTCTTGTAATGGTCAAGTTTAGACACGTAACTATTTGTTGCACTGACAGTCTTATTGTAAGGTCCTACTAATTGTGTATTGTAATGCTTGTAATGGTCAGGTTTAGTCACGTAACTATTTGTTGCACTGACAGTCTTATTGTAAGGCCCTACTAATTGTGTATTGTGATCTTTGTAATGGTCAAGTTTAGACACGTAACTATTTGTTGCACTGACAGTCTTATTGTAAGGCCCTACTAATTGTGTATTGTGATGCATGTAATAGTCAAGTTTAGACACGTAACTATTTGTTGCACTGACAGTCTTATTGTAAGGCCCTACTAATTGTGTATTGTGATGCTTATAATGGTCAAGTTTAGACAAGTAACTATTTGTTGCACTGACAGTACTATTGTAAGGCTCTACTAATTTTGTATTGTGATGCTTGTAATGGTCAAGTTTAGACAAGTAACTATTTCTTGCACTTACAGTCCTATTGTAAGGCCCTACTAATTGTGTATTGTGATGCTTGTAATGGTCAAGTTTAGACACGTAACTATTTGTTGCACTGACAATCTTATCGTAAGGTCCTACTAATTGTGTATTGTGATGCTTGTAGTGGTCAATTTTAGACAAGAAACTATTTGTTGCACTGACAATATTATTGTAAGGACCTACTAATTGTGTATTGTGATGCTTGTAATGGTCAAGTTTAGACACGTAACTATTTGTTGCACTGACAGTCTTATTGTAAAGTCCTACTAATTGTGTATTGTGATGCTTGTAATGGTCAAGTATAGACTAGTACCTATTTGTTGCACTGACAGTATTATAGTAAGGTAATACTAATTGTGTATTGTGATGCTTGTAATGGTCAAGTTTAGACACGTAACTATTTGTTGCACTGACAGTCTCATTGTAAGATCCTACTAATAGAGTATTGTGATGCTTGTAATAGTCAAGTTAGACAGGTAACTATTTGTTGCACTGACAGTCTTATTGTAAGGTCCTACTAATTGTGTATTGTGATGCTTGTAATAGTCAAGTTTAGACACGTAACTATTTGTTGCACCGACAGTCTTATTGTAAGGTCCTACTAATTGTGTCTTGTGATCCTTGTAATGATCAAGTTTAGACACGTAACTATTTGTTGCACTAACAGTCTTATTGTAAGGCCCTACTAATTGTGTATTGTGATGCTTGTAATGGTCAAGTTTAGACAAGTAACTATTTGCTGCACTGACGGTATTATTGTAAGGTCCTACTAATTGTGTATTGTGATGCTTGTAATAGTCAAGTTTATACACGTAACTATTTGTTGCACTGACAGTCTTATTTTAAGGTCCTACGAATTGTGTATTGTGAACCTTGTAATGGTCAAGTTTAGACAAGTAACTATTTATTGCACTGACAGTATTATTGTAAGGCCCTACTAATTGTGTATTGTGATGCTTGTAATGGTCAAGTTTAGACAAGTAACTATTTGCTGCACTGACAGTATTATTGTAAGGTCCTACTAGTTGTGTATTGTGATGCTTGTAATAGTCAAGTTTATACATGTAAGTATTTGTTGCACTGACAGTCTTATTGTAAGGTCCTACTAATTGTGTATTGTAATGCTTGTAATGGTCAAGTTTAGACACTTAACTATTTGTTGCACTGACAGTCTTATTTTAAGGTCCTACTAATTGTGTATTGTGATCCTTGTAATGGTCAAGTTTAGACAAGTAACTATTTGTTGCACGGACAGTCTTATTGTAAGGTCCTACTAATTGTGTATTGTGATCCTTGTAATGGTCAATTTTAGACACATAACTATTTCTTGCACTGACAGTCTTATTGTAAGGTCCTACTAATTGTGTATTGTGATCCTTGTAATGATCAAGTTTAGACAAGTAACTATTTGTTGCACTGACAGTCTTATTGTAATGTCCTACTAATTGTGTATCATGATGCTTGTAATGGTCAATTTTAGACAAGAAACTATTTGTTGCACTGACAGTATTATTGTAAGGTCCTACTAATTGTGTATTGTGATGCTTGTAATGGTCAAGTTTAGACACGTAACTATTTGTTGCACTGACAGTCTTATTGTAAGGCCCTACTAATTGTGTATTGGGGTCCTTGTAATGGTCAAGTTTAGACACGTAACTATTTGTTGTACTGACAGTCTTATTGTAAGGTCCTACTAATTGTGTATTGTGATCCTTGTAATGGTCAAGTTTTGACACGTAACTATTTGTAGCACGGACAGTCTTATTGTAAGGTCCTACTAATTGTGTATTGTGATACTTGTAATGGTCAAGTTTTGACTCGTAACTATTTGTTGCACTGACAGTCTTATTGTAAGGTCCTACTAATTGTGTATTGTGATCCTTGTAATGATCAAGTTTAGACAAGTAACTATTTGTTGCACTGACCGTCTTATCGTAAGGTCCTACTAATTGTGTATTGTGATGCTTGTAGTGGTCAATTTTAGACAAGAAACTATTTGTTGCACTGACAGTATTTTTGTAAGGACGTACTAATTGTGTATTGTGATGCTTGTAATGGTCAAGTTTAGACACGTAACTATTTGTTGCACTGACAGTCTTATTGTAAAGTCCTACTAATTGTGTATTGTGATGCTTGTAATGGTCAAGTATAGACTAGTACCTATTTGTTGCACTGACAGTATTATAGTAAGGTCCTACTAATTGTGTATTGTGATGCTTGTAATGGTCAAGTTTAGACACGTAACTATTTGTCGCACTGACAGTTTTATTGTAAGGTCCTACTAATAGTGTATTGTGATGCTTGTAATGGTCAAGTTTAGACAAGTAACTATTTGCTGCACTGACAGTATTATTGTAAGGTCCTACTAATTGTGTATTGTGATCCATGTAATAGTCAAGTTTAGACAAGTAACTATTTATTGCACTGACAGTTATATTGTAAGGCCCTACTAATTGTGTATTGTGATGCTTGTAATGGTCAAGTTTAGACAAGTAACTATTTGCTGCACTGACAGTATTATTGTAAGGTCCTACTAATTGTGTATTGTGATGCTTGTAATAGTCAAGTTTATACACGTAACTATTTGTTGCACTGACAGTCTTATTGTAAGGTCCTACGAATTGTGTATTGTGATCCTTGTAATGGTCAAGTTTAGGCAAGCAACTATTTGTTGCACTAACAGTCTTATTGTAAGGTCCTACTAATTGTGTATTGTGATGCTTGTAATGGTCAAGTTTTGACACGTAACTATTTGTTGCACTGACAGTCTTTTTGTGAGGCCCTACTAATTGTGTATTGTGATGCTTGTAATTTTCAAGTTTAGACAAGTAACTATTTGTTGCACTGACAGTATTATTGTAAGGTCCTACTAATTGTGTATTGTGATGCTTGTAATGGTCAAGTTTAGACACGTAACTATTTGTTGCACTGACAATCTTATTGTAAGGTCCTACTAATTGTGTATTGTAATGCTTGTAGTGGTCAATTTTAGACAAGAAACTATTTGTTGCACTGACAGTATTATTGTAAGGACCTACTAATTGTGTATTGTGATGCTTGTAATGGTCAAGTTTAGACACGTAACTATTTGTTGCACTGACAGTCTTATTGTAAAGTCCTATTAATTGTGTATTGTGATACTTGTAATGGTCAAGTTAGACACGTAACTATTTGTTGCACTGACAGTCTTATTGTAAGGTCCTACTACTTGTGTTTTGTGATCCATGTAAAAGTCAAGTTTAGACAAGTAACTTTTTATTGCACTGACAGTATTATTGTAAGGCCCTACTAATTGTGTATTGTGATGCTTGTAATGGTCAAGTTTAGACAAGTAACTATTTGCTGCACTGACAGTATTATTGTAAGGTCCTACTAATTGTGTATTGTGATGCTTGTAATAGTCAAGTTCATACAAGTAACTATTTGTTGCACTGACTGTCTTATTGTAAGGTCCTACGAATTGTGTATTGTGATACTTGTAATGGTCAAGTTTAGGCAAGCAACTATTTGTTGCACTAACAGTCTTATTGTAAGGTCCTACTAATTGTGTATTGTGATCCTTGTAATGGTCAAGTTTAGACAAGTAACTATTTGTTGCACTAACAGTCTTATTGTAAGGTCCTACTAATTGTGTATTGTGATCCTTGTAATGATCAAGTTTAGACACGTAACTATTTGTTGCACTGACAGTCTTATTGTAAGGTCCTACTAATTGTGTATTGTGATGCTTGTAATGGTCAAGTTTTGACACGTAACTATTTGTTGCACTGACAGTCTTATTGTAAGGACCTACTAACTGTGTATTGTGATGATTGTAATTTTCAAGTTTAGACAAGTAACAATTTGTTGCACTGACAGTATTATTGTAAGGTCCTACTAATTGTGTATTGTGATGCTTGTAATGGTCACGTTTAGACACGTAACTATTTGTTGCACTGACAATCTTATTGTAAGGTCCTACTAATAGTGTATTGTAATGCTTGTAATGGTCAAGTTTAGACAAATACCTATTTGTTGCACTGACAGTATTATAGTAAGGTCCTACTAATTGTGTATTGTGATGCTTGTAATGGTCAAGTTTAGACACGTAACTATTTGTTGCACTGACATTCTAATTGTAAGGTCCTACTAATTGTGTATTGTGATGCTTGTAATAGTCAAGTTTAGACACGTAACTATTTGTTGCACTGACAGTCTTATTGTAAGGTCCTACTAATTGTGTATTGTGATGCTTGTAATAGTCAAGTTTAGACACGTAACTATTTGTTGCACTGATAGTCTTATTGTAAGGTCCTACTAATTGTGTATTTTGATCCATGTAATGGTCAAGTTTAGAGAAGTAACTATTTGTTGCACTGACAGTATTAATGTAAGGTCCTACTAATTGTGTATTGTGATCCTTGTAATGGTCAAGTTTAGACAAGTAACTATTTGTTGCACTGACAGTCTTATTCTAAGGTCCTACTAATTGTGTATTGGGATGCTTGTAATGGTCAAGTTTAGACACGTAACTATTTGTTGCTCTGACAGTCTTATTGTAAGGTCCTAATAATTGTGTATTGTGATCCTTGTAATTGTCAAGTTTAGAGAAGTAACTATTTGTTGCACTGACAGTCTTATTTCAAGGTCCTACTAATTGTGTATTGTGATCCTTGTAATGGTCAAGTTTAGACACGTAACTATTTGTTGCACTGACAGTCTTATTGTAAGGTCCTACTAATTGTGTATTGTGATCCTTGTAATGGTCAAGTTTAGACACGTAACTATTTGTTGCACTGACAGTCTTATTGTAAGGTCCTACTAATTGTGTATTGTGATCCTTGTAATGGTCAAGTTTAGACAAGTAACTATTTGTTGCACTAACAGTCTTATTGTAAGGTCCTACTAATAGTGTATTGTGATCCTTGTAATGATTAAGTTTCGACACGTAACTATTTGTTGCACTAACAGTCTTATTGTAAGGTCCTACTAATTGTGTATTGTGATGCTTGTAATGGTCAAGTTTAGACACGTAACTATTTGTTGCACTGACAATCTTATTGTAAGGTCCTACTAATTGTGTATTGTAATGCTTGTAATGGTCAAGTTTAGACAAATACCTATTTGTTGCACTGACAGTATTATAGTAAGGTCCTACTAATTGTGTATTGTGATGCTTGTAATGGTCAAGTTTAGACACGTAACTGTTTGTTGCACTGACAGTCTAATTGTAAGGTCCTACTAATTGTGTATTGTGATGCTTGTAATAGTCAAGTTTGGACACGTAACTATTTGTTGCACTGACAGTCTTATTGTAATTTCCTAATAATTGTGTATTGTGATGCTTGTAATAGTCAAGTTTAGACACGTAACTATTTGTTGCACTGACAGTCTTATTGTAAGGTCCTACTAATTGTGTATTGTGATCCATGTAATGGTCAAGTTTAGAGAAGTAACTATTTGTTGCACTGACAGTATTAATGTAAGGTCCTACTAATTGTGTATTGTGATCCTTGTAATGGTCAAAATTAGACAAGTAACTATTTGTTGCACTGACAGTCTTATTCTAAGGTCCTACTAATTGTGTATTGGGATGCTTGTAATGGTCAAGTTTAGACACGTAACTATTTGTTGCACTGACAGTCTTTTGTAAGGTCCTACTAATTGTGTATTGTGATCCTTGTAATTGTCAAGTTTAGAGAAGTAACTATTTGTTGCACTGACAGTCTTATTGCAAGGTCCTACTAATTGTGTATTGTGATCATTGTAATGGTCAAGTTTAGACACGTAACTATTTGTTGCACTGACAGTCTTATTGTAAGGTCCTACTAATTGTGTATTGTGATCCTTGTAATGGTCAAGTTTAGACACGTAACTAATTGTTGCACTGACAGTCTTATTGTAAGGCCCTAATAATTGTGTATTGTGATTCTTGTAATGGTCAAGATTAGACAAGTAACTATTTGTTGCACTGACAGTATTATTGTAAGGCCCTACTAATGGTGTATTGTGTTGCTTGTAATGGTCAAGTTTAGACAAGTAAATATTTGTTGCACTGACAGTATTATTGTAAGGCCCTACTAATTGTGTATTGGGGTCCTTGTAATGGTCAAGTTTAGACATGTAACTATTTGTTGTACTGACAGTCTTATTGTAAGGTCCTACTAATTGTGTTTTGTGATGCTAGTAATGGTCAAGTTTAGACACGTAACTATTTGTTGAACTGACAGTCTTTTTGTAAGGTCCTACTAATTGTGTATTGTGATCCTTGTAATGGTCAAGTTTAGACAAGTAACTATTTGTTGCACTGACAGTCTTATTGTAAGGTCCTACTAATTGTGTATTGTGATGCTTGTAATGGTCAAGTTTAGACAAGTAACTATTTGTTGCACTGACAGTATTATTGTAAGGTCCTACTAATTGTGTATTGTGATGCTTGTAATGGTCAAGTTTAGACACGTAACTATTTGTTGCACTGACAGTATTATTGTAAAGCTCTACTAATTGTGTATTGTGATCCTTGTTGTGGTCAAGTTTAGACAAGTAACTATTTGTTGCACTGACAGTATTATTGTAAGGTCCTACGAATTGTGTATTGTGATGCTTGTAATAGTCAAGTTTAGACACGTAACTATTTGTTGTACTGACAGTCTTATTGTAAGGCCCTACTAATTGTGTATTGTGATGCTTGTAATGGTCGAGTTTAGACACGTAACTATTTGTTGCACTGACAGTTTTATTGTAAGGTCCTACTAATTGTGTATTGTGATCCTTGTAATGGTCAAGTTTAGACACGTAACTATTTGTTGCACTGACAGTCTTATTGTAAGGTCCTACTAATTGTGTATTGTGATGCTTGTAATAGTCAAGTTTAGACACGTAACTATTTGTTGCACTGACAGTCTTAATGTAAGGCCCTACTAATTGTGTATTGTGATGCTTATAATGGTCAAGTTTAGACACGTAACTATTTGTTGCACCGACAGTCTTATTGTAAGGTCCTACTAATTGTGTTTTGTGATCCATGTAATAGTCAAGTTTAGACAAGTAACTATTTATTGCACTGACAGTTTTATTGTAAGGCCCTACTAATTGTGTATTGTGATCCTTGTAATGGTCAAGTTTAGACAAGTAACTATTTGCTGCACTGACAGTATTATTGTAAGGTCCTACTAATTGTGTATTGTGATGCTTGTAATAGTAAAGTTTATACACGTAACTATTTGTTGCACTGACAGTCTTATTGTAAGGTCCTACGAATTGTGTATTGTGATCCTTGTAATGGTCAAGTTTAGGCAAGCAACTATTTGTTGCACTAACAGTCTTATTGTAAGGTCCTACTAATTGTGTCTTGTGATCCTTGTAATGATCAAGTTTAGACACGTAACTATTTGTTGCACTAACAGTCTTATTGTAAGGTCCTACTAATTGTGTATTGTGATTCTTGTAATGGTCAAGTTTAGACACGTAACTATTTGTTGCACTGACAGTCTTATTGTAAGGTCCTACTAATTGTGTATTGTAATGCTTGTAATGGTCAGGTTTAGTCACGTAACTATTTGTTGCACTGACAGTCTTATTGTAAGGCCCTACTAATTGTGTATTGTGATCTTTGTAATGGTCAAGTTTAGACACGTAACTATTTGTTGCACTGACAGTCTTATTGTAAGGCCCTACTAATTGTGTATTGTGATGCATGTAATAGTCAAGTTTAGACACGTAACTATTTGTTGCACTGACAGTCTTATTGTAAGGCCCTACTAATTGTGTATTGTGATGCTTATAATGGTCAAGTTTAGACAAGTAACTATTTGTTGCACTGACAGTACTATTGTAAGGCTCTACTAATTTTGTATTGTGATGCTTGTAATGGTCAAGTTTAGACAAGTAACTATTTCTTGCACTTACAGTCCTATTGTAAGGCCCTACTAATTGTGTATTGTGATGCTTGTAATGGTCAAGTTTAGACACGTAACTATTTGTTGCACTGACAATCTTATCGTAAGGTCCTACTAATTGTGTATTGTGATGCTTGTAGTGGTCAATTTTAGACAAGAAACTATTTGTTGCACTGACAATATTATTGTAAGGACCTACTAATTGTGTATTGTGATGCTTGTAATGGTCAAGTTTAGACACGTAACTATTTGTTGCACTGACAGTCTTATTGTAAAGTCCTACTAATTGTGTATTGTGATGCTTGTAATGGTCAAGTATAGACTAGTACCTATTTGTTGCACTGACAGTATTATAGTAAGGTAATACTAATTGTGTATTGTGATGCTTGTAATGGTCAAGTTTAGACACGTAACTATTTGTTGCACTGACAGTCTCATTGTAAGATCCTACTAATAGAGTATTGTGATGCTTGTAATAGTCAAGTTAGACAGGTAACTATTTGTTGCACTGACAGTCTTATTGTAAGGTCCTACTAATTGTGTATTGTGATGCTTGTAATAGTCAAGTTTAGACACGTAACTATTTGTTGCACCGACAGTCTTATTGTAAGGTCCTACTAATTGTGTCTTGTGATCCTTGTAATGATCAAGTTTAGACACGTAACTATTTGTTGCACTAACAGTCTTATTGTAAGGCCCTACTAATTGTGTATTGTGATGCTTGTAATGGTCAAGTTTAGACAAGTAACTATTTGCTGCACTGACGGTATTATTGTAAGGTCCTACTAATTGTGTATTGTGATGCTTGTAATAGTCAAGTTTATACACGTAACTATTTGTTGCACTGACAGTCTTATTTTAAGGTCCTACGAATTGTGTATTGTGAACCTTGTAATGGTCAAGTTTAGACAAGTAACTATTTATTGCACTGACAGTATTATTGTAAGGCCCTACTAATTGTGTATTGTGATGCTTGTAATGGTCAAGTTTAGACAAGTAACTATTTGCTGCACTGACAGTATTATTGTAAGGTCCTACTAGTTGTGTATTGTGATGCTTGTAATAGTCAAGTTTATACATGTAAGTATTTGTTGCACTGACAGTCTTATTGTAAGGTCCTACTAATTGTGTATTGTAATGCTTGTAATGGTCAAGTTTAGACACTTAACTATTTGTTGCACTGACAGTCTTATTTTAAGGTCCTACTAATTGTGTATTGTGATCCTTGTAATGGTCAAGTTTAGACAAGTAACTATTTGTTGCACGGACAGTCTTATTGTAAGGTCCTACTAATTGTGTATTGTGATCCTTGTAATGGTCAATTTTAGACACATAACTATTTCTTGCACTGACAGTCTTATTGTAAGGTCCTACTAATTGTGTATTGTGATCCTTGTAATGATCAAGTTTAGACAAGTAACTATTTGTTGCACTGACAGTCTTATTGTAATGTCCTACTAATTGTGTATCATGATGCTTGTAATGGTCAATTTTAGACAAGAAACTATTTGTTGCACTGACAGTATTATTGTAAGGTCCTACTAATTGTGTATTGTGATGCTTGTAATGGTCAAGTTTAGACACGTAACTATTTGTTGCACTGACAGTCTTATTGTAAGGCCCTACTAATTGTGTATTGGGGTCCTTGTAATGGTCAAGTTTAGACACGTAACTATTTGTTGTACTGACAGTCTTATTGTAAGGTCCTACTAATTGTGTATTGTGATCCTTGTAATGGTCAAGTTTTGACACGTAACTATTTGTAGCACGGACAGTCTTATTGTAAGGTCCTACTAATTGTGTATTGTGATACTTGTAATGGTCAAGTTTTGACTCGTAACTATTTGTTGCACTGACAGTCTTATTGTAAGGTCCTACTAATTGTGTATTGTGATCCTTGTAATGATCAAGTTTAGACAAGTAACTATTTGTTGCACTGACCGTCTTATCGTAAGGTCCTACTAATTGTGTATTGTGATGCTTGTAGTGGTCAATTTTAGACAAGAAACTATTTGTTGCACTGACAGTATTTTTGTAAGGACGTACTAATTGTGTATTGTGATGCTTGTAATGGTCAAGTTTAGACACGTAACTATTTGTTGCACTGACAGTCTTATTGTAAAGTCCTACTAATTGTGTATTGTGATGCTTGTAATGGTCAAGTATAGACTAGTACCTATTTGTTGCACTGACAGTATTATAGTAAGGTCCTACTAATTGTGTATTGTGATGCTTGTAATGGTCAAGTTTAGACACGTAACTATTTGTCGCACTGACAGTTTTATTGTAAGGTCCTACTAATAGTGTATTGTGATGCTTGTAATGGTCAAGTTTAGACAAGTAACTATTTGCTGCACTGACAGTATTATTGTAAGGTCCTACTAATTGTGTATTGTGATCCATGTAATAGTCAAGTTTAGACAAGTAACTATTTATTGCACTGACAGTTATATTGTAAGGCCCTACTAATTGTGTATTGTGATGCTTGTAATGGTCAAGTTTAGACAAGTAACTATTTGCTGCACTGACAGTATTATTGTAAGGTCCTACTAATTGTGTATTGTGATGCTTGTAATAGTCAAGTTTATACACGTAACTATTTGTTGCACTGACAGTCTTATTGTAAGGTCCTACGAATTGTGTATTGTGATCCTTGTAATGGTCAAGTTTAGGCAAGCAACTATTTGTTGCACTAACAGTCTTATTGTAAGGTCCTACTAATTGTGTATTGTGATGCTTGTAATGGTCAAGTTTTGACACGTAACTATTTGTTGCACTGACAGTCTTTTTGTGAGGCCCTACTAATTGTGTATTGTGATGCTTGTAATTTTCAAGTTTAGACAAGTAACTATTTGTTGCACTGACAGTATTATTGTAAGGTCCTACTAATTGTGTATTGTGATGCTTGTAATGGTCAAGTTTAGACACGTAACTATTTGTTGCACTGACAATCTTATTGTAAGGTCCTACTAATTGTGTATTGTAATGCTTGTAGTGGTCAATTTTAGACAAGAAACTATTTGTTGCACTGACAGTATTATTGTAAGGACCTACTAATTGTGTATTGTGATGCTTGTAATGGTCAAGTTTAGACACGTAACTATTTGTTGCACTGACAGTCTTATTGTAAAGTCCTATTAATTGTGTATTGTGATACTTGTAATGGTCAAGTTAGACACGTAACTATTTGTTGCACTGACAGTCTTATTGTAAGGTCCTACTACTTGTGTTTTGTGATCCATGTAAAAGTCAAGTTTAGACAAGTAACTTTTTATTGCACTGACAGTATTATTGTAAGGCCCTACTAATTGTGTATTGTGATGCTTGTAATGGTCAAGTTTAGACAAGTAACTATTTGCTGCACTGACAGTATTATTGTAAGGTCCTACTAATTGTGTATTGTGATGCTTGTAATAGTCAAGTTCATACAAGTAACTATTTGTTGCACTGACTGTCTTATTGTAAGGTCCTACGAATTGTGTATTGTGATACTTGTAATGGTCAAGTTTAGGCAAGCAACTATTTGTTGCACTAACAGTCTTATTGTAAGGTCCTACTAATTGTGTATTGTGATCCTTGTGATGGTCAAGTTTAGACAAGTAACTATTTGTTGCACTAACAGTCTTATTGTAAGGTCCTACTAATTGTGTATTGTGATCCTTGTAATGATTAAGTTTAGACACGTAACTATTTGTTGCACTAACAGTCTTATTGTAAGGTCCTACTAATTGTGTATTGTGATGCTTGTAATGGTCAAGTTTTGACACGTAACTATTTGTTGCACTGACAGTCTTATTGTAAGGACCTACTAACTGTGTATTGTGATGATTGTAATTTTCAAGTTTAGACAAATAACAATTTGTTGCACTGACAGTATTATTGTAAGGTCCTACTAATTGTGTATTGTGATGCTTGTAATGGTCACGTTTAGACACGTAACTATTTGTTGCACTGACAATCTTATTGTAAGGTCCTACTAATAGTGTATTGTAATGCTTGTAATGGTCAAGTTTAGACAAATACCTATTTGTTGCACTGACAGTATTATAGTAAGGTCCTACTAATTGTGTATTGTGATGCTTGTAATGGTCAAGTTTAGACACGTAACTATTTGTTGCACTGACATTCTAATTGTAAGGTCCTACTAATTGTGTATTGTGATGCTTGTAATAGTCAAGTTTAGACACGTAACTATTTGTTGCACTGACAGTCTTATTGTAAGGTCCTACTAATTGTGTATTGTGATGCTTGTAATAGTCAAGTTTAGACACGTAACTATTTGTTGCACTGATAGTCTTATTGTAAGGTCCTACTAATTGTGTATTGTGATCCATGTAATGGTCAAGTTTAGAGAAGTAACTATTTGTTGCACTGACAGTATTAATGTAAGGTCCTACTAATTGTGTATTGTGATCCTTGTAATGGTCAAGTTTAGACAAGTAACTATTTGTTGCACTGACAGTCTTATTCTAAGGTCCTACTAATTGTGTATTGGGATGCTTGTAATGGTCAAGTTTAGACACGTAACTATTTGTTGCTCTGACAGTCTTATTGTAAGGTCCTAATAATTGTGTATTGTGATCCTTGTAATTGTCAAGTTTAGAGAAGTAACTATTTGTTGCACTGACAGTCTTATTTCAAGGTCCTACTAATTGTGTATTGTGATCCTTGTAATGGTCAAGTTTAGACACGTAACTATTTGTTGCACTGACAGTCTTATTGTAAGGTCCTACTAATTGTGTATTGTGATCCTTGTAATGGTCAAGTTTAGACACGTAACTATTTGTTGCACTGACAGTCTTATTGTAAGGTCCTACTAATTGTGTATTGTGATCCTTGTAATGGTCAAGTTTAGACAAGTAACTATTTGTTGCACTAACAGTCTTATTGTAAGGTCCTACTAATAGTGTATTGTGATCCTTGTAATGATTAAGTTTCGACACGTAACTATTTGTTGCACTAACAGTCTTATTGTAAGGTCCTACTAATTGTGTATTGTGATGCTTGTAATGGTCAAGTTTAGACACGTAACTATTTGTTGCACTGACAATCTTATTGTAAGGTCCTACTAATTGTGTATTGTAATGCTTGTAATGGTCAAGTTTAGACAAATACCTATTTGTTGCACTGACAGTATTATAGTAAGGTCCTACTAATTGTGTATTGTGATGCTTGTAATGGTCAAGTTTAGACACGTAACTGTTTGTTGCACTGACAGTCTAATTGTAAGGTCCTACTAATTGTGTATTGTGATGCTTGTAATAGTCAAGTTTGGACACGTAACTATTTGTTGCACTGACAGTCTTATTGTAATTTCCTAATAATTGTGTATTGTGATGCTTGTAATAGTCAAGTTTAGACACGTAACTATTTGTTGCACTGACAGTCTTATTGTAAGGTCCTACTAATTGTGTATTGTGATCCATGTAATGGTCAAGTTTAGAGAAGTAACTATTTGTTGCACTGACAGTATTAATGTAAGGTCCTACTAATTGTGTATTGTGATCCTTGTAATGGTCAAAATTAGACAAGTAACTATTTGTTGCACTGACAGTCTTATTCTAAGGTCCTACTAATTGTGTATTGGGATGCTTGTAATGGTCAAGTTTAGACACGTAACTATTTGTTGCACTGACAGTCTTTTGTAAGGTCCTACTAATTGTGTATTGTGATCCTTGTAATTGTCAAGTTTAGAGAAGTAACTATTTGTTGCACTGACAGTCTTATTGCAAGGTCCTACTAATTGTGTATTGTGATCATTGTAATGGTCAAGTTTAGACACGTAACTATTTGTTGCACTGACAGTCTTATTGTAAGGTCCTACTAATTGTGTATTGTGATCCTTGTAATGGTCAAGTTTAGACACGTAACTAATTGTTGCACTGACAGTCTTATTGTAAGGTCCTACTAATTGTGTATTGTGATCCTTGTAATGGTCAAGTTTAGACAAGTAACTATTTGTTGCACTGACAGTCTTATTGTAAGGTCCTACTAATTGTGTATTGTGATCCTTGTAATGGTCAAGTTTAGACACGTAACTATTTGTTGCACTGACAGTCTTATTGTAAGGTCCTACTAATTGTGTATTGTGATGCCTGTAATGGTCAAGTTTAGACAAGAAACTATTTGTTGCACTGACAGTATTATTGTTAGGTCCTACTAATTGTGAATTGTGATGCTTGTAATGGTCAAGTTTAGACACGTAACTATTTGTTGCACTGACAGTCTTATTGTAAGGTCCTACTAATTGTGTATTGTGATCCTTATAATAGTCAAGCTTAGACACGTAACTATTTGCTGCACTGAAAGTATTTTTGTAAAGTCCTACTAATTGTGTATTGTGATGCTTGTAATAGTCAAGTTTAGACACGTAACTATTTGTTGCACTGACAGTCTTATGGTAGGGTCCTACGAATTGTGTATTGTGATCCTTGTAATGGTCAAGATTAGACAAGTAACTATTTATTGCACTAACAGTCTTATTGTAAGGTCCTACTAATTGTGTATTATGATCCTTGCAATGGTCAAGTTTAGACAAGTAACTATTTGTTGCATTAACAGTCTTATTTTAAGATCCTACTAATTGTGTATTGTGATCCTTGTAATGATCAAGTTTAGACACGTAACTATTTGTTGCACTAACAGTCTTATTGTAAGGTCCTACTAATTGTGTATTGTGATCATTGTAATGGTCAAGTTTATACACGTAACTATTTGTTGCACTGACAGTTTTATTGTAAGGTCCTACTAATTGTGTATTGTGATCCTTGTAATGGTCAAGTTTAGACAAGTAACTATTTGTTGCACTGACAGTCTTATTGTAAGGTCCTACTAATTGTGTATTGTGATCCTTGTAATGGTCAAGTTTAGACACGTAACTATTTGTTGCACTGACAGTCTTATTGTAAGGTCCTACTAATTGTGTATTGTGATGCCTGTAATGGTCAAGTTTAGACACGTAACTATTTGTTGCACTGACAGTATTATTGTAAGGTCCTACTAATTGTGTATTGTGATGCTTGTAATGGTCAAGTTTAGACACGTAACTATTTGTTGCACTGACAGTCTTATTGTAAGGTCCTACTAATTGTGTTTTGTGATCCTTGTAATAGTCAAGTTTAGACAAGTAACTATTTGTTGCACTGACAGTCTTATTGTAACGTCCTACTAATTGTGTATTGTGAAGCTTGTAATAGTCAAGTTTAGACACGTAACTATTTGTTGCACTGACAGTCTTATTGTAAGGTCCTACTAATTGTGTATTGTGATCCTTGTAATAGTCAAGTTTAGACAAGAAACTATTTGTTGCACTGACAGTATTATTGTAAGGCCCTACTAATTGTGTATTGTGATGCTTGTAATGGTCAAGTTTAGGCAAGTAACTATTTGTTGCACTGACAGTATTATTGTAAGGTCCTACTAATTGTGTATTGTGATGTTTGTTATGGTCAAGTTCTGACACGTAACTATTTGTTGCACTGACAGTCTTATTGTAAGGCCCTACTAATTGTGTATTGTGATGCTTGTAATTTTCAAGATTAGACAAGTAACTATTTGTTGCACTGACAGTCTTATTGTAAGAAACTACTAATTGTGAATTGTGATCCTTGTAATGATCAAGTTTAGACACATAACTATTTGTTGCACTAACCGTCTTAATGTAAGGTCCTACTAATTGTGTATTGTGATGTTTGTTATGGTCAAGTTCTGACACGTAACTATTTGTTGCACTGACAGTCTTATTGTAAGGCCCTACTAATTGTGTATTGTGATGCTTGTAATTTTCAAGATTAGACAAGTAACTATTTGTTGCACTGACTGTCTTATTGTAAGAAACTACTAATTGTGTATTGTGATCCTTGTAATAGTCAAGTTTAGACACGTAACTATTTGTTGCACTGACAGTCTTATTGTAAGGTCCTACTAATTGTGTATTGTGATGCTTGTAATGGTTAAGTTTAGACACGTAACTATTTGTTGCACTGACAGTCTTATTGTAAGGCCCTACTAATTGTGTATTGTGGTGCTTGTAATAGTCAAGTTTAGACACGTAACTATTTGTTGCACTGACAGTCTTATTATAAGGCCCTACTAATTGTGTATTGTGATGCTTGTAATGGTCAAGTTTAGACAAGTAACTATTTGTTGCACTGACAGTCTTATTGTGAAGTTCTACTAATTGTGTATTGTTATTCTTGTAATGGTCAAGTGTAGACAAGTAACTATTTGTTGCACTGACAGTCTTATTGTAAGTCTCTACTAATTGTGTATTGTGATGCTTGTAATGGTCAAGTTTAGACACGTAACTATTTGTTGCACTGACAGTCTTATTGTAAGGCCCTACTAATTGTGTATTGTGATGCTTGTAATAGTCAAGTTTAGACACGTAACTATTTGTTGCACTGACAGTCTTATTGTAAGGTCCTACTAATTGTGTATTGTGATCCTTGTCATGATCAAGTTTAGACACGTAACTATTTGTTGCACTGACAGTCTTATTGTAAGGTCCTACTAATTGTGTATTGTGATGCTTGTAATGGTCAAGTTTAGACACGTAACTATTTGTTGCACTGACAGTCTTATTGTAAGGTCCTACTAATTGTGTATTGTAATGCTTGTAATGGTCAAGTTTAGACAAGTACCTATTTGTTGCACTGACAGTATTATAGTAAGGTCCTACTAATTGTGTATTGTGATCCTTGTAATGGTCACGTTTAGACATGTAACAATTTGTTGCACTGACAGTCTTATTGTAAGGTCCTACTAATTGTGTATTGTGATGCTTGTAATAGTCAAGTTTAGACACGTAACTATTTGTTGCACTGACAGTCTTATTGTAAGGTCCTACTAATTGTGTATTGTGATCCCTGTAATGGTCAAGTTTAGACACGTAACTATTTGTTGCACTGACAGTCTTATTGTAAGGTCCTACTAATTGTGTATTGTGATGCTTGTAATGGTCAAGTTTAGACACGTAACTATTTGTTGCACTGACATTATTAATTTAAGGTCCTACTAATTGTGTATTGTGATGCTTGTAATGGTCAAGTTTAGACACGTAACTATTTGTTGCACTGACAGTCTTATTGTAAGGTCATACTAATTGTGTATTGTGATCCTTGTAATGGTCAAGTTTAGACACGTAACTATTTGTTGCACTGACAGTCTTATTGTAAGGTCCTACTAATTGTGTATTGTGATGCTTGTAATAGTCAAGTTTAGACACGTAACTATTTGCTGCACTGAAAGTATTTTTGTAAAGTCCTACTAATTGTGTATTGTGATGCTTGTAATTGTCAAGTTTAGACACGTAACTATTTGTTGCACTGACATTATTAATGTAAGGTCCTACTAATTGTGTATTGTGATGCTTGTAATGGTCAAGTTTAGACACGTAACTATTTGTTGCACTGACAGTCTTATTGTAAGGTCCTACTAATTGTGTATTGTGATCCTTGTAATGGTCAAGTTTAGACACGTAACTATTTGTTGCACTGACAGTATTATTGCAAGGTCCTACTAATTGTTTATTGTGATCCTTGTAATGGTCAAGTTTAGACACGTAACTATTTGTTGCACTGACAGTCTTATTGTAAGGTCCTACTAATTGTGTATTGTGATGCTTGTAATAGTCAAGTTTAGACACGTAACTATTTGTTGCACTGACAGTCTTATTGTAAGGTCCTACTAAATGTGTATTGTAATGGTCAAGTTTAGGCAAGTACCTATTTGTTGCACTGACAGTATTATAGTATGGTCCTACTGATTGAGTATTGTGATGCTTGTAATAGTCAAGTTTAGACACGTAACTATTTGTTGCACTGACAGTTTTATTGTAAGGTCCTACTAATTGTGTATTGTGAAGCTTGTAATAGTCGAGTTTAGACACGTAACTATTTGTTGCACTGACAGTCTTATTGTAAGGTCCTACTAATTGTGTATTGTGATCCTTGTAATAGTCAAGTTTAAACACGTAACTATTTGTTGCACTGACAGTCTTATGGTAGGGTCCTACGAATTGTGTATTGTGATCCTTGTAATGGTCAAGTTTAGACAAGTAACTATTTATTGCACTAACAGTCTTATTGTAAGGTCCTACTAATTGTGTATTATGATCCTTGCAATGGTCAAGTTTAGACAAGTAACTATTTGTTGCATTAACAGTCTTATTGTAAGATTCTACTAATTGTGTATTGTGATCCTTGTAATGATCAAGTTTAGACACGTAACTATTTGTTGCACTAACAGTCTTATTGTAAGGTCCTACTAATTGTGTATTGTGATCCTTGTAATGGTCAAGTTTAGACACGTAACTATTTGTTGTACTGACAGTTTTATTGTAAGGTCCTACTAATTGTGTATTGTGATCCTTGTAATGGTCAAGTTTATACAACTAACTATTTGTTGCACTGACAGTCTTATTGTAAGGTCCTACTAATTGTGTATTGTGATGCCTGTAATGGTCAAGTTTAGACAAGAAACTATTTGTTGCACTGACAGTATTATTGTAAGGTCCTACTAATTGTGTATTGTGATGCTTGTAATGGTCAAGTTTAGACACGTAACTATTTGTTGCACTGACAGTCTTATTGTAAGGTCCTACTAATTGTGTATTGTAATGCTTGTAATGGTCAAGTTTAGACAAGTACCTATTTGTTGCACTGACAGTATTATAGTATGGTCCTACTAATTGTGTATTGTGATGCTTGTAATGGTCAAGTTTAGACACGTAACTATTTGTTGCACTGACAGTATTTCTGTAAAGTCCTACTAATTGTTTATTGTGATGCTTGTAATAGTCTAGTTTAGACACGTAACTATTTGTTGCACTGACAGTCTTATTGTAGGGTCCTACGAATTGTGTATTGTGATCCTTGTAATGGTCAAGTTTAGACAAGTAACTATTTGTTGCATTAACAGTCTTATTGTAAGATCCTACTAATTGTGTATTGTGATCCTTGTAATGATCAAGTTTAGACACGTAACTATTTGTTGCACTAACCGTCTTAATGTAAGGTCCTACTAATTGTGTATTGTGATGCTTGTTATGGTCAAGTTTTGACACGTAACTATTTGTTGCACTGACAGTCTTATTGTAAGGCCTTACTAATTGTGTATTGTGATGCTTGTAATTTTCAAGTATAGACAAGTAACTATTTGTTGCACTGACACTCTTATTGTAGGAAACTACTAATTGTGTATTGTGATCCTTGTAATAGTCAAGTTTAGACACGTAACTATTTGTTGCACTGACAGTCTTATTGTAAGGTCCTACTAATTGTGTATTGTGATGCTTGTAATAGTCAAGTTTAGACACGTAACTATTTGTTGCACTGACTGTCTTATTGTAAGGCCCTACTAATTGTGTATTGTGGTGCTTGTAATATTCAAGTTTAGACACGTAACTATTTGTTGCACTGACAGTCTTATTAACAGGCCCTACTAATTATGTATTGTGATGCTTGTAATGGTCAAGGTTAGACAAGTATCTATTTGTTGCACTGACAGTATTATTGTAAGGCCCTACTAAATTTGTATTGTGATGCTTGTAATGGTCAAGTTTAGACAAGTAACTATTTGTTGCACTGACAGTCTTATTGTGAGGTCCTACTAATTGTGTATTGTTATTCTTGTAATGGTCAAGTTTAGACAAGTAACTATTTGTTGCACTGACAGTCTTATTGTAAGGCTCTACTAATTGTGTTTTGTGATGCTTGTAATGGTCAAGTTTAGACACGTAACTATTTGTTGCACTGACAGTCTTATTGTAAGGTCCTACTAATTGTGTATTGTAATGGTCAAGTTTAGGCAAGTACCTATTTGTTGCACTGACAGTATTATAGTATGGTCCTACTAATTGAGTATTGTGATGCTTGTAATAGTCAAGTTTAGACACGTAACTATTTGTTGCACTGACAGTCTTATTGTAAGATTCTACTAATTGTGTATTGTGATCCTTGTAATGATCAAGTTTAGACACGTAACTATTTGTTGCACTAACAGTCTTATTGTAAGGCCCTACTAATTGTGTATTGTGATCCTTGTAATGGTCAAGTTTAGACACGTAACTATTTGTTGTACTGACAGTTTTATTGTAAGGTCCTACTAATTGTGTATTGTGATCCTTGTAATGGTCAAGTTTAGACAACTAACTATTTGTTGCACTGACAGTCTTATTGTAAGGTCCTACTAATTGTGTATTGTGATGCCTGTAATGGTCAAGTTTAGACAAGAAACTATTTGTTGCACTGACAGTATTATTGTAAGGTCCTACTAATTGTGTATTGTGATTCTTGTAATGGTCAAGTTTAGACACGTAACTATTTGTTGCACTGACAGTCTTATTGTAAGGTCCTACTAATTGTGTATTGTAATGCTTGTAATGGTCAAGTTTAGACAAGTACCTATTTGTTGCACTGACAGTATTAGAGTATGGTCCTACTAATTGTGTATTGTGATGCTTGTAATTGTCAAGTTTCGACACGTTACTATTTGTTGCACTGACAGTCTTATTGTAAGGTCCTACTAATTGTGTATTGTGATGCTTGTAATAGTCAAGTTTAGACACGTAACTATGTGTTGCACTGACAGTCTTATTGTAAGGTCCTACTAATTGTGTATTGTGGTCCTTGTAATAGTCAAGTTTAGACAAGTAACTATTTGTTGCACTAACTGTATTATTGTAAGGTCCTACTAATTGTGTATTGTGATGCTTGTAATGGTCAAGTTTAGACACGTAACTATTTGTTGTACTGACAGTTTTATTGTAAGGTCCTACTAATTGTGTATTGTGATCCTTGTAATGGTCAAGTTTATACAACTAACTATTTGTTGCACTGACAGTCTTATTGTAAGGTCCTACTAATTGTGTATTGTGATGCCTGTAATGGTCAAGTTTAGACAAGAAACTATTTGTTGCACTGACAGTATTATTGTAAGGTCCTACTAATTGTGTATTGTGATGCTTGTAATGGTCAAGTTTAGACACGTAACTATTTGTTGCACTGACAGTCTTATTGTAAGGTCCTACTAATTGTGTATTGTAATGCTTGTAATGGTCAAGTTTAGACAAGTACCTATTTGTTGCACTGACAGTATTATAGTATGGTCCTACTAATTGTGTATTGTGATGCTTGTAATTGTCAAGTTTAGACACGTAACTATTTGTTGCACTGACAGTCTTATTGTAAGGTCCTACTAATTGTGTATTGTGATGCTTGTAATAGTCAAGTTTAGACACGTAACTATTTGTTGCACTGACAGTCTTATTGTAAGGTCCTACTAATTGTGTATTGTGATCCTTGTAATAGTCAAGTTTAGACAAGTAACTATTTCTTGCACTGACTGTATTATTGTAAGGTCCTACTAATTGTGTATTGTGATGCTTGTAATGGTCAAGTTTAGACACGTAACTATTTGTTGCACTGACAGTATTTCTGTAAAGTCCTACTAATTGTTTATTGTGATGCTTGTAATAGTCTAGTTTAGACACGTAACTATTTGTTGCACTGACAGTCTTATTGTAGGGTCCTACTAATTGTGTATTGTGAAGCTTGTTATGGTCAAGTTTTGACACGTAACTATTTGTTGCACTGACAGTCTTATTGTAAGGCCCTACTAATTGTGTATTGTGATGCTTGTAATTTTCAAGTATAGACAAGTAACTTTTTGTTGCACTGACACTCTTATTGTAGGAAACTACTAATTGTGTATTGTGATCCTTGTAATAGTCAAGTTTAGACACGTAACTATTTGTTGCACTGACAGTCTTATTGTAAGGTCCTACTAATTGTGTATTGTGATGCTTGTAATAGTCAAGTTTAGACACGTAACTATTTGTTGCACTGACAGTCTTATTGTAAGGCCCTACTAATTGTGTATTGTGGTGCTTGTAATATTCAAGTTTAGAGACGTAACTATTTGTTGCACTGACAGTCTTATTAACAGGCCCTACTAATTATGTATTGTGATGCTTGTAATGGTCAAGGTTAGACAAGTATCTATTTGTTGCACTGACAGTATTATTGTAAGGCCCTACTAAATTTGTATTGTGATGCTTGTAATGGTCAAGTTTAGACAAGTAACTATTTGTTGCACTGACAGTCTTATTGTGAGGTCCTACTAATTGTGTATTGTTATTCTTGTAATGGTCAAGTTTAGACAAGTAAATATTTGTTGCACTGACAGTCTTATTGTAAGGCTCTACTAATTGTGTATTGTGATGCTTGTAATGGTCAAGTTTAGACACGTAACTATTTGTTGCACTGACAGTCTTATTGTAAGGTCCTACTAATTGTGTATTGTAATGGTCAAGTTTAGGCAAGTACCTATTTGTTGCACTGACAGTATTATAGTATGGTCCTACTAATTGAGTATTGTGATGCTTGTAATAGTCAAGTTTAGACACGTAACTATTTGTTGCACTGACAGTTTTATTGTAAGGTCCTACGAATTGTGTATTGTGATCCTTGTAATGGTCTAGTTTAGACAAGTAACTATTTATTGCACTAACAGTCTTATTGTAAGGTCCTACTAATTGTGTATTATGATCCTTGCAATGGTCAAGTTTAGACAAGAAACTATTTGTTGCATTAACAGTCTTATTGTAAGATTCTACTAATTGTGTATTGTGATCCTTGTAATGATCAAGTTTAGACACGTAACTATTTGTTGTACTAACAGTCTTATTGTAAGGTCCTACTAATTGTGTATTGTGATCCTTGTAATGGTCAAGTTTAGACACGTAACTATTTGTTGTACTGACAGTTTTATTGTAAGGTCCTACTAATTGTGTATTGTGATCCTTGTAATGGTCAAGTTTAGACAACTAACTATTTGTTGCACTGACAGTCTTATTGTAAGGTCCTACTAATTGTGTATTGTGATGCCTGTAATGGTCAAGTTTAGACAAGAAACTATTTGTTGCACTGACAGTATTATTGTAAGGTCCTACTAATTGTGTATTGTGATGCTTGTAATGGTCAAGTTTAGACACGTAACTATTTGTTGCACTGACAGTCTTATTGTAAGGTCCTACTAATTGTGTATTGTAATGCTTGTAATGGTCAAGTTTAGACAAGTACCTATTTGTTGCACTGACAGTATTATAGTATGGTCCTACTAATTGTGTATTGTGATGCTTGTAATTGACAAGTTTCGACACGTTACTATTTGTTGCACTGACAGTCTTATTGTAAGGTCCTACTAATTGTGTATTGTGATGCTTGTAATAGTCAAGTTTAGACACGTAACTATTTGTTGCACTGACAGTCTTATTGTAAGGTCCTACTAATTGTGTATTGTGATCCTTGTAATAGTCAAGTTTAGACAAGTAACTATTTGTTGCACTAACTGTATTATTGTAAGGTCCTACTAATTGTGTATTGTGATGCTTGTAATGGTCAAGTTTAGACACGTAACTATTTGTTGCACTGACAGTATTTCTGTAAAGTCCTACTAATTGTTTATTGTGATGCTTGTAATAGTCTAGTTTAGACACGTAACTATTTGTTGCACTGACAGTCTTATTGTAAGGTCCTACTAATTGTGTATTGTGATCCTTGTAATAGTCAAGTTTAGACAAGTAACTATTTGTTGCACTGACTGTATTATTGTAGGGTCCTACGAATTGTGTATTGTGATCCTTGTAATGGTCAAGTTTAGACAAGTAACTATTTGTTGCATTAACAGTCTTATTGTAAGATCCTACTAATTGTGTATTGTGATCCTTGTAATGATCAAGTTTAGACACGTAACTATTTGTTGCACTAACCGTTTTAATGTAAGGTCCTACTAATTGTGTATTGTGATGCTTGTTATGGTCAAGTTTTGACACGTAACTATTTGTTGCACTGACAGTCTTATTGTAAGGCCCTACTAATTGTGTATTGTGATGCTTGTAATTTTCAAGTTTAGACAAGTAACTATTTGTTGCACTGACACTCTTATTGTAAGGTCCTACTAATTGTGTATTGTGATGCTTGTAATGGTCAAGTTTAGACACGTAACTATTTGTTGCAATGACAGTCTTATTGTAAGGTCCTACTAATTGTGTATTGTGATGCTTGTAATGGTCAAGTTTAGACAAGTACCTATTTGTTGCACTGACAGTATTATAGTAAGGTCCTACTAATTGTGTATTGTGATCCTTGTAATGGTCACGTTTAGACATGTAACAATTTGTTGCACTGACAGTCTTATTGTAAGGTCCTACTAATTGTGTATTGTGATGCTTGTAATAGTCAAGTTTAGACACGTAACTATTTGTTGCACTGACAGTCTTATTGTAAGGTCCTACTAATTGTGTATTGTGATCCTTGTAATAGTCAAGTTTAGACAAGTAACTATTTTTTGCACTGACTGTATTATTGTAAGGTCCTACTAATTGTGTATTGTGATGCTTGTAATGGTCAAGTTTAGACACGTAACTATTTGTTGCACTGACAGTATTTCTGTAAAGTCCTACTAATTGTTTATTGTGATGCTTGTAATAGTCTAGTTTAGACACGTAACTATTTGTTGCACTGACAGTCTTATTGTAAGGTCCTACTAATTGTGTATTGTGATCCTTGTAATAGTCAAGTTTAGACAAGTAACAATTTGTTGCACTGACTGTATTATTGTAGGGTCCAACGAATTGTGTATTGTGATCCTTGTAATGGTCAAGTTTAGACAAGTAACTATTTGTTGCATTAACAGTCTTATTGTAAGATCCTACTAATTGTGTATTGTGATCCTTGTAATGATCAAGTTTAGACACGTAACTATTTGTTGCACTAACCGTCTTAATGTAAGGTCCTACTAATTGTGTATTGTGATGCTTGTTATGGTCAAGTTTTGACACGTAACTATTTGTTGCACTGACAGTCTTATTGTAAGGCCCTACTAATTGTGTATTGTGATGCTTGTAATTTTCAAGTTTAGACAAGTAACTATTTGTTGCACTGACACTCTTATTGTAAGGTCCTAATAATTGTGTATTGTGATGCTTGTAATGGTCAAGTTTAGACACGTAACTATTTGTTGCACTGACAGTCTTATTGTAAGGTCCTACTAATTGTGTATTGTGATGCTTGTAATGGTCAAGTTTAGACAAGTACCTATTTGTTGCACTGACAGTATTATAGTAAGGTCCTACTAATTGTGTATTGTGATCCTTGTAATGGTCACGTTTAGACATGTAACAATTTGTTGCACTGACAGTCTTATTGTAAGGTCCTACTAATTGTGTATTGTGATGCTTGTAATAGTCAAGTTTAGACACGTAACTATTTGTTGCACTGACAGTCTTATTGTAAGGTCCTACTAATTGTGTATTGTGATCCTTGTAATGGTCAAGTTTAGACACGTAACTATTTGTTGCACTGACAGTCTTATTGTAAGGTCCTACTAATTGTGTATTGTGATGCTTGTAATGGTCAAGTTTAGACACGTAACTATTTGTTGCACTGACATTATTAATGTAAGGTCCTACTAATTGTGTATTGTGATGCTTGTAATGGTCAAGTTTAGACACGTAAATATTTGTTGCACTGACAGTCTTATTGTAAGGTCCTACTAATTGTGTATTGTAATGGTCAAGTTTAGGCAAGTACCTATTTGTTGCACTGACAGTATTATAGTATGGTCCTACTAATTGAGTATTGTGATGCTTGTAATAGTCAAGTTTAGACACGTAACTATTTGTTGCACTGACAGTTTTATTGTAAGGTCCTACTAATTGTGTATTGTGAAGCTTGTAATAGTCAAGTTTAGACACGTAACTATTTGTTGCACTGACAGTCTTATTGTAAGGTCCTACTACTTGTGTATTGTGATCCTTGTAATAGTCAAGTTTAGACACGTAACTATTTGCTGCACTGAAAGTATTTTTGTAAAGTCCTACTAATTGTGTATTGTGATGCTTGTAATTGTCAAGTTTAGACACGTAACTATTTGTTGCACTGACAGTCTTATGGTAGGGTCCTACGAATTGTGTATTGTGATCCTTGTAATGGTCAAGTTTAGACAAGTAACTATTTATTGCACTAACAGTCTTATTGTAAGATCCTACTAATTGTGTATTGTGATCCTTGTAATGATCAAGTTTAGACACGTAACTATTTGTTGCACTAACAGTCTTATTGTAAGGTCCTACTAATTGTGTATTGTAATGGTCAAGTTTAGGCAAGTACCTATTTGTTGCACTGACAGTATTATAGTATGGTCCTACTAATTGAGTATTGTGATGCTTGTAATAGTCAAGTTTAGACACGTAACTATTTGTTGCACTGACAGTCTTATTGTAAGATTCTACTAATTGTGTATTGTGATCCTTGTAATGATCAAGTTTAGACACGTAACTATTTGTTGCACTAACAGTCTTATTGTAAGGCCCTACTAATTGTGTATTGTGATCCTTGTAATGGTCAAGTTTAGACACGTAACTATTTGTTGTACTGACAGTTTTATTGTAAGGTCCTACTAATTGTGTATTGTGATCCTTGTAATGGTCAAGTTTAGACAACTAACTATTTGTTGCACTGACAGTCTTATTGTAAGGTCCTACTAATTGTGTATTGTGATGCCTGTAATGGTCAAGTTTAGACAAGAAACTATTTGTTGCACTGACAGTATTATTGTAAGGTCCTACTAATTGTGTATTGTGATTCTTGTAATGGTCAAGTTTAGACACGTAACTATTTGTTGCACTGACAGTCTTATTGTAAGGTCCTACTAATTGTGTATTGTAATGCTTGTAATGGTCAAGTTTAGACAAGTACCTATTTGTTGCACTGACAGTATTATAGTATGGTCCTACTAATTGTGTATTGTGATGCTTGTAATTGTCAAGTTTCGACACGTTACTATTTGTTGCACTGACAGTCTTATTGTAAGGTCCTACTAATTGTGTATTGTGATGCTTGTAATAGTCAAGTTTAGACACGTAACTATTTGTTGCACTGACAGTCTTATTGTAAGGTCCTACTAATTGTGTATTGTGATCCTTGTAATAGTCAAGTTTAGACAAGTAACTATTTGTTGCACTAACTGTATTATTGTAAGGTCCTACTAATTGTGTATTGTGATGCTTGTAATGGTCAAGTTTAGACACGTAACTATTTGTTGTACTGACAGTTTTATTGTAAGTTCCTACTAATTGTGTATTGTGATCCTTGTAATGGTCAAGTTTATACAACTAACTATTTGTTGCACTGACAGTCTTATTGTAAGGTCCTACTAATTGTGTATTGTGATGCCTGTAATGGTCAAGTTTAGACAAGAAACTATTTGTTGCACTGAAAGTATTATTGTAAGGTCCTACTAATTGTGTATTGTGATGCTTGTAATGGTCAAGTTTAGACACGTAACTATTTGTTGCACTGACAGTCTTATTGTAAGGTCCTACTAATTGTGTATTGTAATGCTTGTAATGGTCAAGTTTAGACAAGTACCTATTTGTTGCACTGACAGTATTATAGTATGGTCCTACTAATTGTGTATTGTGATGCTTGTAATTGTCAAGTTTAGACACGTAACTATTTGTTGCACTGACAGTCTTATTGTAAGGTCCTACTAATTGTGTATTGTGATGCTTGTAATAGTCAAGTTTAGACACGTAACTATTTGTTGCACTGACAGTCTTATTGTAAGGTCCTACTAATTGTGTATTGTGATCCTTGTAATAGTCAAGTTTAGACAAGTAACTATTTCTTGCACTGACTGTATTATTGTAAGGTCCTACTAATTGTGTATTGTGATGCTTGTAATGGTCAAGTTTAGACACGTAACTATTTGTTGCACTGACAGTATTTCTGTAAAGTCCTACTAATTGTTTATTGTGATGCTTGTAATAGTCTAGTTTAGACACGTAACTATTTGTTGCACTGACAGTCTTATTGTAGGGTCCTACTAATTGTGTATTGTGAAGCTTGTTATGGTCAAGTTTTGACACGTAACTATTTGTTGCACTGACAGTCTTATTGTAAGGCCCTACTAATTGTGTATTGTGATGCTTGTAATTTTCAAGTATAGACAAGTAACTTTTTGTTGCACTGACACTCTTATTGTAGGAAACTACTAATTGTGTATTGTGATCCTTGTAATAGTCAAGTTTAGACACGTAACTATTTGTTGCACTGACAGTCTTATTGTAAGGTCCTACTAATTGTGTATTGTGATGCTTGTAATAGTCAAGTTTAGACACGTAACTATTTGTTGCACTGACAGTCTTATTGTAAGGCCCTACTAATTGTGTATTGTGGTGCTTGTAATATTCAAGTTTAGAGACGTAAATATTTGTTGCACTGACAGTCTTATTAACAGGCCCTACTAATTATGTATTGTGATGCTTGTAATGGTCAAGGTTAGACATGTATCTATTTGTTGCACTGACAGTATTATTGTAAGGCCCTACTAAATTTGTATTGTGATGCTTGTAATGGTCAAGTTTAGACAAGTAACTATTTGTTGCACTGACAGTCTTATTGTGAGGTCCTACTAATTGTGTATTGTTATTCTTGTAATGGTCAAGTTTAGACAAGTAACTATTTGTTGCACTGACAGTCTTATTGTAAGGCTCTACTAATTGTGTATTGTGATGCTTGTAATGGTCAAGTTTAGACACGTAACTATTTGTTGCACTGACAGTCTTATTGTAAGGTCCTACTAATTGTGTATTGTAATGGTCAAGTTTAGGCAAGTACCTATTTGTTGCACTGACAGTATTATAGTATGGTCCTACTAATTGAGTATTGTGATGCTTGTAATAGTCAAGTTTAGACACGTAACTATTTGTTGCACTGACAGTTTTATTGTAAGGTCCTACGAATTGTGTATTGTGATCCTTGTAATGGTCAAGTTTAGACAAGTAACTATTTATTGCACTAACAGTCTTATTGTAAGGTCCTACTAATTGTGTATTATGATCCTTGCAATGGTCAAGTTTAGACAAGAAACTATTTGTTGCATTAACAGTCTTATTGTAAGATTCTACTAATTGTGTATTGTGATCCTTGTAATGATCAAGTTTAGACACGTAACTATTTGTTGTACTAACAGTCTTATTGTAAGGTCCTACTAATTGTGTATTGTGATCCTTGTAATGGTCTAGTTTAGACACGTAACTATTTGTTGTACTGACAGTTTTATTGTAAGGTCCTACTAATTGTGTATTGTGATCCTTGTAATGGTCAAGTTTAGACAACTAACTATTTGTTGCACTGACAGTCTTATTGTAAGGTCCTACTAATTGTGTATTGTGATGCCTGTAATGGTCAAGTTTAGACAAGAAACTATTTGTTGCACTGACAGTATTATTGTAAGGTCCTACTAATTGTGTATTGTGATGCTTGTAATGGTCAAGTTTAGACACGTAACTATTTGTTGCACTGACAGTCTTATTGTAAGGTCCTACTAATTGTGTATTGTAATGCTTGTAATGGTCAAGTTTAGACAAGTACCTATTTGTTGCACTGACAGTATTATAGTATGGTCCTACTAATTGTGTATTGTGATGCTTGTAATTGACAAGTTTCGACACGTTACTATTTGTTGCACTGACAGTCTTATTGTAAGGTCCTACTAATTGTGTATTGTGATGCTTGTAATAGTCAAGTTTAGACACGTAACTATTTGTTGCACTGACAGTCTTATTGTAAGGTCCTACTAATTGTGTATTGTGATCCTTGTAATAGTCAAGTTTAGACAAGTAACTATTTGTTGCACTAACTGTATTATTGTAAGGTCCTACTAATTGTGTATTGTGATGCTTGTAATGGTCAAGTTTAGACACGTAACTATTTGTTGCACTGACAGTATTTCTGTAAAGTCCTACTAATTGTTTATTGTGATGCTTGTAATAGTCTAGTTTAGACACGTAACTATTTGTTGCACTGACAGTCTTATTGTAAGGTCCTACTAATTGTGTATTGTGATCCTTGTAATAGTCAAGTTTAGACAAGTAACGATTTGTTGCACTGACTGTATTATTGTAGGGTCCTACGAATTGTGTATTGTGATCCTTGTAATGGTCAAGTTTAGACAAGTAACTATTTGTTGCAATTACAGTCTTATTGTAAGATCCTACTAATTGTGTATTGTGATCCTTGTAATGATCAAGTTTAGACACGTAACTATTTGTTGCACTAACCGTTTTAATGTAAGGTCCTACTAATTGTGTATTGTGATGCTTGTTATGGTCAAGTTTTGACACGTAACTATTTGTTGCACTGACAGTCTTATTGTAAGGCCCTACTAATTGTGTATTGTGATGCTTGTAATTTTCAAGTTTAGACAAGTAACTATTTGTTGCACTGACACTCTTATTGTAAGGTCCTACTAATTGTGTATTGTGATGCTTGTAATGGTCAAGCTTAGACACGTAACTATTTGTTGCAATGACAGTCTTATTGTAAGGTCCTACTAATTGTGTATTGTGATGCTTGTAATGGTCAAGTTTAGACAAGTACCTATTTGTTGCACTGACAGTATTATAGTAAGGTCCTACTAATTGTGTATTGTGATCCTTGTAATGGTCACGTTTAGACATGTAACAATTTGTTGCACTGACAGTCTTATTGTAAGGTCCTACTAATTGTGTATTGTGATGCTTGTAATAGTCAAGTTTAGACACGTAACTATTTGTTGCACTGACAGTCTTATTGTAAGGTCCTACTAATTGTGTATTGTGATCCTTGTAATAGTCAAGTTTAGACAAGTAACTATTTTTTGCACTGACTGTATTATTGTAAGGTCCTACTAATTGTGTATTGTGTTGCTTGTAATGGTCAAGTTTAGACACGTAACTATTTGTTGCACTGACAGTATTTCTGTAAAGTCCTACTAATTGTTTATTGTGATGCTTGTAATAGTCTAGTTTAGACACGTAACTATTTGTTGCACTGACAGTCTTATTGTAAGGTCCTACTAATTGTGTATTGTGATGCTTGTAATGGTCAAGTTTAGACACGTAACTATTTGTTGCACTGACATTATTAATGTAAGGTCCTACTAATTGTGTATTGTGATGCTTGTAATGGTCAAGTTTAGACACGTAACTATTTGTTGCACTGACAGTATTATTGTAAGGTCCTACTAATTGTGTATTGTAATGGTCAAGTTTAGGCAAGTACCTATTTGTTGCACTGACAGTATTATAGTATGGTCCTACTAATTGAGTATTGTGATGCTTGTAATAGTCAAGTTTAGACACGTAACTATTTGTTGCACTGACAGTTTTATTGTAAGGTCCTACTAATTGTGTATTGTGAAGCTTGTAATAGTCAAGTTTAGACACGTAACTATTTGTTGCACTGACAGTCTTATTGTAAGGTCCTACTACTTGTGTATTGTGATCCTTGTAATAGTCAAGTTTAGACACGTAACTATTTGCTGCACTGAAAGTATTTTTGTAAAGTCCTACTAATTGTGTATTGTGATGCTTGTAATTGTCAAGTTTAGACACGTAACTATTTGTTGCACTGACAGTCTTATGGTAGGGTCCTACGAATTGTGTATTGTGATCCTTGTAATGGTCAAGTTTAGACAAGTAACTATTTATTGCACTAACAGTCTTATTGTAAGGTCCTACTAATTGTGTATTATGATCCTTGCAATGGTCAAGTTTAGACATGTAACTATTTGTTGCATTAACAGTCTTATTGTAAGATCCTACTAATTGTGTATTGTGATCCTTGTAATGATCAAGTTTAGACACGTAACTATTTGTTGCACTAACAGTCTTATTGTAAGGTCCTACTAATTGTGTATTGTGATCCTTGTAATGGTCAAGTTTAGATACGTAACTATTTGTTGCACTGACAGTTTTATTGTAAGGTCCTACTAATTGTGTATTGTGATCCTTGTAATGGTAAAGTTTACACACGTAACTATTTGCTGCACTGAAAGTATTTTTGTAAAGTCCTACTAATTGTGTATTGTGATGCTTGTAATTGTCAAGTTTAGACACGTAACTATTTGCTGCACTGACAGTCTTATTGTAAGGTCCTACTAATTGTGTATTGTAATGCTTGTAATGGTGATGTTTAGACACGTAACTATTTGTTGCACTGACAGTCTTATTGTAAGGTCCTACTAATTGTGTATTGTGATGCTTGTAATAGTCAAGTTTAGACACGTAACTATTTGTTGCACTGACAGTCTTATTGTAAGGTCCTACTAATTGTGTATTGTGATGCTTGTAATTGTCAAGTTTAGACACGTAACTATTTGTTGCACTGACAGTCTTATTGTAAGGTCCTACTAATTGTGTATTGTGATCCTTGTAATAGTCAAGTTTAGACAAGTAACTATTTGTTGCACTGACAGTAATATTGTAAGGTCCTACTAATTGTGTATTGTGATGCTTGTAATGGTCAAGTTTAGACACGTAACTATTTGCTGCACTGACAGTATTTCTGTAAAGTCGTACTAATTGTGTATTGTGATGCTTGTAATAGTCAAGTTTAGACACGTAACTATTTGTTGCACTGACAGTCTTATTGTAGGGTCCTACGAATTGTGTATTGTGATCCTTGTAATGGTCAAGTTTAGACAAGTAACTATTTGTTGCATTAACAGTCTTATTGTAAGATCCTACTAATTGTGTATTGTGATCCTTGTAATGATCAAGTTTAGACACGTAACTATTTGTTGCACTAACCGTCTTAATGTAAGGTCCTACTAATTGTGTATTGTGATGCTTGTTATGGTCAAGTTTTGACACGTAACTATTTGTTGCACTGACAGTCTTATTGTAAGGCCCTACTAATTGTGTATTGTGATGCTTGTAATCTTCAAGTTTAGACAAGTAACTATTTGTTGCACTGACACTCTTATTGTAGGAAACTACTTGTTGTGTATTGTGATCCTTGTAATAGTCAAGTTTAGACACGTAACTATTTGTTGCACTGACAGTCTTATTGTAAGGTCCTACTAATTGTGTATTGTGATGCTTGTAATAGTCAAGTTTAGACACGTAACTATTTGTTGCACTGACAGTCTTATTGTAAGGCCCTACTAATTGTGTATTGTGGTGCTTGTAATATTCAAGTTTAGACACGTAACTATTTGTTGCACTGACAGTCTTATTATAAGGCCCTACTAATTGTGTATTGTGATGCTTGTAATGGTCAAGGTTAGACAAGTATCTATTTGTTGCACTGACAGTATTATTGTAAGGCCCTACTAAATTTGTATTGTGATGCTTGTAATGTTCAAGTTTAGACAAGTAACTATTTGTTGCACTGACAGTCTTATTGTGAGGTCCTACTAATTGTGTATTGTTATTCTTGTAATGGTCAAGTTTAGACAAGTAACTATTTGTTGCACTGACAGTCTTATTGTAAGGCTCTACTAATTGTGTATTGTGATGCGTGTAATGGTCAAGTTTAGACACGTAACTATTTGTTGCACTGACAGTCTTATTGTAAGGTCCTACTAATTGTGTATTGTAATGGTCAAGTTTAGGCAAGTACCTATTTGTTGCACTGACAGTATTATAGTATGGTCCTACTAATTGAGTATTGTGATGCTTGTAATAGTCAAGTTTAGACACGTAACTATTTGTTGCACTGACAGTTTTATTGTAAGGTCCTACTAATTGTGTTTTGTGAAGCTTGTAACAGTCAAGTTTAGACACGTAACTATTTGTTGCACTGACAGTCTTATTGTAAGGTCCTACTAATTGTGTATTGTGATCCTTGTAATAGTCAAGTTTAGACACGTAACTATTTGCTGCACTGAAAGTATTTTTGTAAAGTCCTACTAATTGTGTATTGTGATGCTTGTAATTGTCAAGTTTAGACACGTAACTATTTGTTGCACTGACAGTCTTATGGTAGGGTCCTACGAATTGTGTATTGTGATCCTTGTAATGGTCAAGTTTAGACAAGTAACTATTTATTGCACTAACAGTCTTATTGTAAGGTCCTACTAATTGTGTATTATGATCCTTGCAATGGTCAAGTTTAGACAAGTAACTATTTGTTGCATTAACAGTCTTATTGTAAGATCCTACTAATTGTTTATTGTGATCCTTGTAATGATCAAGTTTAGACACGTAACTATTTGTTGCACTAACAGTCTTATTGTAAGGTCCTACTAATTGTGTATTGTGATCCTTGTAATGGTTAAGTTTAGACAAGTAACTATTTGTTGCACTGACAGTTTTATTATAAGGTCCTACTAATTGTGTATTGTGATGCCTGTAATGGTCAAGTTTAGACAAGAAACTATTTGTTGCACTGACAGTATTATTGTAAGGTCCTACTAATTGTGTATTGTGATGCTTGTAATGGCCAAGTTTAGACACGTAACTATTTGCTGCACTGACAGTCTTATTGTAAGGTCCTACTAATTGTGTATTGTAATGCTTGTAATGGTGAAGTTTAGACACGTAACTATTTGTTGCACTGACAGTCTTATTGTAAGGTCCTACTAATTGTGTATTGTGATGCTTGTAATAGTCAAGTTTAGACACGTAACTATTTGTTGCACTGACAGTCTTATTGTAAGGTCCTACTAATTGTGTATTGTGATGCTTGTAATAGTCAAGTTTAGACACGTAACTATTTGTTGCACTGACAGTCTTATTGTAAGGTCCTACTAATTGTGTATTGTGATCCTTGTAATAGTCAAGTTTAGACAAGTAACTATTTGTTGCACTAACAGTATTATTGTAAGGTCCTACTAATTTAGTATTGTGATCCTTGTAATGGTCAAGTTTAGACACGTAACTATTTGCTACGCTGACAGTATTTCTGTAAAGTCCTACTAATTGTGTATTGTGATGCTTGTAATAGTCAAGTTTAGACACGTAACTATTTGTTGCACTGACAGTCTTATTGTAGGGTCCTACGAATTGTGTATTGTGATCCTTGTATAGGTCAAGTTTAGACAAGTAACTATTTGTTGCAATAACAGTCTTATTGTAATATCCTACTAATTGTGTATTGTGATCCTTGTAATGATCAAGTTTAGACACGTAACTATTTGTTGCACTAACAGTCTTATTGTAAGGTCCTACTAATTGTGTATTGTGATCCTTGTAATGGTCAAGTTTAGACACGTAACTATTTGTTGCACTGACAGTTTTATTGTAAGGTCCTACTAATTGTGTATTGTGATCCTTGTAATGGTCAAGTTTAGACACATAACTATTTGCTGCACTGAAAGTATTTTTGTAAAGTCCTACTAATTGTGTATTGTGATGCTTGTAATTGTCAAGTTTAGACACGTAACTATTTGCTGCACTGACAGTCTTATTGTAAGGTCCTACTAATTGTGTATTGTAATGCTTGTAATGGTGAAGTTTAGACACGTAACTATTTGTTGCACTGACAGTTTTATTGTAAGGCCCTACTAATTGTGTATTGTGGTGCTTGTAATATTCAAGTTTAGACACGTAACTATATGTTGCACTGACAGTCTTATTATAAGGCCCTACTAATTCTGTATTGTGATGCTTGTAATGGTCTAGGTTAGACAAGTAAATATTTGTTGCACTGACAGTATTATTGTAAGGCCCTACTAAATTTGTATTGTGATGCTTGTAATGGTCAAGTCTAGACAAGTAACTATTTGTTGCACTGACAGTCTTATTGTGAGGTCCTACTAATTATGTATTTTTATTCTTGTAATGGTCAAGTTTAGACAAGTAACTATTTGTTGCACTGACAGTCTTATTGTAAGGCTCTACTAATTGTGTATTGTGATGCTTGTAATGGTCAAGTTTAGTCACGTAACTATTTGTTGCACTGACAGAATTATTGTAAGGCCCTACTAATTGTGTATTTTAATGCTTGTAATGGTCAAGTGTAGACAAGTAACTATTTGATGCACTGACAGTATTATTGTAACGTCCTACTAATTGTGTATTGTTATCCTTGTAATGGTCAAGTTTAGACACGTAACTATTTGTTGCACTGACAGTCTTAATGTAAGGTCCTAGTAATTGTGTATTGTGATCCTTAAATGGTCAAGTTTAGACAAGAAACTATTCGTTGCACTGACAGTCTTATTGTAAGGTCCTACTAATTGTGTATTGTGATCCTTGTAATGGTCAAGTTTAGACACGTAACTATTTGTTGCACTGACAGTCTTTGCAAGGCCCTACTAATTGTGTATTGTGATGCTTGTAATTTTCAAGTTTAGACAATTAACTATTTGTTGCACTGACATTCTTATTGTAAGGCCCTACTAATTGTGTATTGTGATGCCTGTAATGGTCAAGTTTAGACAAGAAACTATTTGTTGCACTGACAGTATTATTGTAAGGTCCTACTAATTGTGTATTGTGATGCTTGTAATGGTCAAGCTTAGACACGTAACTATTTGTTGCACTGACAGTCTTATTGTAAGGTCCTACTAATTGTGTATTGTAATGCTTGTAATGGTCAAGTTTAGACAAGTACCTATTTGTTGCACTGACAGTATTATAGTATGGTCCTACTAATTATGTATTGTGATGCTTGTAATGGTCAAGTTTAGACACGTAACTATTTGTTGCACTGACAGTCTTATTGTAAGGTCCTACTAATTGTGTATTGTGATGCTTGTAATAGTCAAGTTTAGACACGTAACTATTTGTTGCACTGACAGTCTTATTGTAAGGTCTTACTAATTGTGTATTGTGATCCTTGTAATAGTCAAGTTTAGACAAGTAACTATTTGTTGCACTGACTGTATTATTGTAAGGTCCTACTAATTGTGTATTGTGATCCTTGTAATGATCAAGTTTAGACACGTAACTATTTGTTGCACTAACCGTCTTAATGTAAGGTCCTACTAATTGTGTATTGTGATGCTTGTTATGGTCAAGTTTTGACACGTAACTATTTGTTGCACTGACAGTCTTATTGTAAGGCCCTACTAATTGTGTATTGTGATGCTTGTAATTTTCAAGTTTAGTCAAGTAACTATTTGTTGCACTGACACTCTTATTGTAGGAAACTACTAACTGTGTATTGTGATCCTTGTAATAGTCAAGTTTAGACACGTAACTATTTGTTGCACTGACAGTCTTATTGTAAGGCCCTACTAATTGTGTATTGTGGTGCTTGTAATATTCAAGTTTAGACACGTAACTATTTGTTGCACTGACAGTCTTAGTATAAGGCCCTACTAATTGTGTATTGTGATGCTTGTAATGGTCAAGGTTAGACAAGTATCTATTTGTTGCACTGACAGTATTATTGTAAGGCCCTACTAAATTTGTATTGTGATGCTTGTAATGGTCAAGTTTAGACAAGTAACTATTTGTTGCACTGACAGTCTTATTGTGAGGTCCTACTAATTGTGTATTGTTATTCTTGTAATGGTCAAGTTTAGACAAGTAACTATTTGTTGCACTGACAGTCTTATTGTAAGGCTCTACTAATTGTGTATTGTGATGCTTGTAATGGTCAAGTTTAGACACGTAACTATTTGTTGCACTGACAGTCTTATTGTAAGGTCCTACTAATTGTGTATTGTAATGGTCAAGTTTAGGCAAGTACCTATTTGTTGCACTGACAGTATTATAGTATGGTCCTACTAATTGAGTATTGTGATGCTTGTAATAATCAAGTTTAGACACGTAACTATTTGTTGCACTGACAGTTTTATTGTAAGGTCCTACTAATTGTGTATTGTGAAGCTTGTAATAGTCAAGTTTAGACACGTAACTATTTGTTGCACTGACAGTCTTATTGTAAGGTCCTACTAATTGTGTATTGTGATCCTTGTAATAGTCAAGTTTAGACACGTAACTATTTGCTGCACTGAAAGTATTTTTGTAAAGTCCTACTAATTGTGTATTGTGATGCTTGTAATTGTCAAGTTTAGACACGTAACTATTTGTTGCACTGACAGTCTTATGGTAGGGTCCTACGAATTGTGTATTGTGATCCTTGTAATGGTCAAGTTTAGACAAGTAACTATTTATTGCACTAACAGTCTTATTGTAAGGTCCTACTAATTGTGTATTATGATCCTTGCAATGGTCAAGTTTAGACAAGTAACTATTTGTTGCATTAACAGTCTTATTGTAAGATCCTACTAATTGTGTATTGTGATCCTTGTAATGATCAAGTTTAGACACGTAACTATTTGTTGCACTAACAGTCTTATTGTAAGGTCCTACTAATTGTGTATTGTTGTCCTTGTAATAGTCAAGTTTAGACACGTAACTATTTGTTGCACTGTTAGTTTTATTGTAAGGCCCTACTAATTGTGTATTGTGATCCTTGTAATGGTCAAGTTTAGACAAGTAACTATTTGTTGCACTGACAGTCTTATTGTAAGGTCCTACTATTTGTGTATTGTGATGCCTGTAATGGTCAAGTTTAGACAAGGAACTATTTGTTGCACTGACAGTATTATTGTAAGGTCCTACTAATTGTGTATTGTGATGCTTGTAATGGTCAAGTTTAGACACGTAACTATTTGTTGCACTGACAGTCTTATTGTAAGGTCCTACTAATTGTGTATTGTAATGCTTGTAATGGTGAAGTTTAGACACGTAACTATTTGTTGCACTGACAGTCTTATTGTAAGGTCCTACTAATTGTGTATTGTGATGCTTGTTATGGTCAAGTTTTGACACGTAACTATTTGTTGCACTGACAGTCTAATTGTAAGGCCCTACTAATTGTGTATTGTGATGCTTGTAATTTTCAAGTTTTGACAAGTAACTATTTGTTGCACTGACACTCTTATTATAGGAAACTACTAATTGTGTATTGTGATCCTTGTAATAGTCAAGTTTAGACACGTAACTATTTGTTGCACTGACAGTCTTATTGTAAGGTCCTACTAATTGTGTATTGTGATGCTTGTAATAGTCAAGTTTAGACAAGTAACTATTTGTTGCACTGACAGTCTTATTGTAAGGCCCTACTAATTGTGTATTGTGGTGCTTGTAATATTCAAGTTTAGACACGTAACTATTTGTTTCACTGACAGTCTTATTATAAGGCCCTACTAATTGTGTATTGTGATGCTTGTAATGGTCAAGGTTAGACAAGTAACTATTTGTTGCACTGACAGTATTATTGTAAGGCCCTACTAAATTTGTATTGTGATGCTTGTAATGGTCAAGTCTAGACAAGTAACTATTTGTTGCACTGACAGTCTTATTGTGAGGTCCTACTAATTGTGTATTTTTATTCTTGTAATGGTCAAGTTTAGACAAGTAACTATTTGTTGCACTGACAGTCTTATTGTAAGGCTCCACTAATTGTGTATTGTGATGCTTGTAATGGTCAAGTTTAGACACGTAACTATTTGTTGCACTGACAGTCTTATTGTAAGGCCCTACTAATTGTGTATTGTGATGCTTGTAATAGTCAAGTTTAGACACGTAACTATTTGTTGCACTGACAGTCTTATTGTAAGGCCCTACTAATTGTGTATTTTAATGCTTGTAATGGTCAAGTGTAGACAAGTAACTATTTGATGCACTGACAGTATTATTGTAACGTCCTACTAATTGTGTATTGTGATCCTTGTAATGGTCAAGTTTAGACACGTAACTATTTGTTGCACTGACAGTCTTATTGTAAGGTCCTAGTAATTGTGTATTGTGATCCTTAAATGGTCAAGTTTAGACAAGAAACTATTCGTTGCACTGACAGTCTTATTGTATGGTCCTACTAATTGTGTATTGTGATGCTTGTAATTGTCAAGTTTAGACACGTAACTATGTGTTGCACTGACAGTCTTATTGTAAGGTCCTACTAAATGTGTATTGTAATGCTTGTAATGGTCAAGTTTAGACAAGTACCTATTTGTTGCACTGACAGTATTATAGTAAGGTCCTACTAATTGTGTATTGTGATGCTTGTAATTATCAAGTTTAGACACGTAACTATTTGTTGCACTGACAGTCTTATTGTAAGGTCCTACTAATTGTGTATTGTGATGCTTGTAATAGTCAAGATTAGACACGTAACTATTTGTTGCACTGACAGTCCTATTGTAAGGTCCTACTAATTGTGTATTGTGATGCTTGTAATAGTCAAGTTTAGACACGTAACTATTTGTTGCACTGACAGTATTATTGTAAGGTCCTACTAATTGTGTATTGTGATGCTTGTAATGGTCAAGGTTAGACAAGTAACTATTTGTTTCACTGACAGTATTATTGTAAGGTCCTACTAATTGTGTATTGTGATCCTTGTAATGATCAAGTTTAGACACGTAACTATTTGTTGCACTAACAGTCTTATTGTAAGGTCCTACTAATTGTATATTGTGATGCTTGTAATGGTCAAGTTTTGACACGTAACTATTTGTTGCACTGACAGTCTTTGCAAGGCCCTACTAATTGTGTATTGTGATGCTTGTAATTTTCAAGTTTAGACACGTAACTATTTATTGCACTGACAGTATTATTGCAAGGTCCTACTAATTGTTTATTGTGATCCTTGTAATGGTCAAGTTTAGACACGTAACTATTTGTTGCACTGACAGTCTTATTGTAACGTCCTACTAATTGTGTATTGTGATCCTTGTAATGGTCAAGTTTAGACACGTAACTATTTGTTGCACTGACAGTCTTATTGTAAGGTCCTAGTAATTGTGTATTGTGATCCTTAAATGGTCAAGTTTAGACAAGAAACTATTCGTTGCACTGACAGTCTTATGGTATGGTCCTACTAATTGTGTATTGTGATGCTTGTAATGGTCAAGTTTAGACACGTAACTATGTGTTGCACTGACAGTCTTATTGTAAGGTCCTACTAATTGTGTATTGTAATGCTTGTAATGGTCAAGTTTAGACAAGTACCTATTTGTTGCACTGACAGTATTATAGTAAGGTCCTACTAATTGTGTATTGTGATGCTTGTAATTATCAAGTTTAGACACGTAACTATTTGTTGCACTGACAGTCTTATTGTAAGGTGCTACTAATTGTGTATTGTGATGCTTGTAATAGTCAAGATTAGACACGTAACTATTTGTTGCACTGACAGTCCTATTGTAAGGTCCTACTAATTGTGTATTGTGATGCTTGTAATAGTCAAGTTTAGACACGTAACTATTTGTTGCACTGACAGTATTATTGTAAGGTCCTACTAATTGTGTATTGTGATGCTTGTAATGGTCAAGGTTAGACAAGTAACTATTTGTTTCACTGACAGTATTATTGTAAGGTCCTACTAATTGTGTATTGTGATCCTTGTAATGATCAAGTTTAGACACGTAACTATTTGTTGCACTAACAGTCTTATTGTAAGGTCCTACTAATTGTATATTGTGATGCTTGTAATGGTCAAGTTTTGACACGTAACTATTTGTTGCACTGACAGTCTTTGCAAGGCCCTACTAATTGTGTATTGTGATGCTTGTAATTTTCAAGTTTAGACACGTAACTATTTATTGCACTGACAGTATTATTGCAAGGTCCTACTAATTGTTTATTGTGATCCTTGTAATGGTCAAGTTTAGACACGTAACTATTTGTTGCACTGACAGTCTTATTGTAACGTCCTACTAATTGTGTATTGTGATCCTTGTAATGGTCAAGTTTAGACACGTAAATATTTGTTGCACTGACAGTCTTATTGTAAGGTCCTAGTAATTGTGTATTGTGATCCTTAAATGGTCAAGTTTAGATAAGAAACTATTTGTTGCACTGACAGTCTTATTGTAAGGCCCTACTAATTGTGTATTGTGATGCTTGTAATGGTCAAGGTTAGACAAGTATCTATTTGTTGCACTGACAGTATTATTGTAAGGCCCTACTAAATTTGTATTGTGATGCTTGTAATGGTCAAGTTTAGACAAGTAACTATTTGTTGCACTGACAGTCTTATTGTGAGGTCCTACTAATTGTGTATTGTTATTCTTGTAATGGTCAAGTTTAGACAAGTAACTATTTGTTGCACTGACAGTCTTATTGTAAGGCTCTACTAATTGTGTATTGTGATGCTTGTAATGGTCAAGTTTAGACACGTAACTATTTGCTGCACTAACAGTCTTATTGTAAGGTCCTACTAATTGTGTATTATGATCCTTGCAATGGTCAAGTTTAGACAAGTAACTATTTGTTGCATTAACAGTCTTATTGTAAGATCCTACTAATTGTGTATTGTGATCCTTGTAATGGTCAAGTTTAGGCAAGTACCTATTTGTTGCACTGACAGTATTATAGTATGGTCCTACTAATTGAGTATTGTGATGCTTGTAATAATCAAGTTTAGACACGTAACTATTTGCTGCACTGAAAGTATTTTTGTAAAGTCCTACTAATTGTGTATTGTGATGCTTGTAATTGTCAAGTTTAGACACGTAACTATTTGTTGCACTGACAGTCTTATGGTAGGGTCCTACGAATTGTGTATTGTGATCCTTGTAATGGTCAAGTTTAGACAAGTAACTATTTATTGCACTAACAGTCTTATTGTAAGGTCCTACTAATTGTGTATTATGATCCTTGCAATGGTCAAGTTTAGACACGTAACTATTTGTTGCACTAACAGTCTTATTGTAAGGTCCTACTAATTGTGTATTGTGATCCTTGTAATAGTCAAGTTTAGACACGTAACTATTTGTTGCACTGTTAGTTTTATTGTAAGGTCCTACTAATAGTGTATTGTGATCCTTGTAATGGTCAAGTTTAGACAAGTAACTATTTGTTGCACTGTCAGTCTTATTGTAAGGTCCTACTAATTGTGTATTGTGATGCCTGTAATGGTCAAGTTTAGACAAGAAACTATTTGTTGCACTGACAGTCTTATTTAAAGGTCCTACTAATTGTGTATTGTAATGCTTGTAATGGTGAAGTTTAGACACGTAACTATTTGTTGCACTGACAGTCTTATTGTAAGGTCCTACTAATTGTGTATTGTGATGCTTGTAATAGTCAAGTTTAGACACGTAACTATTTGTTGCACTGACAGTCTTATTGTAAGGTCCTACTAATTGTGTATTGTGATGCTTGTAATAGTCAAGTTTAGACACGTAACTATTTGTTGCACTGACAGTCTTATTGTAAGGTCCTACTAATTGTGTATTGTGATGCTTGTTATGGTCAAGTTTTGACACGTAACTATTTGTTGCACTGACAGTCTTATTGTAAGGCCCTACTAATTGTGTATTGTGATGCTTGTAATTTTCAAGTTTTGACAAGTAACTATTTGTTGCACTGACACTCTTATTTTAGGAAACTACTAATTGTGTATTGTGATCCTTGTAATAGTCAAGTTTAGACACGTAACTATTTGTTGCACTGACAGTATTATTGCAAGGTCCTACTAATTGTTTATTGTGATCCTTGTAATGGTCAAGTTTAGACACGTAACTATTTGTTGCACTGACAGTCTTATTGTAACGTCCTACTAATTGTGTATTGTGATCCTTGTAATGGTCAAGTTTAGACACGTAAATATTTGTTGCACTGACAGTCTTATTGTAAGGTCCTAGTAATTGTGTATTGTGATCCTTAAATGGTCAAGTTTAGATAAGAAACTATTTGTTGCACTGACAGTCTTATTGTAAGGCCCTACTAATTGTGTATTGTGATGCTTGTAATGGTCAAGGTTAGACAAGTATCTATTTGTTGCACTGACAGTATTATTGTAAGGCCCTACTAAATTTGTATTGTGATGCTTGTAATGGTCAAGTTTAGACAAGTAACTATTTGTTGCACTGACAGTCTTATTGTGAGGTCCTACTAATTGTGTATTGTTATTCTTGTAATGGTCAAGTTTAGACAAGTAACTATTTGTTGCACTGACAGTCTTATTGTAAGGCTCTACTAATTGTGTATTGTGATGCTTGTAATGGTCAAGTTTAGACACGTAACTATTTGCTGCACTAACAGTCTTATTGTAAGGTCCTACTAATTGTGTATTATGATCCTTGCAATGGTCAAGTTTAGACAAGTAACTATTTGTTGCATTAACAGTCTTATTGTAAGATCCTACTAATTGTGTATTGTGATCCTTGTAATGGTCAAGTTTAGGCAAGTACCTATTTGTTGCACTGACAGTATTATAGTATGGTCCTACTAATTGAGTATTGTGATGCTTGTAATAATCAAGTTTAGACACGTAACTATTTGCTGCACTGAAAGTATTTTTGTAAAGTCCTACTAATTGTGTATTGTGATGCTTGTAATTGTCAAGTTTAGACACGTAACTATTTGTTGCACTGACAGTCTTATGGTAGGGTCCTACGAATTGTGTATTGTGATCCTTGTAATGGTCAAGTTTAGACAAGTAACTATTTATTGCACTAACAGTCTTATTGTAAGGTCCTACTAATTGTGTATTATGATCCTTGCAATGGTCAAGTTTAGACACGTAACTATTTGTTGCACTAACAGTCTTATTGTAAGGTCCTACTAATTGTGTATTGTGATCCTTGTAATAGTCAAGTTTAGACACGTAACTATTTGTTGCACTGTTAGTTTTATTGTAAGGTCCTACTAATAGTGTATTGTGATCCTTGTAATGGTCAAGTTTAGACAAGTAACTATTTGTTGCACTGTCAGTCTTATTGTAAGGTCCTACTAATTGTGTATTGTGATGCCTGTAATGGTCAAGTTTAGACAAGAAACTATTTGTTGCACTGACAGTCTTATTTAAAGGTCCTACTAATTGTGTATTGTAATGCTTGTAATGGTGAAGTTTAGACACGTAACTATTTGTTGCACTGACAGTCTTATTGTAAGGTCCTACTAATTGTGTATTGTGATGCTTGTAATAGTCAAGTTTAGACACGTAACTATTTGTTGCACTGACAGTCTTATTGTAAGGTCCTACTAATTGTGTATTGTGATGCTTGTAATAGTCAAGTTTAGACACGTAACTATTTGTTGCACTGACAGTCTTATTGTAAGGTCCTACTAATTGTGTATTGTGATGCTTGTTATGGTCAAGTTTTGACACGTAACTATTTGTTGCACTGACAGTCTTATTGTAAGGCCCTACTAATTGTGTATTGTGATGCTTGTAATTTTCAAGTTTTGACAAGTAACTATTTGTTGCACTGACACTCTTATTTTAGGAAACTACTAATTGTGTATTGTGATCCTTGTAATAGTCAAGTTTAGACACGTAACTATTTGTTGCACTGACAGTCTTATTGTAAGGTCCTACTAATTGTGTATTGTGATGCTTGTAATAGTCAAGTTTAGACACGTAACTATTTGTTGCACTGACAGTCTTATTGTAAGGCCCTACTAATTGTGTATTGTGGTGCTTGTAATATTCAAGTTTAGACACGTAACTATTTGTTGCACTGACAGTCTTATTATAAGGCTCTACTAATTGTGTATTGTGATGCTTGTAATGGTCAAGGTTAGACAAGTAACTATTTGTTGCACTGACAGTATTATTGTAAGGCCCTACTAAATTTGTATTGTGATGCTTGTAATGGTCAAGTCTAGACAAGTAACTATTTGTTGCACTGACAGTCTTATTGTGAGGTCCTACTAATTGTGTATTTTTATTCTTGTAATGGTCAAGTTTAGACAAGTAACTATTTGTTGCACTGACAGTCTTATTGTAAGGCTCTACTAATTGTGTATTGTGATGCTTGTAATGGTCAAGTTCAGACACGTAACTATTTGTTGCACTGACAGTCTTATTGTAAGGCCCTACTAATTGTGTATTGTGATGCTTGTAATAGTCAAGTTTAGACACGTAACTATTTGTTGCACTGACAGTCTTATTGTAAGGCCCTACTAATTGTGTATTTTAATGCTTCTAATGGTCAAGTGTAGACAAGTAACTATTTGATGCACTGACAGTATTATTGTAACGTCCTACTAATTGTGTATTGTGATCCTTGTAATGGTCAAGTTTAGACACGTAACTATTTGTTGCACTGACAGTCTTATTGTAAGGTCCTAGTAATTGTGTATTGTGATCCTTAAATGGTCAAGTTTAGACAAGAAACTATTCGTTGCACTGACAGTCTTATTGTAAGGTCCTACTAATTGTGTATTGTAATGCCTGTAATGGTCAAGTTTAGACAAGAAACTATTTGTTGCACTGACAGTATTATTGTAAGGTCCTACTAATTGTGTATTGTGATGCTTGTAATGGTCAAGTATAGACACGTAACTATTTGTTGCACTGACAGTCTTATTGTAAGGTCCTACTAATTGTGTATTGTAATGCTTGTAATGGTCAAGTTTAGACAAGTACCTATTTGTTGCACTGACAGTATTATAGTATGGTCCTACTAATTGTGTATTGTGATGCTTGTAATAGTCAAGTTTAGACACGTAACTATTTGTTGCACTGACAGTCTTATGGTAGGGTCCTACGAATTGTGTATTGTGATCCTTGTAATGGTCAAGTTTAGACAAGTAACTATTTATTGCACTAACAGTCTTATTGTAAGGTCCTACTAATTGTGTATTATGATCCTTGCAATGGTCAAGTTTAGACAAGTAACTATTTGTTGCATTAACAGTCTTATTGTAAGATCCTACTAATTGTGTATTGTGATCCTTGTAATGATCAAGTTTAGACACGTAACTATTTGTTGCCCTAACAGTCTTATTGTAAGGTCCTACTAATTGTGTATTGTGATCCTTGTAATAGTCAAGTTTAGACACGTAACTATTTGTTGCACTGTTAGTTTTATTGTAAGGTCCTACTAATTGTGTATTGTGATCCTTGTAATGGTCAAGTTTAGACAAGTAACTATTTGTTGCACTGACAGTCTTATTGTAAGGTCCTACTAATTGTGTATTGTGATGCCTGTAATGGTCAAGTTTAGACAAGAAACTATTTGTTGCACTGACAGTATTATTGTAAGGTCCTACTAATTGTGTATTGTGATGCTTGTAATGGTCAAGTTTAGACACGTAACTATTTGTTGCACTGACAGTCTTATTGTAAGGTCCTACTAATTGTGTATTGTGATGCTTGTAATGGTGAAGTTTAGACACGTAACTATTTGTTGCACTGACAGTCTTATTGTAAGGTCCTACTAATTGTGTATTGTGATGCTTGTAATAGTCAAGTTTAGACACGTAACTATTTGTTGCACTGACAGTCTTATTGTAAGGTCCTACTAATTGTGTATTGTGATGCTTGTAATAGTCAAGTTTAGACACGTAACTATTTGTTGCACTGACAGTCTTATTGTAAGGTCCTACTAATTGTGTATTGTGATGCTTGTTATGGTCAAGTTTTGACACGTAACTATTTGTTGCACTGACAGTCTTATTGTAAGGCCCTACTAATTGTGTATTGTGATGCTTGTAATTTTCAAGTTTTGACAAGTAACTATTTGTTGCACTGACACTCTTATTGTAGGAAACTACTAATTGTGTATTGTGATCCTTGTAATAGTCAAGTTTAGACACGAAACTATTTGTTGCACTGACAGTCTTATTGTAAGGTCCTACTAATTGTGTATTGTGATGCTTGTAATAGTCAAGTTTAGACACGTAACTATTTGTTGCACTGACAGTCTTATTGTAAGGCCCTACTAATTGTGTATTGTGGTGCTTGTAATATTCAAGTTTAGACACGTAACTATTTGTTTCACTGACAGTCTTATTATAAGGCCCTACTAATTGTGTATTGTGATGCTTGTAATGGTCAAGGTTAGACAAGTAACTATTTGTTGCACTGACAGTATTATTGTAAGGCCCTACTAAATTTGTATTGTGATGCTTGTAATGGTCAAGTCTAGACAAGTAACTATTTGTTGCACTGACAGTCTTATTGTGAGGTCCTACTAATTGTGTATTTTTATTCTTGTAATGGTCAAGTTTAGACAAGTAACTATTTGTTGCACTGACAGTCTTATTGTAAGGCTCTACTAATTGTGTATTGTGATGCTTGTAATGGTCAAGTTTAGACACGTAACTATTTGTTGCACTGACAGTCTTATTGTAAGGTCCTACTAATTGTGTATTGTGATGCTTGTTATGGTCAAGTTTTGACACGTAACTATTTGTTGCACTGACAGTCTTATTGTAAGGCCCTACTAATTGTGTATTGTGATGCTTGTAATTTTCAAGTTTTGACAAGTAACTATTTGTTGCACTGACACTCTTATTGTAGGAAACTACTAATTGTGTATTGTGATCCTTGTAATAGTCAAGTTTAGACACGTAACTATTTGTTGCACTGACAGTCTTATTGTAAGGTCCTACTAATTGTGTATTGTGATGCTTGTAATAGTCAAGTTTAGACACGTAACTATTTGTTGCACTGACAGTCTTATTGTAAGGCCCTACTAATTGTGTATTGTGGTGCTTGTAATATTCAAGTTTAGACACGTAACTATTTGTTTCACTGACAGTCTTATTATAAGGCCCTACTAATTGTGTATTGTGATGCTTGTAATGGTCAAGGTTAGACAAGTAACTATTTGTTGCACTGACAGTATTATTGTAAGGCCCTACTAAATTTGTATTGTGATGCTTGTAATGGTCAAGTCTAGACAAGTAACTATTTGTTGCACTGACAGTCTTATTGTGAGGTCCTACTAATTGTGTATTTTTATTCTTGTAATGGTCAAGTTTAGACAAGTAACTATTTGTTGCACTGACAGTCTTATTGTAAGGCTCTACTAATTGTGTATTGTGATGCTTGTAATGGTCAAGTTTAGACACGTAACTATTTGTTGCACTGACAGTCTTATTGTAAGGCCCTACTAATTGTGTATTGTGATGCTTGTAATAGTCAAGTTTAGACACGTAACTATTTGTTGCACTGACAGTCTTATTGTAAGGCCCTACTAATTGTGTATTTTAATGCTTGTAATGGTCAAGTGTAGACAAGTAACTATTTGATGCACTGACAGTATTATTGTAACGTCCTACTAATTGTGTATTGTGATCCTTGTAATGGTCAAGTTTAGACACGTAACTATTTGTTGCACTGACAGTCTTATTGTAAGGTCCTAGTAATAGTGTATTGTGATCCTTAAATGGTCAAGTTTAGACAAGAAACTATTCGTTGCACTGACAGTCTTATTGTAAGGTCCTACTAATTGTGTATTGTGATGCTTGTAATGGTCAAGTTTAGACACGTAACTATGTGTTGCACTGACAGTCTTATTGTAAGGTCCTACTAATTGTGTATTGTAATGCTTGTAATGGTCAAGTTTAGACAAGTACCTATTTGTTGCACTGACAGTATTATAGTAAGGTCCTACTAATTGTGTATTGTGATGCTTGTAATTATCAAGTTTAGACACGTAACTATTTGTTGCACTGACAGTCTTATTGTAAGGTCCTACTAATTGTGTATTTTGATGCTTGTAATAGTCAAGATTAGACACGTAACTATTTGTTGCACTGACAGTCCTATTGTAAGGTCCTACTAATTGTGTATTGTGATGCTTGTAATAGTCAAGTTTAGACACGTAACTATTTGTTGCACTGACAGTATTATTGTAAGGTCCTACTAATTGTGTATTGTGATGCTTGTAATGGTCAAGGTTAGACAAGTAACTATTTGTTTCACTGACAGTATTATTGTAAGGTCCTACTAATTGTGTATTGTGATCCTTGTAATGATCAAGTTTAGACACGTAACTATTTGTTGCACTAACAGTCTTATTGTAAGGTCCTACTAATTGTATATTGTGATGCTTGTAATGGTCAAGTTTTGACACGTAACTATTTGTTGCACTGACAGTCTTTGCAAGGCCCTACTAATTGTGTATTGTGATGCTTGTAATTTTCAAGTTTAGACACGTAACTATTTATTGCACTGACAGTATTATTGCAAGGTCCTACTAATTGTTTATGTGATCCTTGTAATGGTCAAGTTTAGACACGTAACTATTTGTTGCACTGACAGTCTTATTGTAACGTCCTACTAATTGTGTATTGTGATCCTTGTAATGGTCAAGTTTAGACACGTAAATATTTGTTGCACTGACAGTCTTATTGTAAGGTCCTAGTAATTGTGTATTGTGATCCTTAAATGGTCAAGTTTAGACAAGAAACTATTTGTTGCACTGACAGTCTTATTGTAAGGCCCTACTAATTGTGTATTGTGATGCTTGTAATGGTCAAGGTTAGACAAGTATCTATTTGTTGCACTGACAGTATTATTGTAAGGCCCTACTAAATTTGTATTGTGTTGCTTGTAATGGTCAAGTTTAGACAAGTAACTATTTGTTGCACTGACAGTCTTATTGTGAGGTCCTACTAATTGTGTATTGTTATTCTTGTAATGGTCAAGTTTAGACAAGTAACTATTTGTTGCACTGACAGTCTTATTGTAAGGCTCTACTAATTGTGTATTGTGATGCTTGTAATGGTCAAGTTTAGACACGTAACTATTTGTTGCACTGACAGTCTTATTGTAAGGTCCTACTAATTGTGTATTGTAATGGTCAAGTTTAGGCAAGTACCTATTTGTTGCACTGACAGTATTATAGTATGGTCCTACTAATTGAGTATTGTGATGCTTGTAATAATCAAGTTTAGACACGTAACTATTTGTTGCACTGACAGTTTTATTGTAAGGTCCTACTAATTGTGTATTGTGAAGCTTGTAATAGTCAAGTTTAGACACGTAACTATTTGTTGCACTGACAGTCTTATTGTAAGGTCCTACTAATTGTGTATTGTGATCCTTGTAATAGTCAAGTTTAGACACGTAACTATTTGCTGCACTGAAAGTATTTTTGTAAAGTCCTACTAATTGTGTATTGTGATGCTTGTAAATGTCAAGTTTAGACACGTAACTATTTGTTGCACTGACAGTCTTATGGTAGGGTCCTACGAATTGTGTATTGTGATCCTTGTAATGGTCAAGTTTAGACAAGTAACTATTTATTGCACTAACAGTCTTATTGTAAGGTCCTACTAATTGTGTATTATGATCCTTGCAATGGTCAAGTTTAGACAAGTAACTATTTGTTGCATTAACAGTCTTATTGTAAGATCCTACTAATTGTGTATTGTGATCCTTGTAATGATCAAGTTTAGACACGTAACTATTTGTTGCACTAACAGTCTTATTGTAAGGTCCTACTAATTGTGTATTGTGATCCTTGTAATAGTCAAGTTTAGACACGTAACTATTTGTTGCACTGTTAGTTTTATTGTAAGGTCCTACTAATTGTGTATTGTGATCCTTGTAATGGTCAAGCTTAGACAAGTAACTATTTGTTGCACTGACAGTCTTATTGTAAGGTCCTACTAATTGTGTATTGTGATGCCTGTAATGGTCAAGTTTAGACAAGAAACTATTTGTTTCCACTGACAGTCTTATTTTAAGGTCCTACTAATTGTGTATTGTTATGCTTGTAATGGTGAAGTTTAGACACGTAACTATTTGTTGCACTGACAGTCTTATTGTAAGGTCCTACTAATTGTGTATTGTGATGCTTGTAATAGTCAAGTTTGGACACGTAACTATTTGTTGCACTGACAGTCTTATTGTAAGGTCCTACTAATTGTGTATTGTGATGCTTGTAATAGTCAAGTTTAGACACGTAACTATTTGTTGCACTGACAGTCTTATTGTAAGGTCCTACTAATTGTGTATTGTGATGCTTGTTATGGTCAAGTTTTGACACGTAACTATTTGTTGCACTGACAGTCTTATTGTAAGGCCCTACTAATTGTGTATTGTGATGCTTGTAATTTTCAAGTTTTGACAAGTAACTATTTGTTGCACTGACACTCTTATTGTAGGAAACTACTAATTGTGTATTGTGATCCTTGTAATAGTCAAGTTTAGACACGTAACTATTTGTTGCACTGACAGTCTTATTGTAAGGTCCTACTAATTGTGTATTGTGATGCTTGTAATAGTCAAGTTTAGACACTTAACTATTTGTTGCACTGACAGTCTTATTGTAAGGCCCTACTAATTGTGTATTGTGGTGCTTGTAATATTCAAGTTTAGACACGTAACTATTTGTTGCACTGACAGTCTTATTATAAGGCCCTACTAATTGTGTATTGTGATGCTTGTAATGGTCAAGGTTAGACAAGTAACTATTTGTTGCACTGACAGTATTATTGTAAGGCCCTACTAAATTTGTATTGTGATGCTTGTAATGGTCAAGTCTAGACAAGTAACTATTTGTTGCACTGACAGTCTTATTGTGAGGTCCTACTAATTGTGTATTTTTATTCTTGTAATGGTCAAGTTTAGACAAGTAACTATTTGTTGCACTGACAGTCTTATTGTAAGGCTCTACTAATTGTGTATTGTGATGCTTGTAATGGTCAAGTTTAGACACGTAACTATTTGTTGCACTGACAGTCTTATTGTAAGGCCCTACTAATTGTGTATTGTGATGCTTGTAATAGTCAAGTTTAGACACGTAACTATTTGTTGCACTGACAGTCTTATTGTAAGGCCCTACTAATTGTGTATTTTAATGCTTCTAATGGTCAAGTGTAGACAAGTAACTATTTGATGCACTGACAGTATTATTGTAACGTCCTACTAATTGTGTATTGTGATCCTTGTAATGGTCAAGTTTAGACACGTAACTATTTGTTGCACTGACAGTCTTATTGTAAGGTCCTAGTAATTGTGTATTGTGATCCTTAAATGGTCAAGTTTAGACAAGAAACTATTCGTTGCACTGACAGTCTTATTGTAAGGTCCTACTAATTGTGTATTGTGATGCTTGTATTGGTCAAGTTTAGACACGTAACTATGTGTTGCACTGACAGTATTATTGTAAGGTCCTACTAATTGTGTATTGTAATGCTTGTAATGGTCAAGTTTAGACAAGTACCTATTTGTTGCACTGACAATATTATAGTAAGGTCCTACTAATTGTGTATTGTGATGCTTGTAATTATCAAGATTAGACACGTAACTATTTGTTGCACCGACAGTCCTATTGTAAGGTCCTACTAATTGTGTATTGTGATGCTTGTAATAGTCAAGTTTAGACACGTAACTATTTGTTGCACTGACAGTATTATTGTAAGGTCCTACTAATTGTGTATTGTGATGCTTGTAATGGTCAAGGTTAGACAAGTAACTATTTGTTGCACTGACAGTATTATTGTAAGGTAATACTAATTGTGTATTGTGATCCTTGTAATGATCAAGTTTAGACACGTAACTATTTGTTGCACTAACAGTCTTATTGTAAGGTCCTACTAATTGTATATTGTGATGCTTGTAATGGTCAAGTTTTGACACGTAACTATTTGTTGAACTGACAGTCTTTGCAAGGCCCTACTAATTGTGTATTGTGACGCTTGTAATTTTCAAGTTTAGACACGTAACTATTTATTGCACTGACAGTATTATTGCAAGGTCCTACTAATTGTTTATTGTGATCCTTGTAATGGTCAAGTTTAGACACGTAACTATTTGTTGCACTGACAGTCTTATTGTAACGTCCTACTAATTGTGTATTGTGATCCTTGTAATGGTCAAGTTTAGACACGTAAATATTTGTTGCACTGACAGTCTTATTGTAAGGTCCTAGTAATTGTGTATTGTGATCCTTAAATGGTCAAGTTTAGACAAGAAACTATTCGTTGCACTGACAGTCTTATTGTAAGGTCCTACTAATTGTGTATTGTGATCCTTGTAATGGTCAAGTTTAGGCACGTAACTATTTGTTGCACTGACAGTTTTATTGTAAGGTCCTACTAATTGTGTATTGTGAAGCTTGTAATAGTCAAGTTTAGACACGTAACTATTTGTTGCACTGACAGTCTTATTGTAAGGTCCTACTAATTGTGTATTGAGATTCTTGTAATGGTCAAGTTTAGACACGTAACTATTTGCTGCACTGAAAGTATTTTTGTAAAGTCCTACTAATTGTGTATTGTGATGCTTGTAATAGTCAAGTTTAGACACGTATCTATTTGTTGCACTGACAGTCTTATGGTAGGGACCTATGAATTGTGTATTGTGATCCTTGTAATGGTCAAGTTTAGACAAGTAACTATTTATTGCACTACCAGTCTTATTGTAAGGTCCTACTAATTGTGTATTATGATCCTTGCAATGGTCAAGTATAGACAAGTAACTATTTGTTGCATTAACAGTCTTATTGTAAGATCCTACTAATTGTGTATTGTGATCCTTGTAATGATCAAGTTTAGACACGTAACTATTTGTTGCACTAACAGTCTTATTGTAAGGTCCTACTAATTGTGTATTGTGATACTTGTAATGGTCAAGTTTAGACACGTAAATATTTGTTGCACTGACAGTTTTATTGTAAGGTCCTACTAATTGTGTATTGTGATAATTGTAATGGTCAAGTTTAGACAAGTAACTATTTGTTGCACTGACAGTCTTATTGTAAGGTCCTACTAATTGTGTATTGTGATGCCTGTAATGGTCAAGTTTAGAGAAGAAACTATTTGTTGCACTGACAGTATTATTGTAAGGTCCTACTAATTGTGTATTGTGATCCTTGTAATGGTCAAGTTTAGACAACTAACTATTTGTTGCACTGACAGTATTTCTGTAAAGTGCTACTAATTGTGTATTGTGATGCTTGTAATAGTCAAGTTTGGACACGTAACTATTTGTTGCACTGACAGTCTTATTGTAGGGTCCTACGAATTGTGTATTGTGATCCTTGTAATGGTCAAGTTTAGACAAGTAACTATTTGTTGCATTAACAGTCTTATTGTAAGATCATACTAATTGTGTATTGTGATCCTTGTAATGATCAAGTTTAGACACGTAACTATTTGTTGCACTAACCGTCTTAATGTAAGGTCCTACAAATTGTGTATTGTGATGCTTGTTATGGTCAAGTTTTGACACGTAACTAATTGTTGCACTGACAGTCTTATTGTAAGGTCCTACTAATTGTGTATTGTGATGCTTTTAGTGGTCAAGTTAAGACAAGAATCTATTTGTTGCACTGACAGTATTATTGTAAGGTCCTACTACTTGTGTATTGTGATGCTTGTAATGGTCAAGTTTAGACACGTAACTATATGTTGCACTGACAGTCTTATTATAAGGCCCTACTAAGTGTGTATTGTGATGCTTGTAATGGTCAAGGTTAGACAAATAACTATTTGTTGCACTGACAGTATTATTGTAAGGCCCTACTAAATTTGTATTGTGATGCTTGTAATGGTCAAGTTTAGACAAGTAACTATTTGTTGCACTGACAGTCTTATTGTGAGGTCCTACTAATTGTGTTTTGTGATCCATGTAAAAGTCAAGTTTAGACAAGTAACTATTTGTTGCACCGACAGTCTTATTGTAAGGTCCTACTAATTGTGTCTTGTGATCCATGTAAAAGTCAAGTTTAGACAAGTAACTATTTATTGCACTGACATTATTATTGTAAGGCCCTACTAATTGTGTATTGTGATGCTTGTAATGGTCAAGTTTAGACAAGTAACTATTTGCTGCACTGACAGTATTATTGTAAGGTCCTACTAATTGTGTATTGTGATGCTTGTAATAGTCAAGTTTATACACGTAACTATTTGTTGCACTGACAGTCTTATTGTAAGGCCCTACTAATTGTGTATTGTGATTCTTGTAATGGTCAAGTTTTGACACGTAACTATTTGTTGCACTTACAGTCTTATTGTAAGGTCCTACTAATTGTGTATTGTAAGGCTTGTAATGGTCAAGTTTAGACACGTAACTATTTGTTGCACTGACAGTCTTATTGTAAGGTCCTACTAATTGTGTATTGTGATCCTTGTAATGGTCAAGTTTAGACAAGTAACTATTTGTTGCACTGACCGTCTTATTGTAAGGTCCTACTAATTGTGTATTGTGATCCTTGTAATGATCAAGTTTAGACAAGTAACTATTTGTTGCACTGACAGTCTTATTGTAAGGTCCTACTAATTGTGTATCATGATGCTTGTAATGGTCAATTTTAGACAAGAAACTATTTGTTGCACTGACGGTATTATTGTAAGGTCCTACTAATTGTGTATTGTGATGCTTGTAATGGTCAAGTTTAGACACGTAACTATTTGTTGCACTGACAGTCCTATTGTAAGGTCCTACTAATTGTGTATTGTGATGCTTGTAATAGTCAAGTTTAGACACGTAACTATTTGTTGCACTGACAGTATTATTGCAAGGTCCTACTAATTGTTTATTGTGATCCTTGTAATGGTCTAGTTTAGACACGTAACTATTTGTTGCACTGACAGTCTTATTGTAAGGTCCTACTAATTGTGTATTGTGATCCTTGTAATGGTCAAGTTTAGACACGTAACTATTTGTTGCACTGACAGTCTTATTGTAAGGTCCTACTAATTGTGTATTGTGATGCTTTTAATGGTCAAGTTTAGACAAGAATCTATTTGTTGCACTGACAGTATTATTGTAAGGTCCTACTAATTGTGTATTGTGATGCTTGTAATGGTCAAGTTTAGACACGTAACTATTTGTTGCACTAACAGTCTTATTGTAAGGTCCTACTAATTGTGTATTGTAATGCTTGTAATGGTCAAGTTTAGACAAGTACCTATTTGTTGCACTGACAGTATTATAGTAAGGTCCTACTAATTGTGTATTGTGATGCTTGTAATTATCAAGTTTAGACACGTAACTATTTGTTGCACTGACAGTCTTATTGTAAGGTCCTACTAATTGTGTATTGTAATGCTTGTAATAGTCAAGTTTAGACACGCAACTATTTGTAGCACTGACAGTCCTATTGTAAGGTCCTACTAATTGTGTATTGTGATGCTTGTAATAGTCAAGTTTAGACAAGTAACTATTTGTTGCACTGACAGTATTATTGTAAGGTCCTACTAATTGTGTATTGTGATGCTTGTAATGGTCAAGGTTAGACAAGTAACTATTTGTTGCACTGACATTCTTATTGTAAGGTCCTACTAATTGTGTATTGTGATCCTTGTAATGGTCAAGTTTAGACACGTAACTATTTGTTGCACTGACAGTCTTATTGTAAGGTCCTACTAATTGTGTATTGTGATGCTTGTAATGGTCAAGTTTAGACACGTAACTATATGTTGCACTGACAGTATTAATGTAAGGTCCTACTAATTGTGTATTGTGATGCTTGTAATGGTCACGTTTAGACACGTAACTATTTGCTGCACTGACTGTCTTATTGTAAGGTCCTACTAATTGTGTATTGTGATCCTTGTAATGGTCAAGTTTATACACGTAACTATTTGTTGCACTGACAGTATTATTGCAAGGTCCTACTAATTGTTTATTGTGATCCTTGTAATGACCAAGTTTAGACACGTAACTATTTGTTGCACTAACCGTCTTAATGTAAGGTCCTACTAATTGTGTATTGTGATGCTTATTATGGTCAAGTTTTGACACGTAACTATTTGTTGCACTGACAGTCTTATTGTAAGGTCCTACTAATTGTGTATTGTGATGCATTTAATGGTCAAGTTTAGACAAGAATCTATTTGTTGCACTGACAGTATTATTGTAAGGTCCTACTAATTGTGTATTGTGATGCTTGTAATGGTCAAGTTTAGACACGTAACTATTTGTTGCACTGACAGTCTTATTATAAGGCCCTACTAATTGTGTATTGTGATGCTTGTAATGGTCAAGGTTAGACAAGTAACTATTTGTTGCACTGACAGTATTATTGTAAGGCCCTACTAAATTTGTATTGTGATGCTTGTAATGGTCAAGTTTAGACAAGTAACTATTTGTTGCACCGACAGTCTTATTGTAAGGTCCTACTAATTGTGTTTTGTGATCCATGTAAAAGTCAAGTTTAGACAAGTAACTATTTATTGCACTGACATTATTATTGTAAGGCCCTACTAATTGTGTATTGTGATGCTTGTAATGGTCAAGTTTAGACAAGTAACTATTTGCTGCACTGACAGTATTATTGTAAGGTCCTACTAATTGTGTATTGTGATGCTTGTAATAGTCAAGTTTATACACGTAACTATTTGTTGCACTGACAGTCTTATTGTAAGGCCCTACTAATTGTGTATTGTGATTCTTGTAATGGTCAAGTTTTGACACGTAACTATTTGTTGCACTTACAGTCTTATTGTAAGGTCCTACTAATTGTGTATTGTGATGCTTGTAATGGTCAAGGTTAGACAAGTAACTATTTGTTGCACTGACATTCTTATTGTAAGGTCCTACTAATTGTGTATTGTGATCCTTGTAATGGTCAAGTTTAGACACGTAACTATTTGTTGCACTGACAGTCTTATTGTAAGGTCCTACTAATTGTGTATTGTGATGCTTGTAATGGTCAAGTTTAGACACGTAACTATATGTTGCACTGACAGTATTAATGTAAGGTCCTACTAATTGTGTATTGTGATGCTTGTAATGGTCACGTTTAGACACGTAACTATTTGCTGCACTGACTGTCTTATTGTAAGGTCCTTTTAATTGTGTATTGTGATCCTTGTAATGGTCAAGTTTATACACGTAACTATTTGTTGCACTGACAGTATTATTGCAAGGTCCTACTAATTGTTTATTGTGATCCTTGTAATGACCAAGTTTAGACACGTAACTATTTGTTGCACTAACCGTCTTAATGTTAGGTCCTACTAATTGTGTATTGTGATGCTTATTATGGTCAAGTTTTGACACGTAACTATTTGTTGCACTGACAGTCTTATTGTAAGGTCCTACTAATTGTGTATTGTGATGCATTTAATGGTCAAGTTTAGACAAGAATCTATTTGTTGCACTGACAGTATTATTGTAAGGTCCTACTAATTGTGTATTGTGATGCTTGTAATGGTCAAGTTTAGACACGTAACTATTTGTTGCACTGACAGTCTTATTATAAGGCCCTACTAATTGTGTATTGTGATGCTTGTAATGGTCAAGGTTAGACAAGTAACTATTTGTTGCACTGACAGTATTATTGTAAGGCCCTACTAAATTTGTATTGTGATGCTTGTAATGGTCAAGTTTAGACAAGTAACTATTTGTTGCACCGACAGTCTTATTGTAAGGTCCTACTAATTGTGTTTTGTGATCCATGTAAAAGTCAAGTTTAGACAAGTAACTATTTATTGCACTGACATTATTATTGTAAGGCCCTACTAATTGTGTATTGTGATGCTTGTAATGGTCAAGTTTAGACAAGTAACTATTTGCTGCACTGACAGTATTATTGTAAGGTCCTACTAATTGTGTATTGTGATGCTTGTAATAGTCAAGTTTATACACGTAACTATTTGTTGCACTGACAGTCTTATTGTAAGGCCCTACTAATTGTGTATTGTGATTCTTGTAATGGTCAAGTTTTGACACGTAACTATTTGTTGCACTTACAGTCTTATTGTAAGGTCCTACTAATTGTGTATTGTAAGGCTTGTAATGGTCAAGTTTAGACAAGTAACTATTTGTTGCACTGACAGTCTTATTGTAAGGTCCTACTAATTGTGTATTGTGATCCTTGTAATGATCAAGTTTAGACAAGTAACTATTTGTTGCACTGACAGTCTTATTGTAAGGTCCTACTAATTGTGTATCATGATGCTTGTAATGGTCAATTTTAGACAAGAAACTATTTGTTGCACTGACGGTATTATTGTAAGGTCCTACTAATTGTGTATTGTGATGCTTGTAATGGTCAAGTTTAGACACGTAACTATTTGTTGCACTGACAGTCCTATTGTAAGGTCCTACTAATTGTGTATTGTGATGCTTGTAATAGTCAAGTTTAGACACGTAACTATTTGTTGCACTGACAGTATTATTGCAAGGTCCTACTAATTGTTTATTGTGATCCTTGTAATGGTCTAGTTTAGACACGTAACTATTTGTTGCACTGACAGTCCTATTGTAAGGTCCTACTAATTGTGTATTGTGATGCTTGTAATAGTCAAGTTTAGACACGTAACTATTTGTTGCACTGACAGTATTATTGCAAGGTCCTACTAATTGTTTATTGTGATCCTTGTAATGGTCTAGTTTAGACACGTAACTATTTGTTGCACTGACAGTCTTATTGTAAGGTCCTACTAATTGTGTATTGTGATCCTTGTAATGGTCAAGTTTAGACACGTAACTATTTGTTGCACTGACAGTATTATTGCAAGGTCCTACTAATTGTTTATTGTGATCCTTGTAATGGTCTAGTTTAGACACGTAACTATTTGTTGCACTGACAGTCTTATTGTAACGTCCTACTAATTGTGTATTGTGATCCTTGTAATGGTCAAGTTTAGACACGTAACTATTTGTTGCACTGACAGTCTTATTGTAAGGTCCTAGTAATTGTGTATTGTGATCCTTGTAATGATCAAGTTTAGACACGTAACTATTTGTTGCACTAACCGTCTTAATGTAAGGTCCTACTAATTGTGTATTGTGATGCTTGTTATGGTCAAGTTTTGACACGTAACTATTTGTTGCACTGACAGTCTTATTGTAAGGTCCTACTAATTGTGTATTGTGATGCTTTTAATGGTCAAGTTTAGACAAGAATCTATTTGTTGCACTGACAGTATTATTGTAAGGTCCTACTAATTGTGTATTGTGATGCTTGTAATGGTCAAGTTTAGACACATAACTATTTGTTGCACTGACAGTCTTATTGTAAGGTCCTACTAATTGTGTATTGTGATGCTTGTAATGGTCAAGGTTAGACAAGTAACTATTTGTTGCACTGACATTCTTATTGTAAGGTCCTACTAATTGTGTATTGTGATCCTTGTAATGGTCAAGTTTAGACACGTAACTATTTGTTGCACTGACTGTCTTATTGTAAGGTCCTACTAATTGTGTATTGTGATGCTTGTAATGGTCAAGTTTAGACACGTAACTATATGTTGCACTGACAGTATTAATGTAAGGTCCTACTAATTGTGTATTGTGATGCTTGTAATGGTCACGTTTAGACACGTAACTATTTGCTGCACTGACTGTCTTATTGTAAGGTCCTACTAATTGTGTATTGTGATCCTTGTAATGGTCAAGTTTATACACGTAACTATTTGTTGCACTGACAGTATTATTGCAAGGTCCTACTAATTGTTTATTGTGATCCTTGTAATGACCAAGTTTAGACACGTAACTATTTGTTGCACTAACCGTCTTAATGTAAGGTCCTACTAATTGTGTATTGTGATGCTTATTATGGTCAAGTTTTGACACGTAACTATTTGTTGCACTGACAGTCTTATTGTAAGGACCTACTAATTGTGTATTGTGATGCATTTAATGGTCAAGTTTAGACAAGAATCTATTTGTTGCACTGACAGTATTATTGTAAGGTCCTACTAATTGTGTATTGTGATGCTTGTAATGGTCAAGTTTAGACACGTAACTATTTGTTGCACTGACAGTCTTATTATAAGGCCCTACTAATTGTGTATTGTGATGCTTGTAATGGTCAAGGTTAGACAAGTAACTATTTGTTGCACTGACAGTATTATTGTAAGGCCCTACTAAATTTGTATTGTGATGCTTGTAATGGTCAAGTTTAGACAAGTAACTATTTGTTGCACTGACAGTCTTATTGTGAGGTCCTACTAATTGTGTATTGTTATTCTTGTAATGGTCAAGTTTAGACAAGTAACTATTTGTTGCACTGACAGTCTTATTGTAAGGCTCTACTAATTGTGTATTGTGATGCTTGTAATGGTCAAGTTTAGACACGTAACTATTTGTTGCACTGACAGTCTTATTGTAAGGCCCTACTAATTGTGTATTGTGATGCTTGTAATAGTCAAGTTTAGACACGTAACTATTTGTTGCACTGACAGTCTTATTGTAAGGTCCTACTAATTGTGTATTGTGATGCTTGTAATAGTCAAGTTAGACACGTAACTATTTGTTGCACTGACAGTCTTATTGTAAGGTCCTACTAATTGTGTATTGTGATGCTTGTAATAGTCAAGTTAGACACGTAACTATTTGTTGCACTGACAGTCTTATTGTAAGGTCCTACTAATTGTGTATTGTGATGCTTGTAATAGTCAAGTTTAGACAAGTAACTATTTATTGCACTGACAGTATTATTGTAAGGCCCTACTAATTGTGTATTGTGATGCTTGTAATGGTCAATTTTAGACAAGAAACTATTTGTTGCACTGACAGTATTATTGTAAGGTCCTACTAATTGTGTATTGTGATTCTTGTAATAGTCAAGTTTAGACACGTAACTATTTGTTGCACTGACAGTCTTATTGTAAGGCCCTACTAATTGTGTATTGTGATTCTTGTAATGGTCAAGTTTTGACACGTAACTATTTGTTGCACTGACAGTCTTATTGTAAGGTCCTACTAATTGTGTATTGTAATGCTTGTAATGGTCAAGTTTAGACACGTAACTATATGTTGCACTGACAGTCTTATTGTAAGGTCCTACTAATTGTGTATTGTGATCCTTGTAATGGTCAAGTTTAGACAAGTAACTATTTGTTGCACTGACATTCTTATTGTAAGGTCCTACTAATTGTGTATTGTGATCCTTGTAATGGTCAATTTTAGACACATAACTATTTCTTGCACTGACAGTCTTATTGTAAGGTCCTACTAATTGTGTATTGTGATCCTTGTAATGATCAAGTTTAGACAAGTAACTATTTGTTGCACTGACAGTCTTATTGTAAGGTCCTACTAATTGTGTATCATGATGTTTGTAATGGTCAATTTTAGACAAGAAACTATTTGTTGCACTGACAGTATTATTGTAAGGTCCTACTAATTGTGTATTGTGATGCTTGTAATGGTCAAGGTTAGACAAGTAACTATTTGTTGCACTGACAGTCTTATTGTAAGGTCCTACTAATTGTGTATTGTGATGCTTTTAATGGTCAAGTTTAGACAAGAATCTATTTGTTGCACTGACAGTATTATTGTAAGGTCCTACTAATTGTGTATTGTGATGCTTGTAATGGTGAAGTTTACACACGTAACTATTTGTTGCACTGACAGACTTATTGTAAGGTCCTACTAATTGTGTATTGTAATGCTTGTAATGGTCAAGTTTAGACACGCAGCTATTTGTTGCACTGACAGTCCTATTGTAAGGTCCTACTAATTGTGTATTGTGATGCTTGTAATAGTCAAGTTTAGACACTACAGTATTATTGTAAGGTCCTACTAATTGTGTATTGTGATGCTTGTAATGGTCAAGGTTAGACAAGTAACTATTTGTTGCACTGACAGTCTTATTGTAAGGTCCTACTAATTGTGTATTGTGATCCTTGTAATGGTCAAGTTTAGACACGTAACTATTTGTTGCACTGACAGTATTATTGCAAGGTCCTACTAATTGTTTATTGTGATCCTTGTAATGGTCTAGTTTAGACACGTAACTATTTGTTGCACTGACAGTCTTATTGTAACGTCCTACTAATTGTGTATTGTGATCCTTGTAATGGTCAAGTTTAGACACGTAACTATTTGTTGCACTGACAGTCTTATTGTAAGGTCCTAGTAATTGTGTATTGTGATCCTTGTAATGATCAAGTTTAGACACGTAACTATTTGTTGCACTAACCGTCTTAATGTAAGGTCCTACTAATTGTGTATTGTGATGCTTGTTATGGTCAAGTTTTGACACGTAACTATTTGTTGCACTGACAGTCTTATTGTAAGGTCCTACTAATTGTGTATTGTGATGCTTTTAATGGTCAAGTTTAGACAAGAATCTATTTGTTGCACTGACAGTATTATTGTAAGGTCCTACTAATTGTGTATTGTGATGCTTGTAATGGTCAAGTTTAGACACATAACTATTTGTTGCACTGACAGTATTATTGTAAGGCCCTACTAAATTTGTATTGTAATGCTTGTAATGGTCAAGTTTAGACAAGTAACTATTTGTTGCACTGACAGTCTTATTGTGAGGTCCTACTAATTGTGTATTGTTATTCTTGTAATGGTCAAGTTTAGACAAGTAACTATTTGTTGCACTGACAGTCTTATTGTAAGGCTCTACTAATTGTGTATTGTGATGCTTGTAATGGTCAAGTTTAGACACGTAACTATTTGTTGCACTGACAGTCTTATTGTAAGTCCCTACTAATTGTGTATTGTGATGCTTGTAATAGTCAAGTTTAGACACGTAACTATTTGTTGCACTGACAGTCTAATTGTAAGGTCCTACTAATTGTGTATTGTGATGCTTGTAATAATCAAGTTAGACACGTAACTATTTGTTGCACTGACAGTCTTATTGTAAGGTCCTACTAATTGTGTATTGTGATGCTTGTAATAGTCAAGTTTAGACACGTAACTATTTGTTGCACCTACAGTCTTATTGTAAGGTCCTACTAATTGTGTTTTGTGATCCATGTAAAAGTCAAGTTTAGACAAGTAACTATTTATTGCACTGACAGTCTTATTGTAAGGTCCTACTAATTGTGTATTGTGATCCTTGTAATGGTCAAGTTTAGACAAGTAACTATTTGTTGCACTGACAGTCTTATTGTAAGGCCCTACTAATTGTGTATTGTGATGCTTGTAATTTTCAAGTTTTGACAAGTAACTATTTGTTGCACTGACACTCCTATTGTAGGAAACTACTAATTGTGTATTGTGATCCTTGTAATAGTCAAGTTTAGACACGTAACTATTTGTTGCACTGACAGTCTTATTGTAAGATCCTACTAATTGTGTATTGTAATGCTTGTAATAGTCAAGTTTAGACACGTAACTATTTGTTGCACTGACAGTCTTATTGTAAGGCCCTACTAATTGTGTATTGTGGTGCTTGTAATATTCAAGTTTAGACACGTAACTATTTGTTGCACTGACAGTCTTATTATAAGGCCCTACTAATTGTGTATTGTGATGCTTGTAATGGTCAAGGTTAGACAAGTAACTATTTGTTGCACTGACAGTATTATTGTAAGGCCCTACTAAATTTGTATTGTGATGCTTGTAATGGTCAAGTCTAGACAAGTAACTATATGTTGCACTGACAGTCTTATTGTGAGGTCCTACTAATTGTGTATTTTTATTCTTGTAATGGTCAAGTTTAGACAAGTAACTATTTGTTGCACTGACAGTCTTATTGTAAGGCTCTACTAATTGTGTATTGTGATGCTTGTAATGGTCAAGTTTAGACACGTAACTATTTGTTGCACTGACAGTCTTATTGTAAGGCCCTACTAATTGTGTATTGTGATGCTTGTAATAGTCAAGTTTAGACACGTAACTATTTGTTGCACTGACAGTCTTATTGTAAGGCCCTACTAATTGTGTATTTTAATGCTTGTAATGGTCAAGTGTAGACAAGTAACTATTTGATGCACTGACAGAATTATTGTAACGTCCTACTAATTGTGTATTGTGATCCTTGTAATGGTCAAGTTTAGACACGTAACTATTTGTTGCACTGACAGTCTTATTGTAAGGTCCTAGTAATTGTGTATTGTGATCCTTAAATGGTCAAGTTTAGACAAGAAACTATTCGTTGCACTGACAGTCTTATTGTAAGGTCCTACTAATTGTGTATTGTGATGCTTGTAATGGTCAAATTTAGACACGTAACTATGTGTTGCACTGACAGTCTTATTGTAAGGTCCTACTAATTGTGTATTGTAATGCTTGTAATGGTCAAGTTTAGACAAGTACCTATTTGTTGCACTGACAGTATTATAGTAAGGTCCTACTAATTGTGTATTGTGATGCTTGTAATTATCAAGTTTAGACACGTAACTATTTGTTGCACTGACAGTCTTATTGTAAGGTCCTACTAATTGTGTATTGTGATGCTTGTAATAGTCAAGATTAGACACGTAACTATTTGTTGCACTGACAGTCCTATTGTAAGGTCCTACTAATTGTGTATTGTGATGCTTGTAATAGTCAAGTTTAGACACGTAACTATTTGTTGCACTGACAGTATTATTGTAAGGTCCTACTAATTGTGTATTGTGATGCTTGTAATGGTCAAGGTTAGACATGTAACTATTTGTTGCACTGACAGTATTATTGTAAGGTCCTACTAATTGTGTATTGTGATCCTTGTAATGATCAAGTTTAGACACGTAACTATTTGTTGCACTAACAGTCTTATTGTAAAGTCCTACTAATTGTATATTGTGATGCTTGTAATGGTCAAGTTTTGACACGTAACTATTTGTTGCACTGACAGTCTTTGCAAGGCCCTACTAATTGTGTATTGTGATGCTTGTAATTTTCAAGTTTAGACACGTAACTATTTATTGCACTGACAGTATTATTGCAAGTTCCTACTAATTGTTTATTGTGATCCTTGTAATGGTCAAGTTTAGACACGTAACTATTTGTTGCACTGACAGTCTTATTGTAACGTCCTACTAATTGTGTATTGTGATCCTTGTAATGGTCAAGTTTAGACACGTAAATATTTGTTGCACTGACAGTCTTATGGTAGGGACCTACGAATTGTGTATTGTGATCCTTGTAATGGTCAAGTTTAGACAAGTAACTATTTATTGCACTACCAGTCTTATTGTAAGGTCCTACTAATTGTGTATTATGATCCTTGCAATGGTCAAGTATAGACAAGTAACTATTTGTTGCATTAACAGTCTTATTGTAAGATCCTACTAATTGTGTATTGTGATCCTTGTAATGATCAAGTTTAGACACGTAACTATTTGTTGCACTAACAGTCTTATTGTAAGGTCCTACTAATTGTGTATTGTGATACTTGTAATGGTCAAGTTTAGACACGTAACTATTTGTTGCACTGACAGTTTTATTGTAAGGTCCTACTAATTGTGTATTGTGATCCTTGTAATGGTCAAGTTTAGACAAGTAACTATTTGTTGCACTGACAGTCTTATTGTAAGTTCCTACTAATTGTGTATTGTGATGCCTGTAATGGTCAAGTTTAGACAAGAAACTATTTGTTGCACTGACAGTATTATTGTAAGGTCCTACTAATTGTGTATTGTGATGCTTGTAATGGTCAAGTATAGACACGTAACTATTTGTTGCACTGACAGTCTTATTGTAAGGTCCTACTAATTGTGTATTGTAATGCTTGTAATGGTCAAGTTTAGACAAGTACCTATTTGTTGCACTGACAGTATTATAGTATGGTCCTACTAATTGTGTATTGTGATGCTTGTAATAGTCAAGTTTAGACACGTAACTATTTGTTGCACTGACAGTCTTATTGTAAGGTCCTACTAATTGTGTATTGTGATCCTTGTAATAGTCAAGTTTAGACAAGTAACTATTTGTTGCACTGACAGTATTATTGTAAGGTCCTACTAATTGTGTATTGTGATGCTTGTAATGGTCAAGTTTAGACACGTAACTATTTGCTGCACTGACAGTATTTCTGTAAAGTGCTACTAATTGTGTATTGTGATGCTTGTAATAGTCAAGTTTGGACACGTAACTATTTGTTGCACTGACAGTCTTATTGTAGGGTCCTACGAATTGTGTATTGTGATCCTTGTAATGGTCAAGTTTAGACAAGTAACTATTTGTTGCATTAACAGTCTTATTGTAAGATCATACTAATTGTGTATTGTGATCCTTGTAATGATCAAGTTTAGACACGTAACTATTTGTTGCACTAACCGTCTTAATGTAAGGTCCTACTAATTGTGTATTGTGATGCTTGTTATGGTCAAGTTTTGACACGTAACTATTTGTTGCACTGACAGTCTTATTGTAAGGTCCTACTAATTGTGTATTGTGATGCTTTTAGTGGTCAAGTTAAGACAAGAATCTATTTGTTGCACTGACAGTATTATTGTAAGGTCCTACTAATTGTGTATTGTGATGCTTGTAATGGTCAAGTTTAGACACGTAACTATATGTTGCACTGACAGTCTTATTATAAGGCCCTACTAATTGTGTATTGTGATGCTTGTAATGGTCAAGGTTAGACAAGTAACTATTTGTTGCACTGACAGTATTATTGTAAGGCCCTACTAAATTTGTATTTTGATGCTTGTAATGGTCAAGTTTAGACAAGTAACTATTTGTTGCACTGACAGTCTTATTGTGAGGTCCTACTAATTGTGTTATGTGATCCATGTAAAAGTCAAGTTTAGACAAGTAACTATTTGTTGCACTGACAGTCTTATTGTGAGGTCCTACTAATTGTGTATTTTTATTCTTGTAATGGTCAAGTTTAGACAAGTAACTATTTATTGCACTGACATTATTATTGTAAGGCCCTACTAATTGTGTATTGTGATGCTTGTAATGGTCAAGTTTAGACAAGTAACTATTTGCTGCACTGACAGTATTATTGTAAGGTCCTACTAATTGTGTATTGTGATGCTTGTAATAGTCAAGTTTATACACGTAACTATTTGTTGCACTGACAGTCTTATTGTAAGGCCCTACTAATTGTGTATTGTGATTCTTGTAATGGTCAAGTTTTGACACGTAACTATTTGTTGCACTTACAGTCTTATTGTAAGGTCCTACTAATTGTGTATTGTGATCCTTGTAATGGTCAAGTTTAGACACGTAACTATTTGTTGCACTGACAGTCTTATTGTAAGGTCCTACTAATTGTGTATTGTGATGCTTTTAATGGTCAAGTTTAGACAAGAATCTATTTGTTGCACTGACAGTATTATTGTAAGGTCCTACTAATTGTGTATTGTGATCCTTGTAATGGTCAAGTTTAGACACGTAACTATTTGTTGCACTGACAGTCTTATTGTAAGGTCCTACTAATTGTGTATTGTAATGCTTGTAATGGTCAAGTTTAGACAAGTACCTATTTGTTGCACTGACAGTATTATAGTAAGGTCCTACTAATTGTGTATTGTGATGCTTGTAATTATCAAGTTTAGACACGTAACTATTTGTTGCACTGACAGTCTTATTGTAAGGTCCTACTAATTGTGTATTGTGATGCTTGTAATAGTCAAGTTTAGACACGCAACTATTTGTAGCACTGACAGTCCTATTGTAAGGTCCTACTAATTGCGTATTGTGATGCTTGTAATAGTCAAGTTTAGACAAGTAACTATTTGTTGCACTGACAGTATTATTGTAAGGTCCTACTAATTGTGTATTGTGATGCTTGTAATGGTCAAGGTTAGACAAGTAACTATTTGTTGCACTGACATTCTTATTGTAAGGTCCTACTAATTGTGTATTGTGATCCTTGTAATGGTCAAGTTTAGACACGTAACTATTTGTTGCACTGACATTCTTATTGTAAGGTCCTACTAATTGTGTATTGTGATGCTTGTAATGGTCACGTTTAGACACGTAACTATTTGTTGCACTGACTGTCTTATTGTAAGGTCCTACTAATTGTGTATTGTGATCCTTGTAATGGTCAAGTTTAGACACGTAACTATTTGTTGCACTGACAGTATTATGCAAGGTCCTACTAATTGTTTATTGTGATCCTTGTAATGGTCTAGTTTAGACACGTAACTATTTGTTGCACTGACAGTCTTATTGTAACGTCCTACTAATTGTGTATTGTGATCCTTGTAATGGTCAAGTTTAGACACGTAACTATTTGTTGCACTGACAGTCTTATTGTAAGGTCCTAGTAATTGTGTATTGTGATCCTTGTAATGACCAAGTTTAGACACGTAACTATTTGTTGCACTAACCGTCTTAATGTAAGGTCCTACTAATTGTGTATTGTGATGCTTATTATGGTCAAGTTTTGACACGTAACTATTTGTTGCACTGACAGTCTTATTGTAAGGTCCTACTAATTGTGTATTGTGATGCTTTTAATGGTCAAGTTTAGACAAGAATCTATTTGTTGCACTGACAGTATTATTGTAAGGTCCTACTAATTGTGTATTGTGATGCTTGTAATGGTCAAGTTTAGACATGTAACTATTTGTTGCACTGACAGTCTTATTATAAGGCCCTACTAATTGTGTATTGTGATGCTTGTAATGGTCAAGGTTAGACAAGTAACTATTTGTTGCACTGACAGTATTATTGTAAGGCCCTACTAAATTTGTATTGTGATGCTTGTAATGGTCAAGTTTAGACAAGTAACTATTTGTTGCACTGACAGTCTTATTGTGAGGTCCTACTAATTGTGTATTGTTATTCTTGTAATGGTCAAGTTTAGACAAGTAACTATTTGTTGCACTGACAGTCTTATTGTAAGGCTCTACTATTTGTGTATTGTGATGCTTGTAATGGTCAAGTTTAGACACGTAACTATTTGTTGCACTGACAGTCTTATTGTAAGGTCCTACTAATTGTGTATTGTGATGCTTGTAATAGTCAAGTTAGACACGTAACTATTTGTTGCACTGACAGTCTTATTGTAAGGTCCTACTAATTGTGTATTGTGATGCTTGTAATAGTCAAGTTTAGACACGTAACTATTTGTTGCACCGACAGTCTTATTGTAAGGTCCTACTAATTGTGTTTTGTGAACCATGTAAAAGTCTAGTTTAGACAAGTAACTATTTATTGCACTGACAGTATTATTGTAAGGCCCTACTAATTGTGTATTGTGATGCTTGTAATGGTCAATTTTAGACAAGAAACTATTTGTTGCACTGACAGTATTATTGTAAGGTCCTACTAATTGTGTATTGTGATGCTTGTAATAGTCAAGTTTAGACACGTAACTATTTGTTGCACTGACAGTCTTATTGTAAGGCCCTACTAATTGTGTATTGTGATTCTTGTAATGGTCAAGTTTTGACACGTAACTATTTGTTGCACTGACAGTCTTATTGTAAGGTCCTACTAATTGTGTATTGTAATGCTTGTAATGGTCAAGTTTAGTCACTTAACTATATGTTGCACTGACAATCTTATTGTAAGGTCCTACTAATTGTGTATTGTGATCCTTGTAATGGTCAAGTTTAGACAAGTAACTATTTGTTGCACTGACAGTCTTATTGTAAGGTCCTACTAATTGTGTATTGTGATCCTTGTAATGGTCAATTTTAGACACATAACTATTTCTTGCACTGACAGTCTTATAGTAAGGTCCTACTAATTGTGTATTGTGATCCTTGTAATGATCAAGTTTAGACAAGTAACTATTTGTTGCACTGACAGTCTTATTGTAAGGTCCTACTAATTGTGTATCATGATGTTTGTAATGGTCAATTTTAGACAAGAAACTATTTGTTGCACTGACAGTATTATTGTAAGGTCCTACTAATTGTGTATTGTGATGCTTGTAATGGTCAAGGTTAGACAAGTAACTATTTGTTGCACTGACAGTCTTATTGTAAGGTCCTACTAATTGTGTATTGTGATGCTTTTAATGGTCAAGTTTAGACAAGAATCTATTTGTTGCACTGACAGTATTATTGTAAGGTCCTACTAATTGTGTATTGTGATGCTTGTAATGGTCAAGTTTAGACACGTAACTATTTGTTGCACTGACAGTCTTATTGTAAGGTCCTACTAATTGTGTATTGTAATGCTTGTAATGGTCAAGTTTAGACAAGTACCTATTTGTTGCACTGACAGTATTATAGTAAGGTCCTACTAATTGTGTATTGTGATGCTTGTAATTATCAAGTTTAGACACGTAACTATTTGTTGTACTGACAGTCTTATTGTAAGGTCCTACTAATTGTGTATTGTGATGCTTGTAATAGTCAAGTTTAGACACGCAACTATTTGTTGCACTGACAGTCCTATTGTAAGGTCCTACTAATTGTGTATTGTGATGCTTGTAATAGTCAAGTTTAGACACGTAACTATTTGTTGCACTGACAGTATTATTGTAAGGTCCTACTAATTGTGTATTGTGATGCTTGTAATGGTCAAGGTTAGACAAGTAACTATTTGTTGCACTGACAGTCTTATTGTAAGGTCCTACTAATTGTGTATTGTGATCCTTGTAATGGTCAAGTTTAGACACGTAACTATTTGTTGCACTGACAGTCTTATTGTAAGGTCCTACTAATTGTGTATTGTGATGCTCGTAATGGTCAAGATTAGACACGTAACTATATGTTGCACTGACAGTATTAATGTAAGGTCCTACTAATTGTGTATTGTGATGCTTGTAATGGTCACGTTTAGACACGTAACTATTTGTTGCACTGACAGTCTTATTGTAAGGTCCTACTAATTGTGTATTGTGATCCTTGTAATGGTCAAGTTTAGACACGTAACTATTTGTTGCACTGACAGTATTATTGCAAGGTCCTACTAATTGTTTATTGTGATCCTTGTAATGGTCTAGTTTAGACACGTAACTATTTGTTGCACTGACAGTCTTATTGTAACGTCCTACTAATTGTGTATTGTGATCCTTGTAATGGTCAAGCTTAGACACGTAACTATTTGTTGCACTGACAGTCTTATTGTAAGGTCCTAGTAATTGTGTATTGTGATCCTTGTAATGATCAAGTTTAGACACGTAACTATTTGTTGCACTAACCGTCTTAATGTAAGGTCCTACTAATTGTGTATTGTGATGCTTGTTATGGTCAAGTTTTGACACGTAACTATTTGTTGCACTGACAGTCTTATTGTAAGGTCCTACTAATTGTGTATTGTGATGCTTTTAATGGTCAAGTTTAGACGAGAATCTATTTGTTGCACTGACAGTATTATTGTAAGGTCCTACTAATTGTGTATTGTGATGCTTGTAATGGTCAAGTTTAGACACATAACTATTTGTTGCACTGACAGTATTATTGTAAGGCCCTACTAAATTTGTATTGTGATGCTTGTAATGGTCAAGTTTAGACAAGTAACTATTTGTTGCACTGACAGTCTTATTGTGAGGTCCTACTAATTGTGTATTGTTATTCTTGTAATGGTCAAGTTTAGACAAGTAACTATTTGTTGCACTGACAGTCTTATTGTAAGGCTCTACTAATTGTGTATTGTGATGCTTGTAATGGTCAAGTTTAGACACGTAACTATTTGTTGCACTGACAGTCTTATTGTAAGTCCCTACTAATTGTGTATTGTGATGCTTGTAATAGTCAAGTTTAGACACGTAACTATTTGTTGCACTGACAGTCTTATTGTAATGTCCTACTAATTGTGTATTGTGATGCTTGTAATAGTCAAGTTAGACACGTAACTATTTGTTGCACTGACAGTCTTATTGTAAGGTCCTACTAATTGTGTATTGTGATGCTTGTAATAGTCAAGTTTAGACACGTAACTATTTGTTGCACCGACAGTCTTATTGTAAGGTCCTACTAATTGTGTTTTGTGATCCATGTAAAAGTCAAATTTAGACAAGTAACTATTTATTGCACTGACAGTATTTTTGTAAGGCCCTACTAATTGTGTATTGTGATGCTTGTAATGGTCAAGTTTAGACAAGTAACTATTTGCTGCACTGACAGTATTATTGTAAGGTCCTACTAATTGTGTATTGTGATGCTTGTAATAGTCAAGTTTAGACACGTAACTATTTGTTGCACTGACAGTCTTATTGTAAGGCCCTACTAATTGTGTATTGTGATTCTTGTAATGGTCAAGTTTTGACACGTAACTATTTGTTGCACTGACACTCTTATTGTAAGGTCCTACTAATTGTGTATTGTAATGCTTGTAATGGTCAAGACTAGACACGTAACTATTAGTTGCACTGACAGTCTTATTGTAAGGTCCTACTAATTGTGTATTGTGATCCTTGTAATGGTCAAGTTTAGACAAGTAACTATTTGTTGCACTGACAGTCTTATTGTAAGGTCCTACTAATTGTGTATTGTGATCCTTGTAATGGTCAATTTTAGACACATAACTATTTCTTGCACTGACAGTCTTATTGTAAGGTCCTACTAATTGTGTATTGTGATCCTTGTAATGATCAAGTTTAGACAAGTAACTATTTGTTGCACTGACAGTCTTATTGTAAGGTCCTACTAATTGTGTATCATGATGCTTGTAATGGTCAATTTTAGACAAGAAACTATTTGTTGCACTGACAGTATTATTGTAAGGTCCTACTAATTGTGTATTGTGATGCTTGTAATGGTCAAGTTTAGACACGTAACTATTTGTTGCACTGACAGTCTTATTGTAAGGTCCTACTATTTGTGTATTGTGATCCTTGTAATGGTCAAGTTTAGACACGTAACTATTTGTTGCACTGACAGTTTTATTGTAAGGTCCTACTAATTGTGTATTTGGATGCTTTTAATGGTCAAGTTTAGACAAGAATCTATTTGTTGCACTGACAGTATTATTGTAAGGTCCTACTAATTGTGTATTGTGATGCTTGTAATGGTCAAGTTTAGACACGTAACTATTTGTTGCACTGACAGTCTTATTGTAAGGTCCAACTAATTGTGTATTGTAATGCTTGTAATGGTCAAGTTTAGACAAGTACCTATTTGTTGCACTGACAGTATTATAGTAAGGTCCTACTAATTGTGTATTGTGATGCTTGTAATTATCAAGTTTAGACACGTAAATATTTGTTGCACTGACAGTTTTATTGTAAGGTCCTACTAATTGTGTATTGTGAAGCTTGTAATAGTCAAGTTTAGACACGTAACTATTTGTTGCACTGACAGTCTTATTGTAAGGTCCTACTAATTGTGTATTGTGATGCTTGTAATAGTCAAGTTTAGACACGTATCTATTTGTTGCACTGACAGTCTTATGGTAGGGACCTACGAATTGTGTATTGTGATCCTTGTAATGGTCAAGTTTAGACCAGTAACTATTTATTGCACTACCAGACTTATTGTAAGGTCCTACTAATTGTGTATTATGATCCTTGCAATGGTCAAGTATAGACAAGTAACTATTTGTTGCATTAACAGTCTTATTGTAAGATCCTACTAATTGTGTATTGTGATCCTTGTAATGATCAAGTTTAGACACGTAACTACTTGTTGCACTAACAGTCTTATTGTAAGGTCCTACTAATTGTGTATTATGATCCTTGCAATGGTCAAGTATAGACAAGTAACTATTTGTTGCATTAACAGTCTTATTGTAAGATCCTACTAATTGTGTATTGTGATCCTTGTAATAATCAAGTTTAGACACGTAACTATTTGTTGCACTAACAGTCTTATTGTAAGGTCCTACTAATTGTGTATTGTGATACTTGTAATGGTCAAGTTTAGACACGTAACTATTTGTTGCACTGACAGTTTTATTGTAAGGTCCTACTAATTGTGTATTGTGATCCTTGTAATGGTCAAGTTTAGACAATTAACTATTTGTTGCACTGACAGTCTTATTGTAAGGTCCTACTAATTGTGTATTGTGATGCCTGTAATGGTCAAGTTTAGACAAGAAACTATTTGTTGCACTGACAGTATTATTGTAAGGTCCTACTAATTGTGTATTGTGATGCTTGTAATGGTCAAGTATAGACACGTAACTATTTGTTGCACTGACAGTCTTATTGTAAGGTAATACTAATTGTGTATTGTAATGCTTGTAATGGTCAAGTTTAGACAAGTACCCATTTGTTGCACTGACAGTATTATAGTATGGTCCTACTAATTGTGTATTGTGATGCTTGTAATAGTCAAGTTTAGACACGTAACTATTTGTTGCACTGACAGTCTTATTGTAAGGTCCTACTAATTGTGTATTGTGATCCTTGTAATAGTCAAGTTTAGACAAGTAACTATTTGTTGCACTGACAGTATTATTGTAAGGTCCTACTAATTGTGTATTGTGATGCTTGTAATGGTCAAGTTTAGACACGTAACTATTTGCTGCACTGACAGTATTTCTGTAAAGTCCTACTAATTGTGTATTGTGATGCTTGTAATAGTCAAGTTTGGACACGTAACTATTTGTTGCACTGACAGTCTTATTGTATGGTCCTAGTAATTGTGTATTGTGATCCTTAAATGGTCAAGTTTAAACAAGAAACTATTCGTTGCACTGACAGTCTTATTGTAAGGTCCTACTAATTGTGTATTGTGATCCTTGTAATGGTCAAGTTTAGACACGTAACTATTTGTTGCACTGACAGTTTTATTGTAAGGTCCTACTAATTGTGTATTGTGAAGCTTGTAATAGTCAAGTTTTGACACGTAACTATTTGTTGCACTGACAGTCTTATTGTAAGGTCCTACTAATTATGTATTGTGATGCTTTTAATGGTCAAGTTAAGACAAGAATCTATTTGTTGCACTGACAGTATTATTGTAAGGTCCTACTAATTGTGTATTGTGATGCTTGTAATGGTCAAGTTTAGACACGTAACTATTTGTTGCACTGACAGTCTTATTATAAGGCCCTACTAATTGTGTATTGTGATGCTTGTAATGGTCAAGGTTAGACAAGTAACTATTTGTTGCACTGACAGTATTATTGTAAGGCCCTACTAAATTTGTATTGTGATGCTTGTAATGGTCAAGTTTAGACAAGTAACTATTTGTTGCACTGACAGTCTTATTGTGAGGTCCTACTAATTGTGTTTTGTGATCCATGTAAAAGTCAAGTTTAGACAAGTAACTATTTGTTGCACCGACAGTCTTATTGTAAGGTCCTACTAATTGTGTTTTGTGATCCATGTAAAAGTCAAGTTTAGACAAGTAACTATTTATTGCACTGACAGTATTATTGTAAGGCCCTACTAATTGTGTATTGTGATGCTTGTAATGGTCAAGTTTAGACAAGTAACTATTTGCTGCACTGACAGTATTATTGTAAGGTCCTACTAATTGTGTATTGTGATGCTTGTAATAGTCAAGTTTATACACGTAACTATTTGTTGCACTGACAGTCTTATTGTAAGGCGCTACTATGTGTGTATTGTGATTCTTGTAATGGTCAAGTTTTGACACGTAACTATTTTTTGCACTGACAGTCTTATTGTAAGGTCCTACTAACTGTGTATTGTAATGCTTGTAATGGTCAAGTTTAGACACGTAACTATTTGTTGCACTGACAGTCTTATTGTAAGGTCCTACTAATTGTGTATTGTGATCCTTGTAATGGTCTAGTTTAGACACGTAACTATTTGTTGCACTGACAGTCTTATTGTAAGGTCCTACTAATTGTGTATTGTGATCCTTGTAATGGTCAAGTTTAGACACGTAACTATTTGTTGCACTGACAGTCTTATTGTAAGGTCCTACTAATTGTGTATTGTGATGCTTTTAATGGTCAAGTTTAGACAAGAATCTATTTGTTGCACTGACAGTATTATTGTAAGGTCCTACTAATTGTGTATTGTAATGCTTGTAATGGTCAAGTTTAGACACGTAACTATTTGTTGCACTGACAGTATTATAGTAAGGTCCTACTAATTGTGTATTGTGATGCTTGTAATTATCAAGTTTAGACACGTAACTATTTGTTGCACTGACAGTCTTATTGTAAGGTCCTACAAATTGTGTATTGTGATGCTTGTAATAGTCAAGTTTAGACACGCAACTATTTGTAGCACTGACAGTCCTATTGTAAGGTCCTACTAATTGTGTATTGTGATGCTTGTAATAGTCAAGTTTAGACACGTAACTATTTGTTGCACTGACAGTATTATTGTAAGGTCCTACTAATAGTGTATTGTGATGCTTGTAATGGTCAAGGTTAGACAAGTAACTATTTGTTGCACTGACATTCTTATTGTAAGGTCCTACTAATTGTGTATTGTGATCCTTGTAATGGTCAAGTTTAGACACGTAACTATTTGTTGCACTGACAGTCTTATTGTAAGGTCCTACTAATTGTGTATTGTGATGCTTGTAATGGTCAAGTTTAGACACGTAACTATATGTTGCACTGACAGTATTAATGTAAGGTCCTACTAATTGTGTATTGTGATGCTTGTAATGGTCACGTTTAGACACGTAACTATTTGTTGCACTGACAGTCTTATTGTAAGGTCCTACTAATTGTGTATTGTGATCCTTGTAATGGTCAAGTTTAGACACGTAACTATTTGTTGCACTGACAGTATTATTGCAAGGTCCTACTAATTGTTTATTGTGATCCTTGTAATGGTCTAGTTTAGACACGTAACTATTTGTTGCACTGACAGTCTTATTGTAACGTCCTACTAATTGTGTATTGTGATACTTGTAATGGTCAAGTTTAGACACGTAACTATTTGTTGCACTGACAGTCTTATTGTAAGGTCCTACTAATTGTGTATTGTGATGCTTGTAATGGTCACGTTTAGACACGTAACTATTTGTTGCACTGACAGTCTTATTGTAAGGTCCTACTAATTGTGTATTGTGATCCTTGTAATGGTCAAGTTTAGACACGTAACTATTTGTTGCACTGACAGTATTATTGCAAGGTCCTACTAATTGTTTATTGTGATCCTTGTAATGGTCTAGTTTAGACACGTAACTATTTGTTGCACTGACAGTCTTATTGTAACGTCCTACTAATTGTGTATTGTGATCCTTGTAATGACCAAGTTTAGACACGTAACTATTTGTTGCACTAACCGTCTTAATGTAAGGTCCTACTAATTGTGTATTGTGATGCTTATTATGGTCAAGTTTTGACACGTAACTATTTGTTGCACTGACAGTCTTATTGTAAGGTCCTACTAATTGTGTATTGTGATGCTTTTAATGGTCAAGTTTAGACAAGAATCTATTTGTTGCACTGACAGTATTATTGTAAGGTCCTACTAATTGTGTATTGTGATGCTTGTAATGGTCAAGTTTAGACACGTAACTATTTGTTGCACTGACAGTCTTATTATAAGGCCCTACTAATTGTGTATTGTGATGCTTGTAATGGTCAAGGTTAGACAAGTAACTATTTGTTGCACTGACAGTATTATTGTAAGGCCCTACTAAATTTGTATTGTGATGCTTGTAATGGTCAAGTTTAGACAAGTAACTATTTGTTGCACTGACAGTCTTATTGTGAGGTCCTACTAATTGTGTATTGTTATTCTTGTAATGGTCAAATTTAGACAAGTAACTATTTGTTGCACTGACAGTCTTATTGTAAGGTCCTACTAATTGTGTATTGTGATGCTTGTAATAGTCAAGTTAGACACGTAACTATTTGTTGCACTGACAGTCTTATTGTAAGGTCCTACTAATTGTGTATTGTGATGCTTGTAATAGTCAAGTTTAGACACGTAACTATTTGTTGCACCGACAGTCTTATTGTAAGGTCCTACTAATTGTGTTTTGTGAACCATGTAAAAGTCTAGTTTAGACAAGTAACTATTTATTGCACTGACAGTATTATTGTAAGGCCCTACTAATTGTGTATTGTGATACTTGTAATGGTCAATTTTAGACAAGAAACTATTTGTTGCACTGACAGTATTATTGTAAGGTCCTACTAATTGTGTATTGTGATGCTTGTAATAGTCAAGTTTAGACACGTAACTATTTGTTGCACTGACAGTCTTATTGTAAGGCCCTACTAATTGTGTATTGTGATTCTTGTAATGGTCAAGTTTTGACACGTAACTATTTGTTGCACTGACAGTCTTATTGTAAGGTCCTACTAATTGTGTATTGTAATGCTTGTAATGGTCAAGTTTAGTCACTTAACTATATGTTGCACTGACAATCTTATTGTAAGGTCCTACTAATTGTGTATTGTGATCCTTGTAATGGTCAAGTTTAGACAAGTAACTATTTGTTGCACTGACAGTCTTATTGTAAGGTCCTACTAATTGTGTATTGTGATCCTTGTAATGGTCAATTTTAGACACATAACTATTTCTTGCACTGACAGTCTTATTGTAAGGTCCTACTAATTGTGTATTGTGATCCTTGTAATGATCAAGTTTAGACAAGTAACTATTTGTTGCACTGACAGTCTTATTGTAAGGTCCTACTAATTGTCTATCATGATGTTTGTAATGGTCAATTTTAGACAAGAAACTATTTGTTGCACTGACAGTATTATTGTAAGGTCCTACTAATTGTGTATTGTGATGCTTGTAATGGTCAAGGTTAGACAAGTAACTATTTGTTGCACTGACAGTCTTATTGTAAGGTCCTACTAATTGTGTATTGTGATGCTTTTAATGGTCAAGTTTAGACAAGAATCTATTTGTTGCACTGACAGTATTATTGTAAGGTCCTACTAATTGTGTATTGTGATGCTTGTAATGGTCAAGTTTAGACACGTAACTATTTGTTGCACTGACAGTCTTATTGTAAGGTCCTACTAATTGTGTATTGTAATGCTTGTAATGGTCAAGTTTAGACAAGTACCTATTTGTTGCACTGACAGTATTATAGTAAGGTCCTACTAATTGTGTATTGTGATGCTTGTAATTATCAAGTTTAGACACGTAACTATTTGTTGTACTGACAGTCTTATTGTAAGGTCCTACTAATTGTGTATTGTGATGCTTGTAATAGTCAAGTTTAGACACGCAACTATTTGTTGCACTGACAGTCCTATTGTAAGGTCCTACTAATTGTGTATTGTGATGCTTGTAATAGTCAAGTTTAGACACGTAACTATTTGTTGCACTGACAGTATTATTGTAAGGTCCTACTAATTGTGTATTGTGATGCTCGTAATGGTCAAGATTAGACACGTAACTATATGTTGCACTGACAGTATTAATGTAAGGTCCTACTAATTGTGTATTGTGATGCTTGTAATGGTCACGTTTAGACACGTAACTATTTGTTGCACTGACAGTCTTATTGTAAGGTCCTACTAATTGTGTATTGTGATCCTTGTAATGGTCAAGTTTAGACACGTAACTATTTGTTGCACTGACAGTATTATTGCAAGGTCCTACTAATTGTTTATTGTGATCCTTGTAATGGTCTAGTTTAGACACGTAACTATTTGTTGCACTGACAGTCTTATTGTAACGTCCTACTAATTGTGTATTGTGATCCTTGTAATGGTCAAGTTTAGACACGTAACTATTTGTTGCACTGACAGTCTTATTGTAAGGTCCTAGTAATTGTGTATTGTGATCCTTGTAATGATCAAGTTTAGACACGTAACTATTTGTTGCACTAACCGTCTTAATGTAAGGTCCTACTAATTGTGTATTGTGATGCTTGTTATGGTCAAGTTTTGACACGTAACTATTTGTTGCACTGACAGTCTTATTGTAAGGTCCTACTAATTGTGTATTGTGATGCTTTTAATGGTCAAGTTTAGACAAGAATCTATTTGTTGCACTGACAGTATTATTGTAAGGTCCTACTAATTGTGTATTGTGATGCTTGTAATGGTCAAGTTTAGACACATAACTATTTGTTGCACTGACAGTATTATTGTAAGGCCCTACTAAATTTGTATTGTGATGCTTGTAATGGTCAAGTTTAGACAAGTAACTATTTGTTGCACTGACAGTCTTATTGTGAGGTCCTACTAATTGTGTATTGTTATTCTTGTAATGGTCAAGTTTAGACAAGTAACTATTTGTTGCACTGACAGTCTTATTGTAAGGCTCTACTAATTGTGTATTGTGATGCTTGTAATGGTCAAGTTTAGACACGTAACTATTTGTTGCACTGACAGTCTTATTGTAAGTCCCTACTAATTGTGTATTGTGATGCTTGTAATAGTCAAGTTTAGACACGTAACTATTTGTTGCACTGACAGTCTTATTGTAAGGTCCTACTAATTGTGTATTGTGATGCTTGTAATAGTCAAGTTAGACACGTAACTATTTGTTGCACTGACAGTCTTATTGTAAGGTCCTACTAATTGTGTATTGTGATGCTTGTAATAGTCAAGTTTAGACACGTAACTATTTGTTGCACCGACAGTCTTATTGTAAGGTCCTACTAATTGTGTTTTGTGATCCATGTAAAAGTCAAATTTAGACAAGTAACTATTTATTGCACTGACAGTATTTTTGTAAGGCCCTACTAATTGTGTATTGTGATGCTTGTAATGGTCAAGTTTAGACAAGTAACTATTTGCTGCACTGACAGTATTATTGTAAGGTCCTACTAATTGTGTATTGTGATGCTTGTAATGGTCACGTTTAGACACGTAACTATTTGTTGCACTGACAGTCTTATTGTAAGGTCCTACTAATTGTGTATTGTGATGCTTGTAATAGTCAAGTTTAGACACGTAACTATTTGTTGCACCGACAGTCTTATTGTAAGGTCCTACTAATTGTGTTTTGTGAACCATGTAAAAGTCTAGTTTAGACAAGTAACTATTTATTGCACTGACAGTATTATTGTAAGGCCCTACTAATTGTGTATTGTGATGCTTGTAATGGTCAATTTTAGACAAGAAACTATTTGTTGCACTGACAGTATTATTGTAAGGTCCTACTAATTGTGTATTGTGATGCTTGTAATAGTCAAGTTTAGACACGTAACTATTTGTTGCACTGACAGTCTTATTGTAAGGCCCTACTAATTGTGTATTGTGATTCTTGTAATGGTCAAGTTTTGACACGTACCTATTTGTTGCACTGACAGTCTTATTGTAAGGTCCTACTAATTGTGTATTGTAATGCTTGTAATGGTCAAGTTTAGTCACTTAACTATATGTTGCACTGACAATCTTATTGTAAGGTCCTACTAATTGTGTATTGTGATCCTTGTAATGGTCAAGTTTAGACAAGTAACTATTTGTTGCACTGACAGTCTTATTGTAAGGTCCTACTAATTGTGTATTGTGATCCTTGTAATGGTCAATTTTAGACACATAACTATTTCTTGCACTGACAGTCTTATTGTAAGGTCCTACTAATTGTGTATTGTGATCCTTGTAATGATCAAGTTTAGACAAGTAACTATTTGTTGCACTGACAGTCTTATTGTAAGGTCCTACTAATTGTCTATCATGATGTTTGTAATGGTCAATTTTAGACAAGAAACTATTTGTTGCACTGACAGTATTATTGTAAGGTCCTACTAATTGTGTATTGTGATGCTTGTAATGGTCAAGGTTAGACAAGTAACTATTTGTTGCACTGACAGTCTTATTGTAAGGTCCTACTAATTGTGTATTGTGATGCTTTTAATGGTCAAGTTTAGACAAGAATCTATTTGTTGCACTGACAGTATTATTGTAAGGTCCTACTAATTGTGTATTGTGATGCTTGTAATGGTCAAGTTTAGACACGTAACTATTTGTTGCACTGACAGTCTTATTGTAAGGTCCTACTAATTGTGTATTGTAATGCTTGTAATGGTCAAGTTTAGACAAGTACCTATTTGTTGCACTGACAGTATTATAGTAAGGTCCTACTAATTGTGTATTGTGATGCTTGTAATTATCAAGTTTAGACACGTAACTATTTGTTGTACTGACAGTCTTATTGTAAGGTCCTACTAATTGTGTATTGTGATGCTTGTAATAGTCAAGTTTAGACACGCAACTATTTGTTGCACTGACAGTCCTATTGTAAGGTCCTACTAATTGTGTATTGTGATGCTTGTAATAGTCAAGTTTAGACACGTAACTATTTGTTGCACTGACAGTATTATTGTAAGGTCCTACTAATTGTGTATTTAATGCTTGTAATGGTCAAGGTTAGACAAGTAACTATTTGTTGCACTGACAGTCTTATTGTAAGGTCCTACTAATTGTGTATTGTGATCCTTGTAATGGTCAAGTTTAGACACGTAACTATTTGTTGCACTGACAGTCTTATTGTAAGGTCCTACTAATTGTGTATTGTGATGCTCGTAATGGTCAAGATTAGACACGTAACTATATGTTGCACTGACAGTATTAATGTAAGGTCCTACTAATTGTGTATTGTGATGCTTGTAATGGTCACGTTTAGACACGTAACTATTTGTTGCACTGACAGTCTTATTGTAAGGTCCTACTAATTGTGTATTGTGATCCTTGTAATGGTCAAGTTTAGACACGTAACTATTTGTTGCACTGACAGTATTATTGCAAGGTCCTACTAATTGTTTATTGTGATCCTTGTAATGGTCTAGTTTAGACACGTAACTATTTGTTGCACTGACAGTCTTATTGTAACGTCCTACTAATTGTGTATTGTGATCCTTGTAATGGTCAAGTTTAGACACGTAACTATTTGTTGCACTGACAGTCTTATTGTAAGGTCCTAGTAATTGTGTATTGTGATCCTTGTAATGATCAAGTTTAGACACGTAACTATTTGTTGCACTAACCGTCTTAATGTAAGGTCCTACTAATTGTGTATTGTGATGCTTGTTATGGTCAAGTTTTGACACGTAACTATTTGTTGCACTGACAGTCTTATTGTAAGGTCCTACTAATTGTGTATTGTGATGCTTTTAATGGTCAAGTTTAGACAAGAATCTATTTGTTGCACTGACAGTATTATTGTAAGGTCCTACTAATTGTGTATTGTGATGCTTGTAATGGTCAAGTTTAGACACATAACTATTTGTTGCACTGACAGTATTATTGTAAGGCCCTACTAAATTTGTATTGTGATGCTTGTAATGGTCAAGTTTAGACAAGTAACTATTTGTTGCACTGACAGTCTTATTGTGAGGTCCTACTAATTGTGTATTGTTATTCTTGTAATGGTCAAGTTTAGACAAGTAACTATTTGTTGCACTGACAGTCTTATTGTAAGGCTCTACTAATTGTGTATTGTGATGCTTGTAATGGTCAAGTTTAGACACGTAACTATTTGTTGCACTGACAGTCTTATTGTAAGTCCCTACTAATTGTGTATTGTGATGCTTGTAATAGTCAAGTTAAGACACGTAACTATTTGTTGCACTGACAGTCTTATTGTAAGGTCCTACTAATTGTGTATTGTGATGCTTGTAATAGTCAAGTTAGACACGTAACTATTTGTTGCACTGACAGTCTTATTGTAAGGTCCTACTAATTGTGTATTGTGATGCTTGTAATAGTCAAGTTTAGACACGTAACTATTTGTTGCACCGACAGTCTTATTGTAAGGTCCTACTAATTGTGTTTTGTGATCCATGTAAAAGTCAAATTTAGACAAGTAACTATTTATTGCACTGACAGTATTTTTGTAAGGCCCTACTAATTGTGTATTGTGATGCTTGTAATGGTCAAGTTTAGACAAGTAACTATTTGCTGCACTGACAGTATTATTGTAAGGTCCTACTAATTGTGTATTGTGATGCTTGTAATGGTCACGTTTAGACACGTAACTATTTGTTGCACTGACAGTCTTATTGTAAGGTCCTACTAATTGTGTATTGTGATCCTTGTAATGGTCAAGTTTAGACACGTAACTATTTGTTGCACTGACAGTATTATTGCAAGGTCCTACTAATTGTTTATTGTGATCCTTGTAATGGTCTAGTTTAGACACGTAACTATTTGTTGCACTGACAGTCTTATTGTAACGTCCTACTAATTGTGTATTGTGATCCTTGTAATGGTCAAGTTTAGACACGTAACTATTTGTTGCACTGACAGTCTTATTGTAAGGTCCTAGTAATTGTGTATTGTGATCCTTGTAATGATCAAGTTTAGACACGTAACTATTTGTTGCACTAACCGTCTTAATGTAAGGTCCTACTAATTGTGTATTGTGATGCTTGTTATGGTCAAGTTTTGACACGTAACTATTTGTTGCACTGACAGTCTTATTGTAAGGTCCTACTAATTGTGTATTGTGATGCTTTTAATGGTCAAGTTTAGACAAGAATCTATTTGTTGCACTGACAGTATTATTGTAAGGTCCTACTAATTGTGTATTGTGATGCTTGTAATGGTCAAGTTTAGACACATAACTATTTGTTGCACTGACAGTATTATTGTAAGGCCCTACTAAATTTGTATTGTGATGCTTGTAATGGTCAAGTTTAGACAAGTAACTATTTGTTGCACTGACAGTCTTATTGTGAGGTCCTACTAATTGTGTATTGTTATTCTTGTAATGGTCAAGTTTAGACAAGTAACTATTTGTTGCACTGACAGTCTTATTGTAAGGCTCTACTAATTGTGTATTGTGATGCTTGTAATGGTCAAGTTTAGACACGTAACTATTTGTTGCACTGACAGTCTTATTGTAAGTCCCTACTAATTGTGTATTGTGATGCTTGTAATAGTCAAGTTTAGACAAGTAACTATTTGCTGCACTGACAGTATTATTGTAAGGTCCTACTAATTGTGTATTGTGATGCTTGTAATAGTCAAGTTTAGACACGTAACTATTTGTTGCACTGACAGTCTTATTGTAAGGCCCTACTAATTGTGTATTGTGATTCTTGTAATGGTCAAGTTTTGACACGTAACTATTTGTTGCACTGACACTCTTATTGTAAGGTCCTACTAATTGTGTATTGTAATGCTTGTAATGGTCAAGATTAGACACGTAACTATTAGTTGCACTGACAGTCTTATTGTAAGGTCCTACTAATTGTGTATTGTGATCCTTGTAATGGTCAAGTTTAGACAAGTAACTATTTGTTGCACTGACAGTCTTATTGTAAGGTCCTACTAATTGTGTATTGTGATCCTTGTAATGGTCAATTTTAGACACATAACTATTTCTTGCACTGACAGTCTTATTGTAAGGTCCTACTAATTGTGTATTGTGATCCTTGTAATGATCAAGTTTAGACAAGTAACTATTTGTTGCACTGACAGTCTTATTGTAAGGTCCTACTAATTGTGTATCATGATGCTTGTAATGGTCAATTTTAGACAAGAAACTATTTGTTGCACTGACAGTATTATTGTAAGGTCCTACTAATTGTGTATTGTGATGCTTGTAATGGTCAAGTTTAGACACGTAACTATTTGTTGCACTGACAGTCTTATTGTAAGGTCCTACTATTTGTGTATTGTGATCCTTGTAATGGTCAAGTTTAGACACGTAACTATTTGTTGCACTGACAGTTTTATTGTATAAGGTCCTACTAATTGTGTATTTGGATGCTTTTAATGGTCAAGTTTAGACAAGAATCTATTTGTTGCACTGACAGTATTATTGTAAGGTCCTACTAATTGTGTATTGTGATGCTTGTAATGGTCAAGTTTAGACACGTAACTATTTGTTGCACTGACAGTCTTATTGTAAGGTCCAACTAATTGTGTATTGTAATGCTTGTAATGGTCAAGTTTAGACAAGTACCTATTTGTTGCACTGACAGTATTATAGTAAGGTCCTACTAATTGTGTATTGTGATGCTTGTAATTATCAAGTTTAGACACGTAAATATTTGTTGCACTGACAGTCTTATTGTATGGTCCTAGTAATTGTGTATTGTGATCCTTAAATGGTCAAGTTTAGACAAGAAACTATTCGTTGCACTGACAGTCTTATTGTAAGGTCCTACTAATTGTGTATTGTGATCCTTGTAATGGTCAAGTTTAGACACGTAACTATTTGTTGCACTGACAGTTTTATTGTAAGGTCCTACTAATTGTGTATTGTGAAGCTTGTAATAGTCAAGTTTAGACACGTAACTATTTGTTGCACTGACAGTCTTATTGTAAGGTCCTACTAATTGTGTATTGTGATGCTTGTAATAGTCAAGTTTAGACACGTATCTATTTGTTGCACTGACAGTCTTATGGTAGGGACCTACGAATTGTGTATTGTGATCCTTGTAATGGTCAAGTTTAGACAAGTAACTATTTATTGCACTACCAGACTTATTGTAAGGTCCTACTAATTGTGTATTATGATCCTTGCAATGGTCAAGTATAGACAAGTAACTATTTGTTGCATTAACAGTCTTATTGTAAGATCCTACTAATTGTGTATTGTGATCCTTGTAATGATCAAGTTTAGACACGTAACTACTTGTTGCACTAACAGTCTTATTGTAAGGTCCTACTAATTGTGTATTATGATCCTTGCAATGGTCAAGTATGGACAAGTAACTATTTGTTGCATTAACAGTCTTATTGTAAGATCCTACTAATTGTGTATTGTGATCCTTGTAATAATCAAGTTTAGACACGTAACTATTTGTTGCACTAACAGTCTTATTGTAAGGTCCTACTAATTGTGTATTGTGATACTTGTAATGGTCAAGTTTAGACACGTAACTATTTGTTGCACTGACAGTTTTATTGTAAGGTCCTACTAATTGTGTATTGTGATCCTTGTAATGGTCAAGTTTAGACAATTAACTATTTGTTGCACTGACAGTCTTATTGTAAGGTCCTACTAATTGTGTATTGTGATGCCTGTAATGGTCAAGTTTAGACAAGAAACTATTTGTTGCACTGACAGTATTATTGTAAGGTCCTACTAATTGTGTATTGTGATGCTTGTAATGGTCAAGTATAGACACGTAACTATTTGTTGCACTGACAGTCTTATTGTAAGGTCCTACTAATTGTGTATTGTAATGCTTGTAATGGTCAAGTTTAGACAAGTACCCATTTGTTGCACTGACAGTATTATAGTATGGTCCTACTAATTGTGTATTGTGATGCTTGTAATAGTCAAGTTTAGACACGTAACTATTTGTTGCACTGACAGTCTTATTGTAAGGTCCTACTAATTGTGTATTGTGATCCTTGTAATAGTCAAGTTTAGACAAGTAACTATTTGTTGCACTGACAGTATTATTGTAAGGTCCTACTAATTGTGTATTGTGATGCTTGTAATGGTCAAGTTTAGACACGTAACTATTTGCTGCACTGACAGTATTTCTGTAAAGTCCTACTAATTGTGTATTGTGATCCTTGTAATGGTCAAGTTTAGACACGTAACTATTTGTTGCACTGACAGTTTTATTGTAAGGTCCTACTAATTGTGTATTGTGAAGCTTGTAATAGTCAAGTTTTGACACGTAACTATTTGTTGCACTGACAGTCTTATTGTAAGGTCCTACTAATTATGTATTGTGATGCTTTTAATGGTCAAGTTAAGACAAGAATCTATTTGTTGCACTGACAGTATTATTGTAAGGTCCTACTAATTGTGTATTGTGATGCTTGTAATGGTCAAGTTTAGACACGTAACTATTTGTTGCACTGACAGTCTTATTATAAGGCCCTACTAATTGTGTATTGTGATGCTTGTAATGGTCAAGGTTAGACAAGTAACTATTTGTTGCACTGACAGTATTATAGTAAGGTCCTACTAATTGTGTATTGTGATGCTTGTAATTATCAAGTTTAGACACGTAAATATTTGTTGCACTGACAGTCTTATTGTATGGTCCTAGTAATTGTGTATTGTGATCCTTAAATGGTCAAGTTTAGACAAGAAACTATTCGTTGCACTGACAGTCTTATTGTAAGGTCCTACTAATTGTGTATTGTGATCCTTGTAATGGTCAAGTTTAGACACGTAACTATTTGTTGCACTGACAGTTTTATTGTAAGGTCCTACTAATTGTGTATTGTGAAGCTTGTAATAGTCAAGTTTAGACACGTAACTATTTGTTGCACTGACAGTCTTATTGTAAGGTCCTACTAATTGTGTATTGTGATGCTTGTAATAGTCAAGTTTAGACACGTATCTATTTGTTGCACTGACAGTCTTATGGTAGGGACCTACGAATTGTGTATTGTGATCCTTGTAATGGTCAAGTTTAGACAAGTAACTATTTATTGCACTACCAGACTTATTGTAAGGTCCTACTAATTGTGTATTATGATCCTTGCAATGGTCAAGTATAGACAAGTAACTATTTGTTGCATTAACAGTCTTATTGTAAGATCCTACTAATTGTGTATTGTGATCCTTGTAATGATCAAGTTTAGACACGTAACTACTTGTTGCACTAACAGTCTTATTGTAAGGTCCTACTAATTGTGTATTATGATCCTTGCAATGGTCAAGTATGGACAAGTAACTATTTGTTGCATTAACAGTCTTATTGTAAGATCCTACTAATTGTGTATTGTGATCCTTGTAATAATCAAGTTTAGACACGTAACTATTTGTTGCACTAACAGTCTTATTGTAAGGTCCTACTAATTGTGTATTGTGATACTTGTAATGGTCAAGTTTAGACACGTAACTATTTGTTGCACTGACAGTTTTATTGTAAGGTCCTACTAATTGTGTATTGTGATCCTTGTAATGGTCAAGTTTAGACAATTAACTATTTGTTGCACTGACAGTCTTATTGTAAGGTCCTACTAATTGTGTATTGTGATGCCTGTAATGGTCAAGTTTAGACAAGAAACTATTTGTTGCACTGACAGTATTATTGTAAGGTCCTACTAATTGTGTATTGTGATGCTTGTAATGGTCAAGTATAGACACGTAACTATTTGTTGCACTGACAGTCTTATTGTAAGGTCCTACTAATTGTGTATTGTAATGCTTGTAATGGTCAAGTTTAGACAAGTACCCATTTGTTGCACTGACAGTATTATAGTATGGTCCTACTAATTGTGTATTGTGATGCTTGTAATAGTCAAGTTTAGACACGTAACTATTTGTTGCACTGACAGTCTTATTGTAAGGTCCTACTAATTGTGTATTGTGATCCTTGTAATAGTCAAGTTTAGACAAGTAACTATTTGTTGCACTGACAGTATTATTGTAAGGTCCTACTAATTGTGTATTGTGATGCTTGTAATGGTCAAGTTTAGACACGTAACTATTTGCTGCACTGACAGTATTTCTGTAAAGTCCTACTAATTGTGTATTGTGATCCTTGTAATGGTCAAGTTTAGACACGTAACTATTTGTTGCACTGACAGTTTTATTGTAAGGTCCTACTAATTGTGTATTGTGAAGCTTGTAATAGTCAAGTTTTGACACGTAACTATTTGTTGCACTGACAGTCTTATTGTAAGGTCCTACTAATTATGTATTGTGATGCTTTTAATGGTCAAGTTAAGACAAGAATCTATTTGTTGCACTGACAGTATTATTGTAAGGTCCTACTAATTGTGTATTGTGATGCTTGTAATGGTCAAGTTTAGACACGTAACTATTTGTTGCACTGACAGTCTTATTATAAGGCCCTACTAATTGTGTATTGTGATGCTTGTAATGGTCAAGGTTAGACAAGTAACTATTTGTTGCACTGACAGTATTATTGTAAGGCCCTACTAAATTTGTATTGTGATGCTTGTAATGGTCAAGTTTAGACAAGTAACTATTTGTTGCACTGACAGTCTTATTGTGAGGTCCTACTAATTGTGTTTTGTGATCCATGTAAAAGTCAAGTTTAGACAAGTAACTATTTGTTGCACCGACAGTCTTATTGTAAGGTCCTACTAATTGTGTTTTGTGATCCATGTAAAAGTCAAGTTTAGACAAGTAACTATTTATTGCACTGACAGTATTATTGTAAGGCCCTACTAATTGTGTATTGTGATGCTTGTAATGGTCAAGTTTAGACAAGTAACTATTTGCTGCACTGACAGTATTATTGTAAGGTCCTACTAATTGTGTATTGTGATGCTTGTAATAGTCAAGTTTATACACGTAACTATTTGTTGCACTGACAGTCTTATTGTAAGGCGCTACTATGTGTGTATTGTGATTCTTGTAATGGTCAAGTTTTGACACGTAACTATTTTTTGCACTGACAGTCTTATTGTAAGGTCCTACTAACTGTGTATTGTAATGCTTGTAATGGTCAAGTTTAGACACGTAACTATTTGTTGCACTGACAGTCTTATTGTAAGGTCCTACTAATTGTGTATTGTGATCCTTGTAATGGTCTAGTTTAGACACGTAACTATTTGTTGCACTGACAGTCTTATTGTAAGGTCCTACTAATTGTGTATTGTGATCCTTGTAATGGTCAAGTTTAGACACGTAACTATTTGTTGCACTGACAGTCTTATTGTAAGGTCCTACTAATTGTGTATTGTGATGCTTTTAATAGTCAAGTTTAGACAAGAATCTATTTGTTGCACTGACAGTATTATTGTAAGGTCCTACTAATTGTGTATTGTAATGCTTGTAATGGTCAAGTTTAGACACGTAACTATTTGTTGCACTGACAGTATTATAGTAAGGTCCTACTAATTGTGTATTGTGATGCTTGTAATTATCAAGTTTAGACACGTAACTATTTGTTGCACTGACAGTCTTATTGTAAGGTCCTACAAATTGTGTATTGTGATGCTTGTAATAGTCAAGTTTAGACACGCAACTATTTGTAGCACTGACAGTCCTATTGTAAGGTCCTACTAATTGTGTATTGTGATGCTTGTAATAGTCAAGTTTAGACACGTAACTATTTGTTGCACTGACAGTATTATTGTAAGGTCCTACTAATAGTGTATTGTGATGCTTGTAATGGTCAAGGTTAGACAAGTAACTATTTGTTGCACTGACATTCTTATTGTAAGGTCCTACTAATTGTGTATTGTGATCCTTGTAATGGTCAAGTTTAGACACGTAACTATTTGTTGCACTGACAGTCTTATTGTAAGGTCCTACTAATTGTGTATTGTGATGCTTGTAATGGTCAAGTTTAGACACGTAACTATATGTTGCACTGACAGTATTAATGTAAGGTCCTACTAATTGTGTATTGTGATGCTTGTAATGGTCACGTTTAGACACGTAACTATTTGTTGCACTGACAGTCTTATTGTAAGGTCCTACTAATTGTGTATTGTGATCCTTGTAATGGTCAAGTTTAGACACGTAACTATTTGTTGCACTGACAGTATTATTGCAAGGTCCTACTAATTGTTTATTGTGATCCTTGTAATGGTCTAGTTTAGACACGTAACTATTTGTTGCACTGACAGTCTTATTGTAACGTCCTACTAATTGTGTATTGTGATACTTGTAATGGTCAAGTTTAGACACGTAACTATTTGTTGCACTGACAGTCTTATTGTAAGGTCCTACTAATTGTGTATTGTGATGCTTGTAATGGTCACGTTTAGACACGTAACTATTTGTTGCACTGACAGTCTTATTGTAAGGTCCTACTAATTGTGTATTGTGATCCTTGTAATGGTCAAGTTTAGACACGTAACTATTTGTTGCACTGACAGTATTATTGCAAGGTCCTACTAATTGTTTATTGTGATCCTTGTAATGGTCTAGTTTAGACACGTAACTATTTGTTGCACTGACAGTCTTATTGTAACGTCCTACTAATTGTGTATTGTGATCCTTGTAATGACCAAGTTTAGACACGTAACTATTTGTTGCACTAACCGTCTTAATGTAAGGTCCTACTAATTGTGTATTGTGATGCTTATTATGGTCAAGTTTTGACACGTAACTATTTGTTGCACTGACAGTCTTATTGTAAGGTCCTACTAATTGTGTATTGTGATGCTTTTAATGGTCAAGTTTAGACAAGAATCTATTTGTTGCACTGACAGTATTATTGTAAGGTCCTACTAATTGTGTATTGTGATGCTTGTAATGGTCAAGTTTAGACACGTAACTATTTGTTGCACTGACAGTCTTATTATAAGGCCCTACTAATTGTGTATTGTGATGCTTGTAATGGTCAAGGTTAGACAAGTAACTATTTGTTGCACTGACAGTATTATTGTAAGGCCCTACTAAATTTGTATTGTGATGCTTGTAATGGTCAAGTTTAGACAAGTAACTATTTGTTGCACTGACAGTCTTATTGTGAGGTCCTACTAATTGTGTATTTTTATTCTTGTAATGGTCAAGTTTAAACAAGTAACTATTTGTTGCACTGACATTCTTATTGTAAGGCTCTACTAATTGTGTATTGTGATGCTTGTAATGGTCAAGTTTAGACACGTAACTATTTGTTGCACTGACAGTCTTATTGTAAGGCCCTACTAATTGTGTATTGTGATGCTTGTAATAGTCAAGTTTAGACACGTAACTATTTGTTGCACTGACAGTCTTATTGTAAGGTCCTACTAATTGTGTATTGTGATGCTTGTAATAGTCAAGTTAGACACGTAACTATTTGTTGCACTGACAGTCTTATTGTAAGGTCCTACTAATTGTGTATTGTGATGCTTGTAATGGTCAAGTTTAGACAAGTAACTATTTGCTGCACTGACAGTATTATTGTAAGGTCCTACTAATTGTGTATTGTGATGCTTGTAATAGTCAAATTTAGACACGTAACTATTTGTTGCACTGACAGTCTTATTGTAAGGCCCTACTAATTGTGTATTGTGATTCTTGTAATGGTCAAGTTTTGACACGTAACTATTTGTTGCACTGACAGTCTTATTGTAAGGTCCTACTAATTGTGTATTGTAATGCTTGTAATGGTCAAGTTTAGACACGTAACTATTTGTTGCACTGACAGTCTTATTGTAAGGTCTTACTAATTGTGTATTGTGATCCTTGTAATGGTCAAGTTAAGACAAGTAACTATTTGTTGCACTGACAGTCTTATTGTAAGGTCCTACTAATTGTGTATTGTGATCCTTGTAATGGTCAATTTTAAACACATAACTATTTCTTGCACTGACAGTCTTATTGTAAGGTCCTACTAATTGTGTATTGTGATCCTTGTAATGATCAAGTTTAGACAAGTAACTATTTTTTGCACTGACAGTCTTATTGTAAGGTCCTACTAATTGTGTATCATGATGCTTGTAATGGTCAATTTTAGACAAGAAACTATTTGTTGCACTGACAGTATTATTGTAAGGTCCTACTAATTGTGTATTGTGATGCTTGTAATAGTCAAGTTTAGACACGTAACTATTTGGTGCACTGACAGTCTTATTGTAAGGTCCTACTAATTGTGTATTGTGATCCTTGTAATGGTCAATTTTAGACACATAACTATTTCTTGCACTGACAGTCTTATTGTAAGGTCCTACTAAGTGTGTATTGTGATCCTTGTAATGATCAAGTTTAGACACGTAACTATTTGTTGCACTGACAGTCTTATTGTAAGGTCCAACTAATTGTGTATTGTAATGCTTGTAATGGTCAAGTTTAGACAAGTACCGATTTGTTGCACTGACAGTATTATAGTAAGGTCCTACTAATTGTGTATTGTGATGCTTGTAATTATCAAGTTTAGACACGTAAATATTTGTTGCACTGACAGTCTTATTGTATGGTCCTAGTAATTGTGTATTGTGATCCTTAAATGGTCAAGTTTAGACAAGAAACTATTCGTTGCACTGACAGTCTTATTGTAAGGTCCTACTAATTGTGTATTGTGATCCTTGTAATGGTCAAGTTTAGACACGTAACTATTTGTTGCACTGACAGTTTTATTGTAAGGTCCTACTAATTGTGTATTGTGAAGCTTGTAATAGTCAAGTTTAGACACGTAACTATTTGTTGCACTGACAGTCTTATTGTAAGGTCCTACTAATTGTGTATTGTGATGCTTGTAATAGTCAAGTTTAGACACGTATCTATTTGTTGCACTGACAGTCTTATGGTAGGGACCTACGAATTGTGTATTGTGATCCTTGTAATGGTCAAGTTTAGACAAGTAACTATTTATTGCACTACCAGACTTATTGTAAGGTCCTACTAATTGTGTATTATGATCCTTGCAATGGTCAAGTATAGACAAGTAACTATTTGTTGCATTAACAGTCTTATTGTAAGATCCTACTAATTGTGTATTGTGATCCTTGTAATGATCAAGTTTAGACACGTAACTACTTGTTGCACTAACAGTCTTATTGTAAGGTCCTACTAATTGTGTATTATGATCCTTGCAATGGTCAAGTATGGACAAGTAACTATTTGTTGCATTAACAGTCTTATTGTAAGATCCTACTAATTGTGTATTGTGATCCTTGTAATAATCAAGTTTAGACACGTAACTATTTGTTGCACTAACAGTCTTATTGTAAGGTCCTACTAATTGTGTATTGTGATACTTGTAATGGTCAAGTTTAGACACGTAACTATTTGTTGCACTGACAGTTTTATTGTAAGGTCCTACTAATTGTGTATTGTGATCCTTGTAATGGTCAAGTTTAGACAATTAACTATTTGTTGCACTGACAGTCTTATTGTAAGGTCCTACTAATTGTGTATTGTGATGCCTGTAATGGTCAAGTTTAGACAAGAAACTATTTGTTGCACTGACAGTATTATTGTAAGGTCCTACTAATTGTGTATTGTGATGCTTGTAATGGTCAAGTATAGACACGTAACTATTTGTTGCACTGACAGTCTTATTGTAAGGTCCTACTAATTGTGTATTGTAATGCTTGTAATGGTCAAGTTTAGACAAGTACCCATTTGTTGCACTGACAGTATTATAGTATGGTCCTACTAATTGTGTATTGTGATGCTTGTAATAGTCAAGTTTAGACACGTAACTATTTGTTGCACTGACAGTCTTATTGTAAGGTCCTACTAATTGTGTATTGTGATCCTTGTAATAGTCAAGTTTAGACAAGTAACTATTTGTTGCACTGACAGTATTATTGTAAGGTCCTACTAATTGTGTATTGTGATGCTTGTAATGGTCAAGTTTAGACACGTAACTATTTGCTGCACTGACAGTATTTCTGTAAAGTCCTACTAATTGTGTATTGTGATCCTTGTAATGGTCAAGTTTAGACACGTAACTATTTGTTGCACTGACAGTTTTATTGTAAGGTCCTACTAATTGTGTATTGTGAAGCTTGTAATAGTCAAGTTTTGACACGTAACTATTTGTTGCACTGACAGTCTTATTGTAAGGTCCTACTAATTATGTATTGTGATGCTTTTAATGGTCAAGTTAAGACAAGAATCTATTTGTTGCACTGACAGTATTATTGTAAGGTCCTACTAATTGTGTATTGTGATGCTTGTAATGGTCAAGTTTAGACACGTAACTATTTGTTGCACTGACAGTCTTATTATAAGGCCCTACTAATTGTGTATTGTGATGCTTGTAATGGTCAAGGTTAGACAAGTAACTATTTGTTGCACTGACAGTATTATAGTAAGGTCCTACTAATTGTGTATTGTGATGCTTGTAATTATCAAGTTTAGACACGTAAATATTTGTTGCACTGACAGTCTTATTGTATGGTCCTAGTAATTGTGTATTGTGATCCTTAAATGGTCAAGTTTAGACAAGAAACTATTCGTTGCACTGACAGTCTTATTGTAAGGTCCTACTAATTGTGTATTGTGATCCTTGTAATGGTCAAGTTTAGACACGTAACTATTTGTTGCACTGACAGTTTTATTGTAAGGTCCTACTAATTGTGTATTGTGAAGCTTGTAATAGTCAAGTTTAGACACGTAACTATTTGTTGCACTGACAGTCTTATTGTAAGGTCCTACTAATTGTGTATTGTGATGCTTGTAATAGTCAAGTTTAGACACGTATCTATTTGTTGCACTGACAGTCTTATGGTAGGGACCTACGAATTGTGTATTGTGATCCTTGTAATGGTCAAGTTTAGACAAGTAACTATTTATTGCACTACCAGACTTATTGTAAGGTCCTACTAATTGTGTATTATGATCCTTGCAATGGTCAAGTATAGACAAGTAACTATTTGTTGCATTAACAGTCTTATTGTAAGATCCTACTAATTGTGTATTGTGATCCTTGTAATGATCAAGTTTAGACACGTAACTACTTGTTGCACTAACAGTCTTATTGTAAGGTCCTACTAATTGTGTATTATGATCCTTGCAATGGTCAAGTATGGACAAGTAACTATTTGTTGCATTAACAGTCTTATTGTAAGATCCTACTAATTGTGTATTGTGATCCTTGTAATAATCAAGTTTAGACACGTAACTATTTGTTGCACTAACAGTCTTATTGTAAGGTCCTACTAATTGTGTATTGTGATACTTGTAATGGTCAAGTTTAGACACGTAACTATTTGTTGCACTGACAGTTTTATTGTAAGGTCCTACTAATTGTGTATTGTGATCCTTGTAATGGTCAAGTTTAGACAATTAACTATTTGTTGCACTGACAGTCTTATTGTAAGGTCCTACTAATTGTGTATTGTGATGCCTGTAATGGTCAAGTTTAGACAAGAAACTATTTGTTGCACTGACAGTATTATTGTAAGGTCCTACTAATTGTGTATTGTGATGCTTGTAATGGTCAAGTATAGACACGTAACTATTTGTTGCACTGACAGTCTTATTGTAAGGTCCTACTAATTGTGTATTGTAATGCTTGTAATGGTCAAGTTTAGACAAGTACCCATTTGTTGCACTGACAGTATTATAGTATGGTCCTACTAATTGTGTATTGTGATGCTTGTAATAGTCAAGTTTAGACACGTAACTATTTGTTGCACTGACAGTCTTATTGTAAGGTCCTACTAATTGTGTATTGTGATCCTTGTAATAGTCAAGTTTAGACAAGTAACTATTTGTTGCACTGACAGTATTATTGTAAGGTCCTACTAATTGTGTATTGTGATGCTTGTAATGGTCAAGTTTAGACACGTAACTATTTGCTGCACTGACAGTATTTCTGTAAAGTCCTACTAATTGTGTATTGTGATCCTTGTAATGGTCAAGTTTAGACACGTAACTATTTGTTGCACTGACAGTTTTATTGTAAGGTCCTACTAATTGTGTATTGTGAAGCTTGTAATAGTCAAGTTTTGACACGTAACTATTTGTTGCACTGACAGTCTTATTGTAAGGTCCTACTAATTATGTATTGTGATGCTTTTAATGGTCAAGTTAAGACAAGAATCTATTTGTTGCACTGACAGTATTATTGTAAGGTCCTACTAATTGTGTATTGTGATGCTTGTAATGGTCAAGTTTAGACACGTAACTATTTGTTGCACTGACAGTCTTATTATAAGGCCCTACTAATTGTGTATTGTGATGCTTGTAATGGTCAAGGTTAGACAAGTAACTATTTGTTGCACTGACAGTATTATTGTAAGGCCCTACTAAATTTGTATTGTGATGCTTGTAATGGTCAAGTTTAGACAAGTAACTATTTGTTGCACTGACAGTCTTATTGTGAGGTCCTACTAATTGTGTTTTGTGATCCATGTAAAAGTCAAGTTTAGACAAGTAACTATTTGTTGCACCGACAGTCTTATTGTAAGGTCCTACTAATTGTGTTTTGTGATCCATGTAAAAGTCAAGTTTAGACAAGTAACTATTTGCTGCACTGACAGTATTATTGTAAGGCCCTACTAATTGTGTATTGTGATGCTTGTAATGGTCAAGTTTAGACAAGTAACTATTTGCTGCACTGACAGTATTATTGTAAGGTCCTACTAATTGTGTATTGTGATGCTTGTAATAGTCAAGTTTATACACGTAACTATTTGTTGCACTGACAGTCTTATTGTAAGGCGCTACTATGTGTGTATTGTGATTCTTGTAATGGTCAAGTTTTGACACGTAACTATTTTTTGCACTGACAGTCTTATTGTAAGGTCCTACTAACTGTGTATTGTAATGCTTGTAATGGTCAAGTTTAGACACGTAACTATTTGTTGCACTGACAGTCTTATTGTAAGGTCCTACTAATTGTGTATTGTGATCCTTGTAATGGTCTAGTTTAGACACGTAACTATTTGTTGCACTGACAGTCTTATTGTAAGGTCCTACTAATTGTGTATTGTGATCCTTGTAATGGTCAAGTTTAGACACGTAACTATTTGTTGCACTGACAGTCTTATTGTAAGGTCCTACTAATTGTGTATTGTGATGCTTTTAATAGTCAAGTTTAGACAAGAATCTATTTGTTGCACTGACAGTATTATTGTAAGGTCCTACTAATTGTGTATTGTAATGCTTGTAATGGTCAAGTTTAGACACGTAACTATTTGTTGCACTGACAGTATTATAGTAAGGTCCTACTAATTGTGTATTGTGATGCTTGTAATTATCAAGTTTAGACACGTAACTATTTGTTGCACTGACAGTCTTATTGTAAGGTCCTACAAATTGTGTATTGTGATGCTTGTAATAGTCAAGTTTAGACACGCAACTATTTGTAGCACTGACAGTCCTATTGTAAGGTCCTACTAATTGTGTATTGTGATGCTTGTAATAGTCAAGTTTAGACACGTAACTATTTGTTGCACTGACAGTATTATTGTAAGGTCCTACTAATAGTGTATTGTGATGCTTGTAATGGTCAAGGTTAGACAAGTAACTATTTGTTGCACTGACATTCTTATTGTAAGGTCCTACTAATTGTGTATTGTGATCCTTGTAATGGTCAAGTTTAGACACGTAACTATTTGTTGCACTGACAGTCTTATTGTAAGGTCCTACTAATTGTGTATTGTGATGCTTGTAATGGTCAAGTTTAGACACGTAACTATATGTTGCACTGACAGTATTAATGTAAGGTCCTACTAATTGTGTATTGTGATGCTTGTAATGGTCACGTTTAGACACGTAACTATTTGTTGCACTGACAGTCTTATTGTAAGGTCCTACTAATTGTGTATTGTGATCCTTGTAATGGTCAAGTTTAGACACGTAACTATTTGTTGCACTGACAGTATTATTGCAAGGTCCTACTAATTGTTTATTGTGATCCTTGTAATGGTCTAGTTTAGACACGTAACTATTTGTTGCACTGACAGTCTTATTGTAACGTCCTACTAATTGTGTATTGTGATACTTGTAATGGTCAAGTTTAGACACGTAACTATTTGTTGCACTGACAGTCTTATTGTAAGGTCCTACTAATTGTGTATTGTGATGCTTGTAATGGTCACGTTTAGACACGTAACTATTTGTTGCACTGACAGTCTTATTGTAAGGTCCTACTAATTGTGTATTGTGATCCTTGTAATGGTCAAGTTTAGACACGTAACTATTTGTTGCACTGACAGTATTATTGCAAGGTCCTACTAATTGTTTATTGTGATCCTTGTAATGGTCTAGTTTAGACACGTAACTATTTGTTGCACTGACAGTCTTATTGTAACGTCCTACTAATTGTGTATTGTGATCCTTGTAATGACCAAGTTTAGACACGTAACTATTTGTTGCACTAACCGTCTTAATGTAAGGTCCTACTAATTGTGTATTGTGATGCTTATTATGGTCAAGTTTTGACACGTAACTATTTGTTGCACTGACAGTCTTATTGTAAGGTCCTACTAATTGTGTATTGTGATGCTTTTAATGGTCAAGTTTAGACAAGAATCTATTTGTTGCACTGACAGTATTATTGTAAGGTCCTACTAATTGTGTATTGTGATGCTTGTAATGGTCAAGTTTAGACACGTAACTATTTGTTGCACTGACAGTCTTATTATAAGGCCCTACTAATTGTGTATTGTGATGCTTGTAATGGTCAAGGTTAGACAAGTAACTATTTGTTGCACTGACAGTATTATTGTAAGGCCCTACTAAATTTGTATTGTGATGCTTGTAATGGTCAAGTTTAGACAAGTAACTATTTGTTGCACTGACAGTCTTATTGTGAGGTCCTACTAATTGTGTATTTTTATTCTTGTAATGGTCAAGTTTAAACAAGTAACTATTTGTTGCACTGACATTCTTATTGTAAGGCTCTACTAATTGTGTATTGTGATGCTTGTAATGGTCAAGTTTAGACACGTAACTATTTGTTGCACTGACAGTCTTATTGTAAGGCCCTACTAATTGTGTATTGTGATGCTTGTAATAGTCAAGTTTAGACACGTAACTATTTGTTGCACTGACAGTCTTATTGTAAGGTCCTACTAATTGTGTATTGTGATGCTTGTAATAGTCAAGTTAGACACGTAACTATTTGTTGCACTGACAGTCTTATTGTAAGGTCCTACTAATTGTGTATTGTGATGCTTGTAATGGTCAAGTTTAGACAAGTAACTATTTGCTGCACTGACAGTATTATTGTAAGGTCCTACTAATTGTGTATTGTGATGCTTGTAATAGTCAAATTTAGACACGTAACTATTTGTTGCACTGACAGTCTTATTGTAAGGCCCTACTAATTGTGTATTGTGATTCTTGTAATGGTCAAGTTTTGACACGTAACTATTTGTTGCACTGACAGTCTTATTGTAAGGTCCTACTAATTGTGTATTGTAATGCTTGTAATGGTCAAGTTTAGACACGTAACTATTTGTTGCACTGACAGTCTTATTGTAAGGTCTTACTAATTGTGTATTGTGATCCTTGTAATGGTCAATTTTAAACACATAACTATTTCTTGCACTGACAGTCTTATTGTAAGGTCCTACTAATTGTGTATTGTGATCCTTGTAATGATCAAGTTTAGACAAGTAACTATTTTTTGCACTGACAGTCTTATTGTAAGGTCCTACTAATTGTGTATCATGATGCTTGTAATGGTCAATTTTAGACAAGAAACTATTTGTTGCACTGACAGTATTATTGTAAGGTCCTACTAATTGTGTATTGTGATGCTTGTAATAGTCAAGTTTAGACACGTAACTATTTGGTGCACTGACAGTCTTATTGTAAGGTCCTACTAATTGTGTATTGTGATCCTTGTAATGGTCAATTTTAGACACATAACTATTTCTTGCACTGACAGTCTTATTGTAAGGTCCTACTAAGTGTGTATTGTGATCCTTGTAATGATCAAGTTTAGACAAGTAACTATTTGTTGCACTGACAGTCTTATTGTAAGGTCCTACTAATTGTGTATCATGATGTTTGTAATGGTCAATTTTAGACACGTAACTATTTGTTGCACTGACAGTCTTATGGTAAGGTCCTACTAATTGTGTATTGTGATGCTTTTAATGGTCAAGTTTAGACAAGAATCTATTTGTTGCACTGACAGTATTATTGTAAGGTCCTACTAATTGTGTATTGTGATGCTTGTAATGGTCACGTTTAGACAAGTACCTATTTGTTGCACTGACAGTATTATAGTAAGGTCCTACTAATTGTGTATTGTGATGCTTGTAATTGTCAAGTTTAGACACGCAACTATTTGTTGCACTGACAGGCCTATTGTAAGGTCCTACTAATTGTGTATTGTGATGCTTGTAATAGTCAAGTTTAGACACGTAACTATTTGTTGCACTGACAGTATTATTGTAAGGTCCTACTAATTGTGTATTGTGATGCTTGTAATGGTCAAGGTTAGACAAGTAACTATTTGTTGCACTGACAGTCTTATTGTAAGGTCCTACTAATTGTGTATTGTGATGCTTTTAATGGTCAAGTTTAGACAAGAATCTATTTGTTGCACTGACAGTATTATTGTAAGGTCCTACTAATTGTGTATTGTGATGCTTGTAATGGTCAAGTTTAAACAAGTAACTATTTGTTGCACTGACATTCTTATTGTAAGGCTCTACTAATTGTGTATTGTGATGCTTGTAATGGTCAAGTTTAGACACGTAACTATTTGTTGCACTGACAGTCTTATTGTAAGGCCCTACTAATTGTGTATTGTGATGCTTGTAATAGTCAAGTTTAGACACGTAACTATTTGTTGCACTGACAGTCTTATTGTAAGGTCCTACTAATTGTGTATTGTGATGCTTGTAATAGTCAAGTTAGACACGTAACTATTTGTTGCACTGACAGTCTTATTGTAAGGTCCTACTAATTGTGTATTGTGATGCTTGTAATGGTCAAGTTTAGACAAGTAACTATTTGCTGCACTGACAGTATTATTGTAAGGTCCTACTAATTGTGTATTGTGATGCTTGTAATAGTCAAATTTAGACACGTAACTATTTGTTGCACTGACAGTCTTATTGTAAGGCCCTACTAATTGTGTATTGTGATTCTTGTAATGGTCAAGTTTTGACACGTAACTATTTGTTGCACTGACAGTCTTATTGTAAGGTCCTACTAATTGTGTATTGTAATGCTTGTAATGGTCAAGTTTAGACACGTAACTATTTGTTGCACTGACAGTCTTATTGTAAGGTCTTACTAATTGTGTATTGTGATCCTTGTAATGGTCAATTTTAAACACATAACTATTTCTTGCACTGACAGTCTTATTGTAAGGTCCTACTAATTGTGTATTGTGATCCTTGTAATGATCAAGTTTAGACAAGTAACTATTTTTTGCACTGACAGTCTTATTGTAAGGTCCTACTAATTGTGTATCATGATGCTTGTAATGGTCAATTTTAGACAAGAAACTATTTGTTGCACTGACAGTATTATTGTAAGGTCCTACTAATTGTGTATTGTGATGCTTGTAATAGTCAAGTTTAGACACGTAACTATTTGGTGCACTGACAGTCTTATTGTAAGGTCCTACTAATTGTGTATTGTGATCCTTGTAATGGTCAATTTTAGACACATAACTATTTCTTGCACTGACAGTCTTATTGTAAGGTCCTACTAAGTGTGTATTGTGATCCTTGTAATGATCAAGTTTAGACAAGTAACTATTTGTTGCACTGACAGTCTTATTGTAAGGTCCTACTAATTGTGTATCATGATGTTTGTAATGGTCAATTTTAGACACGTAACTATTTGTTGCACTGACAGTCTTATGGTAAGGTCCTACTAATTGTGTATTGTGATGCTTTTAATGGTCAAGTTTAGACAAGAATCTATTTGTTGCACTGACAGTATTATTGTAAGGTCCTACTAATTGTGTATTGTGATGCTTGTAATGGTCACGTTTAGACAAGTACCTATTTGTTGCACTGACAGTATTATAGTAAGGTCCTACTAATTGTGTATTGTGATGCTTGTAATTGTCAAGTTTAGACACGCAACTATTTGTTGCACTGACAGGCCTATTGTAAGGTCCTACTAATTGTGTATTGTGATGCTTGTAATAGTCAAGTTTAGACACGTAACTATTTGTTGCACTGACAGTATTATTGTAAGGTCCTACTAATTGTGTATTGTGATGCTTGTAATGGTCAAGGTTAGACAAGTAACTATTTGTTGCACTGACAGTCTTATTGTAAGGTCCTACTAATTGTGTATTGTGATGCTTTTAATGGTCAAGTTTAGACAAGAATCTATTTGTTGCACTGACAGTATTATTGTAAGGTCCTACTAATTGTGTATTGTGATGCTTGTAATGGTCAAGTTTAGACACGTAACTATTTGTTGCACTGACAGTCTTATTGTAAGGTCCTACTAATTGTGTATTGTAATGCTTGTAATGGTCAAGTTTAGACAAGTACCTATTTGTTGCACTGACAGTAATATAGTAAGGTCCTACTAATTGTGTATTGTGATGCTTGTAATTATCAAGTTTAGACACGTAACTATTTGTTGCACTGACAGTCTTATTGTAAGGTCCTACTAATTGTGTATTGTGATGCTTGTAATAGTCAAGTTTAGACACGCAACTATTTGTTGCACTGACAGTCCTATTGTAAGGTCCTACTAATTGTGTATTGTGATGCTTGTAATAGTCACGTTTAGACACGTAACTATTTGTTGCACTGACAGTATTATTGTAAGGTCCTACTAATTGTGTATTGTGATGCTTGTAATGGTCAAGGTTAGACAAGTAACTATTTGTTGCACTGACAGTCTTATTGTAAGGTCCTACTAATTGTGTATTGTGATCCTTGTAATGGTCAAGTTTAGACACGTAACTATTTGTTACACTGACAGTCTTATTGTAAGATCCTACTAATTGTGTATTGTGATGCTTGTAATGGTCAAGATTAGACACGTAACTATATGTTGCACTGACAATATTAATGTAAGGTCCTACTAATTGTGTATTGTGATGCTTGTAATGGTCACGTTTAGACACGTAACTATTTGTTGCACTGACAGTCTTATTGTAAGGTCCTACTAATTGTGTATTGTGATCCTTGTAATGGTCAAGTTTAGACACGTAACTATTTGTTGCACTGACAGTATTATTGCAAGGTCCTACTAATTGTTTATTGTGATCCTTGTAATGGTCTAGTTTAGACACGTAACTATTTGTTGCACTGACAGTCTTATTGTAACGTCCTACTAATTGTGTATTGTGATCCTTGTAATGGTAAAGTTTAGACACGTAACTATTTGTTGCACTGACAGTCTTATTGTAAGGTCCTAGTAATTGTGTATTGTGATCCTTGTAATGATCAAATTTAGACACGTAACTATTTGTTGCATTAACCGTCTTAATGTAAGGTCCTACTAATTGTGTATTGTGATGCTTGTTATGGTCAAGTTTTGACACGTAACTATTTGTTGCACTGACAGTCTTATTGTAAGGTCCTACTAATTGTGTATTGTGATGCTTTTAATGGTCAAGTTTAGACAAGAATCTATTTGTTGCACTGACAGTATTATTGTAAGGTCTTACTAATTGTGTATTGTGATGCTTGTAATGGTCAAGTTTAGACACGTAACTATTTGTTGCACTGACAGTATTATTGTAAGGCCCTACTAAACTTGTATTGTGATGCTTGTAATGGTCAAGTTTAGACAAGTAACTATTTGTTGCACTGACAGTCTTATTGTGAGGTCCTACTAATTGTGTATTGTTATTCTTGTAATGGTCAAGTTTAGACAAGTAACTATTTGTTGCACTGTCAGTCTTATTGTAAGGCTCTACTAATTGTGTATTGTGATGCTTGTAATGGTCAAGTTTAGACACGTAACTATTTGTTGCACTGACAGTCTTATTGTAAGGCCCTACTAATTGTGTATTGTGATGCTTGTAATAGTCAAGTTTAGACACGTAACTATTTGTTGCACTGACAGTCTTATTGTAAGATCCTACTAATTGTGTATTGTGATGCTTGTAATAGTCAAGTTAGACACGTAACTATTTGTTGCACTGACAGTCTTATTGTAAGGTCCTACTAATTGTGTATTGTGATGCTTGTAATAGTCAAGTTTAGACACGTAACTATTTGTTGCACTGACAGTCTTATTGTAAGGTCCTAGTAATTGTGTATTGTGATCCTAAAATGGTCAAGTTTAGACAAGAAACTATTCGTTGCACTGACAGTCTTATTGTAAGGTCCTACTAATTGTGTATTGTGATCCTTGTAATGGTCAAGTTTAGACACGTAACTATTTGTTGCACTGACAGTCTTATTGTAAGGTCCTACTAATTGTGTATTGTGATGCTTGTAATAGTCAAGTTTAGACACGTAACTATTTGTTGCACTGACAGTCTTATTGTAAGGCCCTACTAATTGTGTATTGTGATTCTTGTAATGGTCAAGTTTTGACACGTAACTATTTGTTGCACTGACAGTCTTATTGTAAGGTCCTACTAATTGTGTATTGTAATGCTTGTAATGGTCAAGTTTAGACACGTAACTATTTGTTGCACTGACAGTCTTATTGTAAGGTCCTACTAATTGTGTATTGTGATCCTTGTAATGGTCAAGTTTAGACAAGTAACTATTTGTTGCACTGACAGTCTTACTGTAAGGTCCTACTAATTGTGTATTGTGATCCTTGTAATGGTCAATTTTAGACACATAACTATTTCTTGCACTGACAGTCTTATTGTAAGGTCCTACTAATTGTGTATTGTGATCCTTGTAATGATCAAGTTTAGACAAGTAACTATTTGTTGCACTGACAGTCTTATTGTAAGGTCCTACTAATTGTGTATCATGATGCTTGTAATGTTCAATTTTAGACAAGAAACTATTTGTTGCACTGACAGTATTATTGTAAGGTCCTACTAATTGTGTATTGTGATGCTTGTAATGGTCAAGTTTAGACACGTAACTATTTGTTGCACTGTTAGTCCTATTGTAAGGTCCTACTAATTGTGTATTGTGATGCTTGTAATAGTCAAGTTTAGACACGTGACTATTTGTTGCACTGACAGTCTTATTATAAGGCCCTACTAATTGTGTATTGTGATGCTTGTAATGGTCAAGGTTAGACAAGTAACTATTTGTTGCACTGACAGTATTATTGTAAGGCCCTACTAAATTTGTATTGTGATGCTTGTAATGGTCAAGTTTAGACAAGTAACTATTTGTTGCACTGACAGTCTTATTGTGAGGTCCTACTAATTGTGTATTGTTATTCTTGTAATGGTCAAGTTTAGACAAGTAACTATTTGTTGCACTGACAGTCTTATTGTAAGGCTCTACTAATTGTGTATTGTGATGCTTGTAATGGTCAAGTTTAGACACGTAACTATTTGTTGCACTGACAGTCTTATTGTAAGGCCCTACTAATTGTGTATTGTGATGCTTGTAATAGTCAAGTTTAGACACGTAACTATTTGTTGCACTGACAGTCTTATTGTAAGGTCCTACTAATTGTGTATTGTGATGCTTGTAATAGTCAAGTTAGACACGTAACTATTTGTTGCACTGACAGTCTTATTGTAAGGTCCTACTAATTGTGTATTGTGATGCTTGTAATGGTCAAGTTTAGACAAGTAACTATTTGCTGCTTTGACAGTATTATTGTAAGGTCCTACTAATTGTGTATTGTGATGCTTGTAATAGTCAAATTTAGACACGTAACTATTTGTTGCACTGACAGTCTTAATGTAAGGCCCTACTAATTGTGTATTGTGATTCTTGTAATGGTCAAGTTTTGACACGTAACTATTTGTTGCACTGACAGTCTTATTGTAAGGTCCTACTAATTGTGTATTGTAGTGCTTGTAATGGTCAAGTTTAGACACGTAACTATTTGTTGCACTGACAGTCTTATTGTAAGGTCTTACTAATTGTGTATTGTGATCCTTGTAATGGTCAAGTTTAGACAAGTAACTATTTGTTGCACTGACAGTCTTATTGTAAGGTCCTACTAATTGTGTATTGTGATCCTTGTAATGGTCAATTTTAAACACATAACTATTTCTTGCACTGACAGTCTTATTGTAAGGTCCTACTAATTGTGTATTGTGATCCTTGTAATGATCAAGTTTAGACAAGTAACTATTTGTTGCACTGACAGTCTTATTGTAAGGTCCTACTAATTGTGTATCATGATGCTTGTAATGGTCAATTTTAGACAAGAAACTATTTGTTGCACTGACAGTATTATTGTAAGGTCCTACTAATTGTGTATTGTGATGCTTGTAATAGTCAAGTTTAGACACGTAACTATTTGTTGCACTGACAGTCTTATTGTAAGGTCCTACTAATTGTGTATTGTAATGCTTGTAATGGTCATGTTTAGACACGTAACTATTTGTTGCACTGACAGTCTTATTGTAAGGTCCTACTAATTGTGTATTGTGATCCTTGTAATGGTCAAGTTTAGACAAGTAACTATTTGTTGCACTGACAGTCTTATTGTAAGGTCCTACTAATTGTGTATTGCGATCCTTGTAATGGTCAATTTTAGACACATAACTATTTCTTGCACTGACAGTCTTATTGTAAGGTCCTACTAATTGTGTATTGTGATCCTTGTAATGATCAAGTTTAGACAAGTAACTATTTGTTGCACTGACAGTCTTATTGTAAGGTCCTACTAATTGTGTATCATGATGCTTGTAATGTTCAATTTTAGACAAGAAACTATTTGTTGCACTGACAGTATTATTGTAAGGTCCTACTAATTGTGTATTGTGATGCTTGTAATGGTCAAGTTTAGACACGTAACTATTTGTTGCACTGACAGTCCTATTGTAAGGTCCTACTAATTGTGTATTGTGATGCTTGTAATAGTCAAGTTTAGACACGTGACTATTTGTTGCACTGACAGTCTTATTATAAGGCCCTACTAATTGTGTATTGTGATGCTTGTAATGGTCAAGTTTAGACAAGTAACTATTTGTTGCACTGACAGTCTTATTGTGAGGTCCTACTAATTGTGTATTGTTATTCTTGTAATGGTCAAGTTTAGACAAGTAACTATTTGTTGCACTGACAGTCTTATTGTAAGGCTCTACTAATTGTGTATTGTGATGCTTGTAATGGTCAAGTTTAGACACGTAATCATTTGTTGCACTGACAGTCTTATTGTAAGGCCCTACTAATTGTGTATTGTGATGCTTGTAATAGTCAAGTTTAGACACGTAACTATTTGTTGCACTGACAGTCTTATTGTAAGGTCCTACTAATTGTGTATTGTGATGCTTGTAATAGTCAAGTTAGACACGTAACTATTTGTTGCACTGACAGTCTTATTGTAAGGTCCTACTAATTGTGTATTGTGATGCTTGTAATGGTCAAGTTTAGACAAGTAACTATTTGCTGCACTGACAGTATTATTGTAAGGTCCTACTAATTGTGTATTGTGATGCTTGTAATAGTCAAATTTAGACACGTAACTATTTGTTGCACTGACAGTCTTATTGTAAGGCCTTACTAATTGTGTATTGTGATTCTTGTAATGGTCAAGTTTTGACACGTAAGTATTTGTTGCACTGACAGTCTTATTGTAAGGTCTTACTAATTGTGTATTGTGATGATTGTAATGGTCAAGTTTAGACAAGTAACTATTTGTTGCACTGACAGTCTTATTGTAAGGTCCTACTAATTGTGTATTGTGATCCTTGTAATGATCAAGTTTAGACAAGTAACTATTTGTTGCACTGACAGTCTTATTGTAAGGTCCTACTAATTGTGTATCATGATGCTTGTAATGGTCAATTTTAGACAAGAAACTATTTGTTGCACTGACAGTATTATTGTAAGGTCCTACTAATTGTGTATTGTGATGCTTGTAATAGTCAAGTTTAGACACGTAACTATTTGTTGCACTGACAGTCTTATTGTAAGGCCCTACTAATTGTGTATTGTGATACTTGTAATGGTCAAGTTTTGACACGTAACTATTTGTTGCACTGACAGTCTTATTGTAAGGTCCTACTAATTGTGTATTGTAATGCTTGTAATGGTCATGTTTAGACACGTAACTATTTGTTGCACTGACAGTCTTATTGTAAGGTCCTACTAATTGTGTATTGTGATCCTTGTAATGGTCAAGTTTAGACAAGTAACTATTTGTTGCACTGACAGTCTTATTGTAAGGTCCTACTAATTGTGTATTGTGATCCTTGTAATGGTCAATTTTAGACACATAACTATTTCTTGCACTGACAGTCTTATTGTAAGGTCCTACTAATTGTGTATTGTGATCCTTGTAATGATCAAGTTTAGACAAGTAACTATTTGTTGCACTGACAGTCTTATTGTAAGGTCCTACTAATTGTGTATCATGAAGTTTGTAATGGTCAATTTTAGACAAGAAACTATTTGTTGCACTGACAGTATTATTGTAAGGTCCTACTAATTGTGTATTGTGATGCTTGTAATGGTCAAGTTTAGACACGTAACTATTTGTTGCACTGACAGTCTTATTGTAAGGTCCTACTAATTGTGTATTGTGATGCTTTTAATGGTCAAGTTTAGACAAGAATCTATTTGTTGCACTGACAGTATTATTGTAAGGTCCTACTAATTGTGTATTGTGATGCTTGTAATGGTCAAGGTTAGACAAGTAACTATTTGTTGCACTGACAGTCTTATTGTAAGGTCCTACTAATTGTGTATTGTGATCCTTGTAATGGTCAAGTTTAGACACGTAACTATTTGTTGCACTGACAGTCTTATTGTAAGGTCCTACTAATTGTGTATTGTGATGTTTGTAATGGTCAAGATTAGATACGTAACTATATGTTGCACTGACAGTATTAATGTAAGGTCCTACTAAATGTGTATTGTGATGCTTGTAATGGTCACGTTTAGACACGTAACTATTTGTTGCACTGACAGTCTTATTGTAAGGTCCTACTAATTGTGTATTGTGATCCTTGTAATGGTCTAGTTTAGACACGTAACTATTTGTTGCACTGACAGTCTTATTGTAAGGTCCTACTAATTGTGTATTGTGATCCTTGTAATGGTCAAGTTTAGACACGTAACTATTTGTTGCACTGACAGTCTTATTGTAAGGTCCTACTAATTGTGTATTGTGATGCTTTTAATAGTCAAGTTTAGACAAGAATCTATTTGTTGCACTGACAGTATTATTGTAAGGTCCTACTAATTGTGTATTGTAATGCTTGTAATGGTCAAGTTTAGACACGTAACTATTTGTTGCACTGACAGTATTATAGTAAGGTCCTACTAATTGTGTATTGTGATGCTTGTAATTATCAAGTTTAGACACGTAACTATTTGTTGCACTGACAGTCTTATTGTAAGGTCCTACAAATTGTGTATTGTGATGCTTGTAATAGTCAAGTTTAGACACGCAACTATTTGTAGCACTGACAGTCCTATTGTAAGGTCCTACTAATTGTGTATTGTGATGCTTGTAATAGTCAAGTTTAGACACGTAACTATTTGTTGCACTGACAGTATTATTGTAAGGTCCTACTAATAGTGTATTGTGATGCTTGTAATGGTCAAGGTTAGACAAGTAACTATTTGTTGCACTGACATTCTTATTGTAAGGTCCTACTAATTGTGTATTGTGATCCTTGTAATGGTCAAGTTTAGACACGTAACTATTTGTTGCACTGACAGTCTTATTGTAAGGTCCTACTAATTGTGTATTGTGATGCTTGTAATGGTCAAGTTTAGACACGTAACTATATGTTGCACTGACAGTATTAATGTAAGGTCCTACTAATTGTGTATTGTGATGCTTGTAATGGTCACGTTTAGACACGTAACTATTTGTTGCACTGACAGTCTTATTGTAAGGTCCTACTAATTGTGTATTGTGATCCTTGTAATGGTCAAGTTTAGACACGTAACTATTTGTTGCACTGACAGTATTATTGCAAGGTCCTACTAATTGTTTATTGTGATCCTTGTAATGGTCTAGTTTAGACACGTAACTATTTGTTGCACTGACAGTCTTATTGTAACGTCCTACTAATTGTGTATTGTGATACTTGTAATGGTCAAGTTTAGACACGTAACTATTTGTTGCACTGACAGTCTTATTGTAAGGTCCTACTAATTGTGTATTGTGATGCTTGTAATGGTCACGTTTAGACACGTAACTATTTGTTGCACTGACAGTCTTATTGTAAGGTCCTACTAATTGTGTATTGTGATCCTTGTAATGGTCAAGTTTAGACACGTAACTATTTGTTGCACTGACAGTATTATTGCAAGGTCCTACTAATTGTTTATTGTGATCCTTGTAATGGTCTAGTTTAGACACGTAACTATTTGTTGCACTGACAGTCTTATTGTAACGTCCTACTAATTGTGTATTGTGATCCTTGTAATGACCAAGTTTAGACACGTAACTATTTGTTGCACTAACCGTCTTAATGTAAGGTCCTACTAATTGTGTATTGTGATGCTTATTATGGTCAAGTTTTGACACGTAACTATTTGTTGCACTGACAGTCTTATTGTAAGGTCCTACTAATTGTGTATTGTGATGCTTTTAATGGTCAAGTTTAGACAAGAATCTATTTGTTGCACTGACAGTATTATTGTAAGGTCCTACTAATTGTGTATTGTGATGCTTGTAATGGTCAAGTTTAGACACGTAACTATTTGTTGCACTGACAGTCTTATTATAAGGCCCTACTAATTGTGTATTGTGATGCTTGTAATGGTCAAGGTTAGACAAGTAACTATTTGTTGCACTGACAGTATTATTGTAAGGCCCTACTAAATTTGTATTGTGATGCTTGTAATGGTCAAGTTTAGACAAGTAACTATTTGTTGCACTGACAGTCTTATTGTGAGGTCCTACTAATTGTGTATTTTTATTCTTGTAATGGTCAAGTTTAAACAAGTAACTATTTGTTGCACTGACATTCTTATTGTAAGGCTCTACTAATTGTGTATTGTGATGCTTGTAATGGTCAAGTTTAGACACGTAACTATTTGTTGCACTGACAGTCTTATTGTAAGGCCCTACTAATTGTGTATTGTGATGCTTGTAATAGTCAAGTTTAGACACGTAACTATTTGTTGCACTGACAGTCTTATTGTAAGGTCCTACTAATTGTGTATTGTGATGCTTGTAATAGTCAAGTTAGACACGTAACTATTTGTTGCACTGACAGTCTTATTGTAAGGTCCTACTAATTGTGTATTGTGATGCTTGTAATGGTCAAGTTTAGACAAGTAACTATTTGCTGCACTGACAGTATTATTGTAAGGTCCTACTAATTGTGTATTGTGATGCTTGTAATAGTCAAATTTAGACACGTAACTATTTGTTGCACTGACAGTCTTATTGTAAGGCCCTACTAATTGTGTATTGTGATTCTTGTAATGGTCAAGTTTTGACACGTAACTATTTGTTGCACTGACAGTCTTATTGTAAGGTCCTACTAATTGTGTATTGTAATGCTTGTAATGGTCAAGTTTAGACACGTAACTATTTGTTGCACTGACAGTCTTATTGTAAGGTCTTACTAATTGTGTATTGTGATCCTTGTAATGGTCAAGTTAAGACAAGTAACTATTTGTTGCACTGACAGTCTTATTGTAAGGTCCTACTAATTGTGTATTGTGATGCTTGTAATAGTCAAATTTAGACACGTAACTATTTGTTGCACTGACAGTCTTATTGTAAGGCCTTACTAATTGTGTATTGTGATTCTTGTAATGGTCAAGTTTTGACACGTAAGTATTTGTTGCACTGACAGTCTTATTGTAAGGTCTTACTAATTGTGTATTGTGATGATTGTAATGGTCAAGTTTAGACAAGTAACTATTTGTTGCACTGACAGTCTTATTGTAAGGTCCTACTAATTGTGTATTGTGATCCTTGTAATGATCAAGTTTAGACAAGTAACTATTTGTTGCACTGACAGTCTTATTGTAAGGTCCTACTAATTGTGTATCATGATGCTTGTAATGGTCAATTTTAGACAAGAAACTATTTGTTGCACTGACAGTATTATTGTAAGGTCCTACTAATTGTGTATTGTGATGCTTGTAATAGTCAAGTTTAGACACGTAACTATTTGTTGCACTGACAGTCTTATTGTAAGGCCCTACTAATTGTGTATTGTGATACTTGTAATGGTCAAGTTTTGACACGTAACTATTTGTTGCACTGACAGTCTTATTGTAAGGTCCTACTAATTGTGTATTGTAATGCTTGTAATGGTCATGTTTAGACACGTAACTATTTGTTGCACTGACAGTCTTATTGTAAGGTCCTACTAATTGTGTATTGTGATCCTTGTAATGGTCAAGTTTAGACAAGTAACTATTTGTTGCACTGACAGTCTTATTGTAAGGTCCTACTAATTGTGTATTGTGATCCTTGTAATGGTCAATTTTAGACACATAACTATTTCTTGCACTGACAGTCTTATTGTAAGGTCCTACTAATTGTGTATTGTGATCCTTGTAATGATCAAGTTTAGACAAGTAACTATTTGTTGCACTGACAGTCTTATTGTAAGGTCCTACTAATTGTGTATCATGAAGTTTGTAATGGTCAATTTTAGACAAGAAACTATTTGTTGCACTGACAGTATTATTGTAAGGTCCTACTAATTGTGTATTGTGATGCTTGTAATGGTCAAGTTTAGACACGTAACTATTTGTTGCACTGACAGTCTTATTGTAAGGTCCTACTAATTGTGTATTGTGATGCTTTTAATGGTCAAGTTTAGACAAGAATCTATTTGTTGCACTGACAGTATTATTGTAAGGTCCTACTAATTGTGTATTGTGATGCTTGTAATGGTCAAGGTTAGACAAGTAACTATTTGTTGCACTGACAGTCTTATTGTAAGGTCCTACTAATTGTGTATTGTGATCCTTGTAATGGTCAAGTTTAGACACGTAACTATTTGTTGCACTGACAGTCTTATTGTAAGGTCCTACTAATTGTGTATTGTGATGTTTGTAATGGTCAAGATTAGATACGTAACTATATGTTGCACTGACAGTATTAATGTAAGGTCCTACTAAATGTGTATTGTGATGCTTGTAATGGTCACGTTTAGACACGTAACTATTTGTTGCACTGACAGTCTTATTGTAAGGTCCTACTAATTGTGTATTGTGATCCTTGTAATGGTCTAGTTTAGACACGTAACTATTTGTTGCACTGACAGTCTTATTGTAAGGTCCTACTAATTGTGTATTGTGATCCTTGTAATGGTCAAGTTTAGACACGTAACTATTTGTTGCACTGACAGTCTTATTGTAAGGTCCTACTAATTGTGTATTGTGATGCTTTTAATAGTCAAGTTTAGACAAGAATCTATTTGTTGCACTGACAGTATTATTGTAAGGTCCTACTAATTGTGTATTGTAATGCTTGTAATGGTCAAGTTTAGACACGTAACTATTTGTTGCACTGACAGTATTATAGTAAGGTCCTACTAATTGTGTATTGTGATGCTTGTAATTATCAAGTTTAGACACGTAACTATTTGTTGCACTGACAGTCTTATTGTAAGGTCCTACAAATTGTGTATTGTGATGCTTGTAATAGTCAAGTTTAGACACGCAACTATTTGTAGCACTGACAGTCCTATTGTAAGGTCCTACTAATTGTGTATTGTGATGCTTGTAATAGTCAAGTTTAGACACGTAACTATTTGTTGCACTGACAGTATTATTGTAAGGTCCTACTAATAGTGTATTGTGATGCTTGTAATGGTCAAGGTTAGACAAGTAACTATTTGTTGCACTGACATTCTTATTGTAAGGTCCTACTAATTGTGTATTGTGATCCTTGTAATGGTCAAGTTTAGACACGTAACTATTTGTTGCACTGACAGTCTTATTGTAAGGTCCTACTAATTGTGTATTGTGATGCTTGTAATGGTCAAGTTTAGACACGTAACTATATGTTGCACTGACAGTATTAATGTAAGGTCCTACTAATTGTGTATTGTGATGCTTGTAATGGTCACGTTTAGACACGTAACTATTTGTTGCACTGACAGTCTTATTGTAAGGTCCTACTAATTGTGTATTGTGATCCTTGTAATGGTCAAGTTTAGACACGTAACTATTTGTTGCACTGACAGTATTATTGCAAGGTCCTACTAATTGTTTATTGTGATCCTTGTAATGGTCTAGTTTAGACACGTAACTATTTGTTGCACTGACAGTCTTATTGTAACGTCCTACTAATTGTGTATTGTGATACTTGTAATGGTCAAGTTTAGACACGTAACTATTTGTTGCACTGACAGTCTTATTGTAAGGTCCTACTAATTGTGTATTGTGATGCTTGTAATGGTCACGTTTAGACACGTAACTATTTGTTGCACTGACAGTCTTATTGTAAGGTCCTACTAATTGTGTATTGTGATCCTTGTAATGGTCAAGTTTAGACACGTAACTATTTGTTGCACTGACAGTATTATTGCAAGGTCCTACTAATTGTTTATTGTGATCCTTGTAATGGTCTAGTTTAGACACGTAACTATTTGTTGCACTGACAGTCTTATTGTAACGTCCTACTAATTGTGTATTGTGATCCTTGTAATGACCAAGTTTAGACACGTAACTATTTGTTGCACTAACCGTCTTAATGTAAGGTCCTACTAATTGTGTATTGTGATGCTTATTATGGTCAAGTTTTGACACGTAACTATTTGTTGCACTGACAGTCTTATTGTAAGGTCCTACTAATTGTGTATTGTGATGCTTTTAATGGTCAAGTTTAGACAAGAATCTATTTGTTGCACTGACAGTATTATTGTAAGGTCCTACTAATTGTGTATTGTGATGCTTGTAATGGTCAAGTTTAGACACGTAACTATTTGTTGCACTGACAGTCTTATTATAAGGCCCTACTAATTGTGTATTGTGATGCTTGTAATGGTCAAGGTTAGACAAGTAACTATTTGTTGCACTGACAGTATTATTGTAAGGCCCTACTAAATTTGTATTGTGATGCTTGTAATGGTCAAGTTTAGACAAGTAACTATTTGTTGCACTGACAGTCTTATTGTGAGGTCCTACTAATTGTGTATTTTTATTCTTGTAATGGTCAAGTTTAAACAAGTAACTATTTGTTGCACTGACATTCTTATTGTAAGGCTCTACTAATTGTGTATTGTGATGCTTGTAATGGTCAAGTTTAGACACGTAACTATTTGTTGCACTGACAGTCTTATTGTAAGGCCCTACTAATTGTGTATTGTGATGCTTGTAATAGTCAAGTTTAGACACGTAACTATTTGTTGCACTGACAGTCTTATTGTAAGGTCCTACTAATTGTGTATTGTGATGCTTGTAATAGTCAAGTTAGACACGTAACTATTTGTTGCACTGACAGTCTTATTGTAAGGTCCTACTAATTGTGTATTGTGATGCTTGTAATGGTCAAGTTTAGACAAGTAACTATTTGCTGCACTGACAGTATTATTGTAAGGTCCTACTAATTGTGTATTGTGATGCTTGTAATAGTCAAATTTAGACACGTAACTATTTGTTGCACTGACAGTCTTATTGTAAGGCCCTACTAATTGTGTATTGTGATTCTTGTAATGGTCAAGTTTTGACACGTAACTATTTGTTGCACTGACAGTCTTATTGTAAGGTCCTACTAATTGTGTATTGTAATGCTTGTAATGGTCAAGTTTAGACACGTAACTATTTGTTGCACTGACAGTCTTATTGTAAGGTCTTACTAATTGTGTATTGTGATCCTTGTAATGGTCAAGTTAAGACAAGTAACTATTTGTTGCACTGACAGTCTTATTGTAAGGTCCTACTAATTGTGTATTGTGATCCTTGTAATGGTCAATTTTAAACACATAACTATTTCTTGCACTGACAGTCTTATTGTAAGGTCCTACTAATTGTGTATTGTGATCCTTGTAATGATCAAGTTTAGACAAGTAACTATTTTTTGCACTGACAGTCTTATTGTAAGGTCCTACTAATTGTGTATCATGATGCTTGTAATGGTCAATTTTAGACAAGAAACTATTTGTTGCACTGACAGTATTATTGTAAGGTCCTACTAATTGTGTATTGTGATGCTTGTAATAGTCAAGTTTAGACACGTAACTATTTGGTGCACTGACAGTCTTATTGTAAGGTCCTACTAATTGTGTATTGTGATCCTTGTAATGGTCAATTTTAGACACATAACTATTTCTTGCACTGACAGTCTTATTGTAAGGTCCTACTAAGTGTGTATTGTGATCCTTGTAATGATCAAGTTTAGACAAGTAACTATTTGTTGCACTGACAGTCTTATTGTAAGGTCCTACTAATTGTGTATCATGATGTTTGTAATGGTCAATTTTAGACACGTAACTATTTGTTGCACTGACAGTCTTATGGTAAGGTCCTACTAATTGTGTATTGTGATGCTTTTAATGGTCAAGTTTAGACAAGAATCTATTTGTTGCACTGACAGTATTATTGTAAGGTCCTACTAATTGTGTATTGTGATGCTTGTAATGGTCACGTTTAGACACGTAACTATTTGTTGCACTGCCAGTCTTATTGTAAGGTCCTACTAATTGTGTATTGTAATGCTTGTAATGGTCAAGTTTAGACAAGTACCTATTTGTTGCACTGACAGTATTATAGTAAGGTCCTACTAATTGTGTATTGTGATGCTTGTAATTATCAAGTTTAGACACGTAACTATTTGTTGCACTGACAGTCTTATTGTAAGGTCCTACTAATTGTGTATTGTGATGCTTGTAATTGTCAAGTTTAGACACGCAACTATTTGTTGCACTGACAGGCCTATTGTAAGGTCCTACTAATTGTGTATTGTGATGCTTGTAATAGTCAAGTTTAGACACGTAACTATTTGTTGCACTGACAGTATTATTGTAAGGTCCTACTAATTGTGTATTGTGATGCTTGTAATGGTCAAGGTTAGACAAGTAACTATTTGTTGCACTGACAGTCTTATTGTAAGGTCCTACTAATTGTGTATTGTGATGCTTTTAATGGTCAAGTTTAGACAAGAATCTATTTGTTGCACTGACAGTATTATTGTAAGGTCCTACTAATTGTGTATTGTGATGCTTGTAATGGTCAAGTTTAGACACGTAACTATTTGTTGCACTGACAGTCTTATTGTAAGGTCCTACTAATTGTGTATTGTAATGCTTGTAATGGTCAAGTTTAGACAAGTACCTATTTGTTGCACTGACAGTAATATAGTAAGGTCCTACTAATTGTGTATTGTGATGCTTGTAATTATCAAGTTTAGACACGTAACTATTTGTTGCACTGACAGTCTTATTGTAAGGTCCTACTAATTGTGTATTGTGATGCTTGTAATAGTCAAGTTTAGACACGCAACTATTTGTTGCACTGACAGTCCTATTGTAAGGTCCTACTAATTGTGTATTGTGATGCTTGTAATAGTCACGTTTAGACACGTAACTATTTGTTGCACTGACAGTATTATTGTAAGGTCCTACTAATTGTGTATTGTGATGCTTGTAATGGTCAAGGTTAGACAAGTAACTATTTGTTGCACTGACAGTCTTATTGTAAGGTCCTACTAATTGTGTATTGTGATCCTTGTAATGGTCAAGTTTAGACACGTAACTATTTGTTACACTGACAGTCTTATTGTAAGATCCTACTAATTGTGTATTGTGATGCTTGTAATGGTCAAGATTAGACACGTAACTATATGTTGCACTGACAATATTAATGTAAGGTCCTACTAATTGTGTATTGTGATGCTTGTAATGGTCACGTTTAGACACGTAACTATTTGTTGCACTGACAGTCTTATTGTAAGGTCCTACTAATTGTGTATTGTGATCCTTGTAATGGTCAAGTTTAGACACGTAACTATTTGTTGCACTGACAGTATTATTGCAAGGTCCTACTAATTGTTTATTGTGATCCTTGTAATGGTCTAGTTTAGACACGTAACTATTTGTTGCACTGACAGTCTTATTGTAACGTCCTACTAATTGTGTATTGTGATCCTTGTAATGGTAAAGTTTAGACACGTAACTATTTGTTGCACTGACAGTCTTATTGTAAGGTCCTAGTAATTGTGTATTGTGATCCTTGTAATGATCAAATTTAGACACGTAACTATTTGTTGCATTAACCGTCTTAATGTAAGGTCCTACTAATTGTGTATTGTGATGCTTGTTATGGTCAAGTTTTGACACGTAACTATTTGTTGCACTGACAGTCTTATTGTAAGGTCCTACTAATTGTGTATTGTGATGCTTTTAATGGTCAAGTTTAGACAAGAATCTATTTGTTGCACTGACAGTATTATTGTAAGGTCTTACTAATTGTGTATTGTGATGCTTGTAATGGTCAAGTTTAGACACGTAACTATTTGTTGCACTGACAGTATTATTGTAAGGCCCTACTAAACTTGTATTGTGATGCTTGTAATGGTCAAGTTTAGACAAGTAACTATTTGTTGCACTGACAGTCTTATTGTGAGGTCCTACTAATTGTGTATTGTTATTCTTGTAATGGTCAAGTTTAGACAAGTAACTATTTGTTGCACTGTCAGTCTTATTGTAAGGCTCTACTAATTGTGTATTGTGATGCTTGTAATGGTCAAGTTTAGACACGTAACTATTTGTTGCACTGACAGTCTTATTGTAAGGCCCTACTAATTGTGTATTGTGATGCTTGTAATAGTCAAGTTTAGACACGTAACTATTTGTTGCACTGACAGTCTTATTGTAAGATCCTACTAATTGTGTATTGTGATGCTTGTAATAGTCAAGTTAGACACGTAACTATTTGTTGCACTGACAGTCTTATTGTAAGGTCCTACTAATTGTGTATTGTGATGCTTGTAATAGTCAAGTTTAGACACGTAACTATTTGTTGCACTGACAGTCTTATTGTAAGGTCCTAGTAATTGTGTATTGTGATCCTAAAATGGTCAAGTTTAGACAAGAAACTATTCGTTGCACTGACAGTCTTATTGTAAGGTCCTACTAATTGTGTATTGTGATCCTTGTAATGGTCAAGTTTAGACACGTAACTATTTGTTGCACTGACAGTCTTATTGTAAGGTCCTACTAATTGTGTATTGTGATGCTTGTAATAGTCAAGTTTAGACACGTAACTATTTGTTGCACTGACAGTCTTATTGTAAGGCCCTACTAATTGTGTATTGTGATTCTTGTAATGGTCAAGTTTTGACACGTAACTATTTGTTGCACTGACAGTCTTATTGTAAGGTCCTACTAATTGTGTATTGTAATGCTTGTAATGGTCAAGTTTAGACACGTAACTATTTGTTGCACTGACAGTCTTATTGTAAGGTCCTACTAATTGTGTATTGTGATCCTTGTAATGGTCAAGTTTAGACAAGTAACTATTTGTTGCACTGACAGTCTTACTGTAAGGTCCTACTAATTGTGTATTGTGATCCTTGTAATGGTCAATTTTAGACACATAACTATTTCTTGCACTGACAGTCTTATTGTAAGGTCCTACTAATTGTGTATTGTGATCCTTGTAATGATCAAGTTTAGACAAGTAACTATTTGTTGCACTGACAGTCTTATTGTAAGGTCCTACTAATTGTGTATCATGATGCTTGTAATGTTCAATTTTAGACAAGAAACTATTTGTTGCACTGACAGTATTATTGTAAGGTCCTACTAATTGTGTATTGTGATGCTTGTAATGGTCAAGTTTAGACACGTAACTATTTGTTGCACTGTTAGTCCTATTGTAAGGTCCTACTAATTGTGTATTGTGATGCTTGTAATAGTCAAGTTTAGACACGTGACTATTTGTTGCACTGACAGTCTTATTATAAGGCCCTACTAATTGTGTATTGTGATGCTTGTAATGGTCAAGGTTAGACAAGTAACTATTTGTTGCACTGACAGTATTATTGTAAGGCCCTACTAAATTTGTATTGTGATGCTTGTAATGGTCAAGTTTAGACAAGTAACTATTTGTTGCACTGACAGTCTTATTGTGAGGTCCTACTAATTGTGTATTGTTATTCTTGTAATGGTCAAGTTTAGACAAGTAACTATTTGTTGCACTGACAGTCTTATTGTAAGGCTCTACTAATTGTGTATTGTGATGCTTGTAATGGTCAAGTTTAGACACGTAACTATTTGTTGCACTGACAGTCTTATTGTAAGGCCCTACTAATTGTGTATTGTGATGCTTGTAATAGTCAAGTTTAGACACGTAACTATTTGTTGCACTGACAGTCTTATTGTAAGGTCCTACTAATTGTGTATTGTGATGCTTGTAATAGTCAAGTTAGACACGTAACTATTTGTTGCACTGACAGTCTTATTGTAAGGTCCTACTAATTGTGTATTGTGATGCTTGTAATGGTCAAGTTTAGACAAGTAACTATTTGCTGCTTTGACAGTATTATTGTAAGGTCCTACTAATTGTGTATTGTGATGCTTGTAATAGTCAAATTTAGACACGTAACTATTTGTTGCACTGACAGTCTTAATGTAAGGCCCTACTAATTGTGTATTGTGATTCTTGTAATGGTCAAGTTTTGACACGTAACTATTTGTTGCACTGACAGTCTTATTGTAAGGTCCTACTAATTGTGTATTGTAGTGCTTGTAATGGTCAAGTTTAGACACGTAACTATTTGTTGCACTGACAGTCTTATTGTAAGGTCTTACTAATTGTGTATTGTGATCCTTGTAATGGTCAAGTTTAGACAAGTAACTATTTGTTGCACTGACAGTCTTATTGTAAGGTCCTACTAATTGTGTATTGTGATCCTTGTAATGGTCAATTTTAAACACATAACTATTTCTTGCACTGACAGTCTTATTGTAAGGTCCTACTAATTGTGTATTGTGATCCTTGTAATGATCAAGTTTAGACAAGTAACTATTTGTTGCACTGACAGTCTTATTGTAAGGTCCTACTAATTGTGTATCATGATGCTTGTAATGGTCAATTTTAGACAAGAAACTATTTGTTGCACTGACAGTATTATTGTAAGGTCCTACTAATTGTGTATTGTGATGCTTGTAATAGTCAAGTTTAGACACGTAACTATTTGTTGCACTGACAGTCTTATTGTAAGGTCCTACTAATTGTGTATTGTAATGCTTGTAATGGTCATGTTTAGACACGTAACTATTTGTTGCACTGACAGTATTATTGTAAGGTCCTACTAATTGTGTATTGTGATCCTTGTAATGGTCAAGTTTAGACAAGTAACTATTTGTTGCACTGACAGTCTTATTGTAAGGTCCTACTAATTGTGTATTGCGATCCTTGTAATGGTCAATTTTAGACACATAACTATTTCTTGCACTGACAGTCTTATTGTAAGGTCCTACTAATTGTGTATTGTGATCCTTGTAATGATCAAGTTTAGACAAGTAACTATTTGTTGCACTGACAGTCTTATTGTAAGGTCCTACTAATTGTGTATCATGATGCTTGTAATGTTCAATTTTAGACAAGAAACTATTTGTTGCACTGACAGTATTATTGTAAGGTCCTACTAATTGTGTATTGTGATGCTTGTAATGGTCAAGTTTAGACACGTAACTATTTGTTGCACTGACAGTCCTATTGTAAGGTCCTACTAATTGTGTATTGTGATGCTTGTAATAGTCAAGTTTAGACACGTGACTATTTGTTGCACTGACAGTCTTATTATAAGGCCCTACTAATTGTGTATTGTGATGCTTGTAATGGTCAAGTTTAGACAAGTAACTATTTGTTGCACTGACAGTCTTATTGTGAGGTCCTACTAATTGTGTATTGTTATTCTTGTAATGGTCAAGTTTAGACAAGTAACTATTTGTTGCACTGACAGTCTTATTGTAAGGCTCTACTAATTGTGTATTGTGATGCTTGTAATGGTCAAGTTTAGACACGTAATCATTTGTTGCACTGACAGTCTTATTGTAAGGCCCTACTAATTGTGTATTGTGATGCTTGTAATAGTCAAGTTTAGACACGTAACTATTTGTTGCACTGACAGTCTTATTGTAAGGTCCTACTAATTGTGTATTGTGATGCTTGTAATAGTCAAGTTAGACACGTAACTATTTGTTGCACTGACAGTCTTATTGTAAGGTCCTACTAATTGTGTATTGTGATGCTTGTAATGGTCAAGTTTAGACAAGTAACTATTTGCTGCACTGACAGTATTATTGTAAGGTCCTACTAATTGTGTATTGTGATGCTTGTAATAGTCAAATTTAGACACGTAACTATTTGTTGCACTGACAGTCTTATTGTAAGGCCTTACTAATTGTGTATTGTGATTCTTGTAATGGTCAAGTTTTGACACGTAAGTATTTGTTGCACTGACAGTCTTATTGTAAGGTCTTACTAATTGTGTATTGTGATGATTGTAATGGTCAAGTTTAGACAAGTAACTATTTGTTGCACTGACAGTCTTATTGTAAGGTCCTACTAATTGTGTATTGTGATCCTTGTAATGATCAAGTTTAGACAAGTAACTATTTGTTGCACTGACAGTCTTATTGTAAGGTCCTACTAATTGTGTATCATGATGCTTGTAATGGTCAATTTTAGACAAGAAACTATTTGTTGCACTGACAGTATTATTGTAAGGTCCTACTAATTGTGTATTGTGATGCTTGTAATAGTCAAGTTTAGACACGTAACTATTTGTTGCACTGACAGTCTTATTGTAAGGCCCTACTAATTGTGTATTGTGATACTTGTAATGGTCAAGTTTTGACACGTAACTATTTGTTGCACTGACAGTCTTATTGTAAGGTCCTACTAATTGTGTATTGTAATGCTTGTAATGGTCATGTTTAGACACGTAACTATTTGTTGCACTGACAGTCTTATTGTAAGGTCCTACTAATTGTGTATTGTGATCCTTGTAATGGTCAAGTTTAGACAAGTAACTATTTGTTGCACTGACAGTCTTATTGTAAGGTCCTACTAATTGTGTATTGTGATCCTTGTAATGGTCAATTTTAGACACATAACTATTTCTTGCACTGACAGTCTTATTGTAAGGTCCTACTAATTGTGTATTGTGATCCTTGTAATGATCAAGTTTAGACAAGTAACTATTTGTTGCACTGACAGTCTTATTGTAAGGTCCTACTAATTGTGTATCATGAAGTTTGTAATGGTCAATTTTAGACAAGAAACTATTTGTTGCACTGACAGTATTATTGTAAGGTCCTACTAATTGTGTATTGTGATGCTTGTAATGGTCAAGTTTAGACACGTAACTATTTGTTGCACTGACAGTCTTATTGTAAGGTCCTACTAATTGTGTATTGTGATGCTTTTAATGGTCAAGTTTAGACAAGAATCTATTTGTTGCACTGACAGTATTATTGTAAGGTCCTACTAATTGTGTATTGTGATGCTTGTAATGGTCAAGGTTAGACAAGTAACTATTTGTTGCACTGACAGTCTTATTGTAAGGTCCTACTAATTGTGTATTGTGATCCTTGTAATGGTCAAGTTTAGACACGTAACTATTTGTTGCACTGACAGTCTTATTGTAAGGTCCTACTAATTGTGTATTGTGATGTTTGTAATGGTCAAGATTAGATACGTAACTATATGTTGCACTGACAGTATTAATGTAAGGTCCTACTAAATGTGTATTGTGATGCTTGTAATGGTCACGTTTAGACACGTAACTATTTGTTGCACTGACAGTCTTATTGTAAGGTCCTACTAATTGTGTATTGTGATCCTTGTAATGGTCAAGTTTAGACACGTAACTATTTGTTGCACTGACAGTATTATTGCAAGGTCCTACTAATTGTTTATTGTGATCCTTGTAATGGTCTAGTTTAGACACGTAACTATTTGTTGCACTGACAGTCTTATTGTAACGTCCTACTAATTGTGTATTGTGATGCTTGTAATGGTCAAGTTTAGACACGTAACTATTTGTTGCACTGACAGTCTTATTGTAAGGTCCTAGTAATTGTGTATTGTGATCCTTGTAATGATCAAGTTTAGACACGTAACTATTTGTTGCACTAACCGTCTTAATGTAAGGTCCTACTAATTGTGTATTGTGATGCTTGTTATGGTCAAGTTTTGACACGTAACTATTTGTTGCACTGACAGTCTTATTGTAAGGTCCTACTAATTGTGTATTGTGATGCTTTTAATGGTCAAGTTTAGACACGTAACTATTTGTTGCACTGACAGTATTATTGTAAGGCCCTACTAAACTTGTATTGTGATGCTTGTAATGGTCAAGTTTAGACAGGTAACTATTTGTTGCACTGACAGTCTTATTGTAAGGCTCTACTAATTGTGTATTGTGATGCTTGTAATGGTCAAGTTTAGACACGTAACTATTTGTTGCACTGACAGTCTTATTGTAAGGCCCTACTAATTGTGTATTGTGATGCTTGTAATAGTCAAGTTTAGACACGTAACTATTTGTTGCACTGACAGTCTTATTGTAAGGTCCTACTAATTGTGTATTGTGATGCTTGTAATAGTCAAGTTAGACACGTAACTATTTGTTGCACTGACAGTCTTATTGTAAGGTCCTACTAATTGTGTATTGTGATGCTTGTAATAGTCAAGTTTAGACACGTAACTATTTGTTGCACCGACAGTCTTATTGTAAGGTCCTACTAATTGTGTTTTGTGATCCATGTAAAAGTCAAGTTTAGACAAGTAACTATTTATTGCACTGACAGAATTTTTGTAAGGCCCTACTAATTGTGTATTGTGATGCTTGTAATGGTCAAGTTTAGACAAGTAACTATTTGCTGCACTGACAGTATTATTGTAAGGTCCTACTAATTGTGTATAGTGATGCTTGTAATAGTCAAGTTTAGACACGTAACTATTTGTTGCACTGACAGTCTTATTGTAAGGCCCTACTAATTGTGTATTGTGATTCTTGTAATGGTCAAGTTTTGACACGTAACTATTTGTTGCACTGACAGTCTTATTGTAAGGTCCTACTAATTGTGTATTGTGATCCTTGTAATGGTCAATTTTAGACACATAACTATTTCTTGCACTGACAGTCTTATTGTAAGGTCCTACTAATTGTGTATTGTGATCCTTGTAATGATCAAGTGTAGACAAGTAACTATTTGTTGCACTGACAGTCTTATTGTAAGGTCCTACTAATTGTGTATCATGATGCTTGTAATGGTCAATTTTAGACAAGAAACTATTTGTTGCACTGACCGTATTATTGTAAGGTCCTACTAATTGTGTATTGTGATGCTTGTAATGGTCAAGTTTAGACACGTAACTATTTGTTGCACTGACAGTCCTATTGTAAGGTCCTACTAATTGTGTATTGTGATGCTTGTAATAGTCAAGTTTTGACACGTAACTATTTGTTGCACTGACAGTCTTATTGTAAGGTCCTACTAATTGTGTATTGTGATGCTTTTAATGGTCAAGTTTAGACACGTAACTATTTGTTGCACTGACAGTATTATTGTAAGGTCCTACTAAACTTGTATTGTGATGCTTGTAATGGTCAAGTTTAGACAGGTAACTATTTGTTGCACTGACAGTCTTATTGTAAGGCTCTACTAATTGTGTATTGTGATGCTTGTAATGGTCAAGTTTAGACACGTAACTATTTGTTGCACTGACAGTCTTATTGTAAGGCCCTACTAATTGTGTATTGTGATGCTTGTAATAGTCAAGTTTAGACACGTAACTATTTGTTGCACTGACAGTCTTATTGTAAGGTCCTACTAATTGTGTATTGTGATGCTTGTAATAGTCAAGTTAGACACGTAACTATTTGTTGCACTGACAGTCTTATTGTAAGGTCCTACTAATTGTGTATTGTGATGCTTGTAATAGTCAAGTTTAGACACGTAACTATTTGTTGCACCGACAGTCTTATTGTAAGGTCCTACTAATTGTGTTTTGTGATCCATGTAAAAGTCAAGTTTAGACAAGTAACTATTTATTGCACTGACAGTATTTTTGTAAGGCCCTACTAATTGTGTATTGTGATGCTTGTAATGGTCAAGTTTAGACAAGTAACTATTTGCTGCACTGACAGTATTATTGTAAGGTCCTACTAATTGTGTATAGTGATGCTTGTAATAGTCAAGTTTAGACACGTAACTATTTGTTGCACTGACAGTCTTATTGTAAGGCCCTACTAATTGTGTATTGTGATTCTTGTAATGGTCAAGTTTTGACACGTAACTATTTGTTGCACTGACAGTCTTATTGTAAGGTCCTACTAATTGTGTATTGTAATGCTTGTAATGGTCAAGTTTAGACACGTAACTATTTGTTGCACTGACAGTCTTATTGTAAGGTCCTACTAATTGTGTATTGTGATCTTTGTAATGGTCAAGTTTAGACAAGTAACTATTTGTTGCACTGACAGTCTTATTGTAACGTCCTACTAATTGTGTATTGTGATCCTTGTAATGGTCAATTTTAGACACATAACTATTTCTTGCACTGACAGTCTTATTGTAAGGTCCTACTAATTGTGTATTGTGATCCTTGTAATAATCAAGTTTAGACACGTAACTATTTGTTGCACTAACAGTCTTATTGTAAGGTCCTACTAATTGTATATTGTGATGCTTGTAATGGTCAAGTTTTGACACGTAACTATTTGTTGCACTGACAGACTTTGCAAGGCCCTACTAATTGTGTATTGTGATGCGTGTAATTTTCAAGTTTAGACAAGTAACTATTTGTTGCACTGACAGTCTTATTGTAAGGCCCTACTAAATTGTGTATTGTGATGCTTGTAATGGTCAAGTTTAGACACGTAAATATTTGTTGCACTGACAGTCTTATTGTAAGGTCCTACTAATTGTGTATTGTGATGCTTGTAATGGTCAAGTTTAGACACGTAACTATTTGTTGCACTGACAGTCCTATTGTAAGGTCCTACTAATTGTGTATTGTGATGCTTGTAATAGTCAAGTTTAGACACGTAACTATTTGTTGCACTGACAGTATTATTGCAAGGTCCTACTAATTGTTTATTGTGATCCTTGTAATGGTCAAGTTTAGACACGTAACTATTTGTTGCACTGACAGTCTTATTGTAAGGTCCTACTAATTGTGTATTGTGATGCTTGTAATTATCAAGTTTAGACACGTAACTATTTGTTGCACTGACAGTCTTATTGTAAGGTCCTACTAATTGTGTATTGTGATGCTTGTAATAGTCAAGTTTAGACACGTAACTATTTGTTGCACTGACAGTCTTATTGTAAGGTCCAACTAATTGTGTATTGTGATGCTTGTAATGGTCAAGGTTAGACAAGTAACTATTTGTTGCACTGACAGTCTTATTGTAAGGTCCTACTAATTGTGTATTGTGAACCTTGTAATGGTCAAGTTTAGACACGTAACTATATGTTGCACTGACAGTCTTATTGTAAGGTCCTACTAATTGTGTATTGTGATGCTTGTAATGGTCAAGTTTAGACACGTAACTATATGTTGCACTGACAGTATTAATGTAAGGTCCTACTAATTGTGTATTGTGATGCTTGTAATGGTCACGTTTAGACACGTAACTATTTGTTGCACTGACAGTCTTATTGTGAGGTCCTACTAATTGTGTATTGTGATCCTTGTAATGGTCAAGTTTAGACACGTAACTATTTTTTGCACTGACAGTCTTATTGTAACGTCCTACTAATTGTGTATTGTGATCCTTGTAATGGTCAAGTTTAGACACGTAACTATTTGTTGCACTGACAGTCTTATTGTAAGGTCCTAGTAATTGTGTATTGTGATCCTAAAATGGTCAAGTTTAGACACGTAACTATTTGTTGCACTGACAGTCTTATTGTAAGGTCCTACTAATTGTGTATTGTGATGCTTTTAATGGTCAAGTTTAGACAAGAATCTATTTGTTGTACTGACAGTATTATTGTAAGGTCCTACTAATTGTGTATTGTGATGCTTGTAATGGTCAAGTTTAGACACGTAACTATTTGTTGCACTTACAGTCTTATTGTAAGTTCCTACTAATTGTGTATTGTAATGCTTGTAATGGTCAAGTTTAGACAAGTACCTATTTGTTGCACTGACAGTATTATAGTAAGGTTCTACTAATTGTGTATTGTGATGCTTGTAATTATCAAGTTTAGACACGTAACTATTTGTTGCACTAACAGTCTTATTGTAAGGTCCTACTAATTGTATATTGTGATGCTTGTAATGGTCAAGTTTTGACACGTCACTATTTGTTGCACTGACAGTCTTTGCAAGGCTCTACTAATTGTGTATTGTGATGCTTGTAATTTTCAAGTTTAGACAAGTAACTATTTGTTGCACTGACAGTCTTATTGTAAGGCCCTACTAATTGTGTATTGTGATCCTTGTAATAGTCAAGTGTAGACACGTAACTATTTGTTGCACTGACAGTCTTATTGTAAGGCCCTACTAATTGTGTATTGTGATGCTTGTAATGGTCAAGTTTAGACACGTAAATATTTGTTGCACTGACAGTCTTATTGTAAGGTCCTACTAATTGTGTATTGTGATCCTTGTAATGGTCAAGTTTAGACACGTAACTATTTGTTGCACTGACAGTCTTATTGTAAGGTCCTACTAATTGTGTATTGTGATGCTTGTAATGGTCAAGTTTAGACACGTAACTATTTGTTGCACTGACAGTATTATTGCACGGTCCTACTAATTGTTTATTGTGATCCTTGTAATGGTCAAGTTTAGACACGTAACTATTTGTTGCACTGACAGTCTTATTGTAACGTCCTACTAATTGTGTATTGTGATCCTTGTAATGGTCAAGTTTAGACACGTAACTATTTGTTGCACTGACAGTATTATAGTAAGGTCCTAGTAATTGTGTATTGTGATCCTTAAATGGTCAAGTTTAGACACGAAACTATTCGTTGCACTGACAGTCTTATTGTAAGGTCCTACTAATTGTGTATTGTGATCCTTGTAATGGTCAAGTTTAGACACGTAACTATTTGTTGCACTGACAGTTTTATTGTAAGGTCCTACTAATTGTGTATTGTGAAGCTTGTAATAGTCAAGTTTAGACACGTAACTATTTGTTGCACTGACAGTCTTATTGTAAGGTCCTACTAATTGTGTATTGTGATTCTTGTAATGATCAAGTTTAGACAAGTAACTATTTTTTGCACTGACAGTCCTATTGTAAGGTCCTACTAATTGTGTATTGTGATGCTTGTAATAGTCAAGTTTAGACACGTAACTATTTGTTGCACTGACAGTATTATTGCAAGGTCCTACTAATTGTTTATTGTGATACTTGTAATGGTCTAGTTTAGACACGTAACTATTTGTTGCACTGACAGTCTTATTGTAAGGTCCTACTATTTGTGTATTGTGATCCTTGTAATGGTCAAGCTTAGACACGTAACTATTTGTTGCACTGACAGTCTTATTGTAAGGTCCTACTAATTGTGTATTGTAATGCTTGTAATGGTCAAGTTTAGACACGTAACTATTTGTTGCACTGACAGTATTATTGCACGGTCCTACTAATTGTTTATTGTGATCCTTGTAATGGTCAAGTTTAGACACGTAACTATTTGTTGCACTGACAGTCTTATTGTAACGTCCTACTAATTGTGTATTGTGATCCTTGTAATGGTCAAGTTTAGACACGTAACTATTTGTTGCACTGACAGTATTATAGTAAGGTCCTAGTAATTGTGTATTGCGATCCTTAAATGGTCAAGTTTAGACACGAAACTATTCGTTGCACTGACAGTCTTATTGTAAGGTCCTACTAATTGTGTATTGTGATCCTTGTAATGGTCAAGTTTAGACACGTAACTATTTGTTGCACTGACAGTTTTATTGTAAGGTCCTACTAATTGTGTATTGTGAAGCTTGTAATAGTCAAGTTTAGACACGTAACTATTTGTTGCACTGACAGTCTTATTGTAAGGTCCTACTAATTGTGTATTGTGATTCTTGTAATGATCAAGTTTAGACAAGTAACTATTTTTTGCACTGACAGTCCTATTGTAAGGTCCTACTAATTGTGTATTGTGATGCTTGTAATAGTCAAGTTTAGACACGTAACTATTTGTTGCACTGACAGTATTATTGCAAGGTCCTACTAATTGTTTATTGTGATACTTGTAATGGTCTAGTTTAGACACGTAACTATTTGTTGCACTGACAGTCTTATTGTAAGGTCCTACTATTTGTGTATTGTGATCCTTGTAATGGTCAAGCTTAGACACGTAACTATTTGTTGCACTGACAGTCTTATTGTAAGGTCCTACTAATTGTGTATTGTAATGCTTGTAATGGTCAAGTTTAGACACGTAACTATTTGTTGCACTGACAGTATTATTGCACGGTCCTACTAATTGTTTATTGTGATCCTTGTAATGGTCAAGTTTAGACACGTAACTATTTGTTGCACTGACAGTCTTATTGTAACGTCCTACTAATTGTGTATTGTGATCCTTGTAATGGTCAAGTTTAGACACGTAACTATTTGTTGCACTGACAGTATTATAGTAAGGTCCTAGTAATTGTGTATTGTGATCCTTAAATGGTCAAGTTTAGACACGAAACTATTCGTTGCACTGACAGTCTTATTGTAAGGTCCTACTAATTGTGTATTGTGATCCTTGTAATGGTCAAGTTTAGACACGTAACTATTTGTTGCACTGACAGTTTTATTGTAAGGTCCTACTAATTGTGTATTGTGAAGCTTGTAATAGTCAAGTTTAGACACGTAACTATTTGTTGCACTGACAGTCTTATTGTAAGGTCCTACTAATTGTGTATTGTGATCCTTGTAATGATCAAGTTTAGACAAGTAACTATTTTTTGCACTGACAGTCCTATTGTAAGGTCCTACTAATTGTGTATTGTGATGCTTGTAATAGTCAAGTTTAGACACGTAACTATTTGTTGCACTGACAGTATTATTGCAAGGTCCTACTAATTGTTTATTGTGATACTTGTAATGGTCTAGTTTAGACACGTAACTATTTGTTGCACTGACAGTCTTATTGTAAGGTCCTACTAATTGTGTATTGTGATCCTTGTAATGGTCAAGCTTAGACACGTAACTATTTGTTGCACTGACAGTCTTATTGTAAGGTCCTACTAATTGTGTATTGTAATGCTTGTAATGGTCAAGTTTAGACACGTAACTATTTGTTGCACTGACAGTCTTATTGTAAGGTCCTACTAATTGTGTATTGTGATGCTTGTAATGGTCAAGTTTAGACACGTAACTATTTGTTGCACTGACAGTATTAATGTAAGGTCCTACTAATTGTGTATTGTGATGCTTGTAATGGTTAAGTTTAAACACGTAACTATTTGTTGCACTGACAGTCTTATTGTAAGGTCCTACTAATTGTGTATTGTGATCCTTGTAATGGTCAAGTTTAGACACGTAACTATTTGTTGCACTGACAGTATTATTGCACGGTCCTACTAATTGTTTATTGTGATCCTTGTAATGGTCAAGTTTAGACACGTAACTATTTGTTGCACTGACAGTCTTATTGTAACGTCCTACTAATTGTGTATTGTGATCCTTGTAATGGTCAAGTTTAGACACGTAACTATTTGTTGCACTGACAGTATTATAGTAAGGTCCTAGTAATTGTGTATTGTGATCCTTAAATGGTCAAGTTTAGACACGAAACTATTCGTTGCACTGACAGTCTTATTGTAAGGTCCTACTAATTGTGTATTGTGATCCTTGTAATGGTCAAGTTTAGACACGTAACTATTTGTTGCACTGACAGTTTTATTGTAAGGTCCTACTAATTGTGTATTGTGAAGCTTGTAATAGTCAAGTTTAGACACGTAACTATTTGTTGCACTGACAGTCTTATTGTAAGGTCCTACTAATTGTGTATTGTGATCCTTGTAATGATCAAGTTTAGACACGTAACTATTTGTTGCACTGACAGTCTTATTGTAAGGTCCTACTAATTGTGTATTGTAATGCTTGTAATGGTCAAGTTTAGACACGTAACTATTTGTTGCACTGACAGTATTATTGCACGGTCCTACTAATTGTTTATTGTGATCCTTGTAATGGTCAAGTTTAGACACGTAACTATTTGTTGCACTGACAGTCTTATTGTAACGTCCTACTAATTGTGTATTGTGATCCTTGTAATGGTCAAGTTTAGACACGTAACTATTTGTTGCACTGACAGTATTATAGTAAGGTCCTAGTAATTGTGTATTGTGATCCTTAAATGGTCAAGTTTAGACACGAAACTATTCGTTGCACTGACAGTCTTATTGTAAGGTCCTACTAATTGTGTATTGTGATCCTTGTAATGGTCAAGTTTAGACACGTAACTATTTGTTGCACTGACAGTTTTATTGTAAGGTCCTACTAATTGTGTATTGTGAAGCTTGTAATAGTCAAGTTTAGACACGTAACTATTTGTTGCACTGACAGTCTTATTGTAAGGTCCTACTAATTGTGTATTGTGATCCTTGTAATGATCAAGTTTAGACACGTAACTATTTGTTGCACTGACAGTCTTATTGTAAGGTCCTACTAATTGTGTATTGTAATGCTTGTAATGGTCAAGTTTAGACACGTAACTATTTGTTGCACTGACAGTATTATTGCACGGTCCTACTAATTGTTTATTGTGATCCTTGTAATGGTCAAGTTTAGACACGTAACTATTTGTTGCACTGACAGTCTTATTGTAACGTCCTACTAATTGTGTATTGTGATCCTTGTAATGGTCAAGTTTAGACACGTAACTATTTGTTGCACTGACAGTATTATAGTAAGGTCCTAGTAATTGTGTATTGTGATCCTTAAATGGTCAAGTTTAGACACGAAACTATTCGTTGCACTGACAGTCTTATTGTAAGGTCCTACTAATTGTGTATTGTGATCCTTGTAATGGTCAAGTTTAGACACGTAACTATTTGTTGCACTGACAGTTTTATTGTAAGGTCCTACTAATTGTGTATTGTGAAGCTTGTAATAGTCAAGTTTAGACACGTAACTATTTGTTGCACTGACAGTCTTATTGTAAGGTCCAACTAATTGTGTATTGTGATGCTTGTAATGGTCAAGGTTAGACAAGTAACTATTTGTTGCACTGACAGTCTTATTGTAAGGTCCTACTAATTGTGTATTGTGAACCTTGTAATGGTCAAGTTTAGACACGTAACTATATGTTGCACTGACAGTCTTATTGTAAGGTCCTACTAATTGTGTATTGTGATGCTTGTAATGGTCAAGTTTAGACACGTAACTATATGTTGCACTGACAGTATTAATGTAAGGTCCTACTAATTGTGTATTGTGATGCTTGTAATGGTCACGTTTAGACACGTAACTATTTGTTGCACTGACAGTCTTATTGTGAGGTCCTACTAATTGTGTATTGTGATCCTTGTAATGGTCAAGTTTAGACACGTAACTATTTTTTGCACTGACAGTCTTATTGTAACGTCCTACTAATTGTGTATTGTGATCCTTGTAATGGTCAAGTTTAGACACGTAACTATTTGTTGCACTGACAGTCTTATTGTAAGGTCCTAGTAATTGTGTATTGTGATCCTAAAATGGTCAAGTTTAGACACGTAACTATTTGTTGCACTGACAGTCTTATTGTAAGGTCCTACTAATTGTGTATTGTGATGCTTTTAATGGTCAAGTTTAGACAAGAATCTATTTGTTGTACTGACAGTATTATTGTAAGGTCCTACTAATTGTGTATTGTGATGCTTGTAATGGTCAAGTTTAGACACGTAACTATTTGTTGCACTTACAGTCTTATTGTAAGTTCCTACTAATTGTGTATTGTAATGCTTGTAATGGTCAAGTTTAGACAAGTACCTATTTGTTGCACTGACAGTATTATAGTAAGGTTCTACTAATTGTGTATTGTGATGCTTGTAATTATCAAGTTTAGACACGTAACTATTTGTTGCACTAACAGTCTTATTGTAAGGTCCTACTAATTGTATATTGTGATGCTTGTAATGGTCAAGTTTTGACACGTCACTATTTGTTGCACTGACAGTCTTTGCAAGGCTCTACTAATTGTGTATTGTGATGCTTGTAATTTTCAAGTTTAGACAAGTAACTATTTGTTGCACTGACAGTCTTATTGTAAGGCCCTACTAATTGTGTATTGTGATCCTTGTAATAGTCAAGTGTAGACACGTAACTATTTGTTGCACTGACAGTCTTATTGTAAGGCCCTACTAATTGTGTATTGTGATGCTTGTAATGGTCAAGTTTAGACACGTAAATATTTGTTGCACTGACAGTCTTATTGTAAGGTCCTACTAATTGTGTATTGTGATCCTTGTAATGGTCAAGTTTAGACACGTAACTATTTGTTGCACTGACAGTCTTATTGTAAGGTCCTACTAATTGTGTATTGTGATGCTTGTAATGGTCAAGTTTAGACACGTAACTATTTGTTGCACTGACAGTATTATTGCACGGTCCTACTAATTGTTTATTGTGATCCTTGTAATGGTCAAGTTTAGACACGTAACTATTTGTTGCACTGACAGTCTTATTGTAACGTCCTACTAATTGTGTATTGTGATCCTTGTAATGGTCAAGTTTAGACACGTAACTATTTGTTGCACTGACAGTATTATAGTAAGGTCCTAGTAATTGTGTATTGTGATCCTTAAATGGTCAAGTTTAGACACGAAACTATTCGTTGCACTGACAGTCTTATTGTAAGGTCCTACTAATTGTGTATTGTGATCCTTGTAATGGTCAAGTTTAGACACGTAACTATTTGTTGCACTGACAGTTTTATTGTAAGGTCCTACTAATTGTGTATTGTGAAGCTTGTAATAGTCAAGTTTAGACACGTAACTATTTGTTGCACTGACAGTCTTATTGTAAGGTCCTACTAATTGTGTATTGTGATTCTTGTAATGATCAAGTTTAGACAAGTAACTATTTTTTGCACTGACAGTCCTATTGTAAGGTCCTACTAATTGTGTATTGTGATGCTTGTAATAGTCAAGTTTAGACACGTAACTATTTGTTGCACTGACAGTATTATTGCAAGGTCCTACTAATTGTTTATTGTGATACTTGTAATGGTCTAGTTTAGACACGTAACTATTTGTTGCACTGACAGTCTTATTGTAAGGTCCTACTATTTGTGTATTGTGATCCTTGTAATGGTCAAGCTTAGACACGTAACTATTTGTTGCACTGACAGTCTTATTGTAAGGTCCTACTAATTGTGTATTGTAATGCTTGTAATGGTCAAGTTTAGACACGTAACTATTTGTTGCACTGACAGTATTATTGCACGGTCCTACTAATTGTTTATTGTGATCCTTGTAATGGTCAAGTTTAGACACGTAACTATTTGTTGCACTGACAGTCTTATTGTAACGTCCTACTAATTGTGTATTGTGATCCTTGTAATGGTCAAGTTTAGACACGTAACTATTTGTTGCACTGACAGTATTATAGTAAGGTCCTAGTAATTGTGTATTGTGATCCTTAAATGGTCAAGTTTAGACACGAAACTATTCGTTGCACTGACAGTCTTATTGTAAGGTCCTACTAATTGTGTATTGTGATCCTTGTAATGGTCAAGTTTAGACACGTAACTATTTGTTGCACTGACAGTTTTATTGTAAGGTCCTACTAATTGTGTATTGTGAAGCTTGTAATAGTCAAGTTTAGACACGTAACTATTTGTTGCACTGACAGTCTTATTGTAAGGTCCTACTAATTGTGTATTGTGATTCTTGTAATGATCAAGTTTAGACAAGTAACTATTTTTTGCACTGACAGTCCTATTGTAAGGTCCTACTAATTGTGTATTGTGATGCTTGTAATAGTCAAGTTTAGACACGTAACTATTTGTTGCACTGACAGTATTATTGCAAGGTCCTACTAATTGTTTATTGTGATACTTGTAATGGTCTAGTTTAGACACGTAACTATTTGTTGCACTGACAGTCTTATTGTAAGGTCCTACTATTTGTGTATTGTGATCCTTGTAATGGTCAAGCTTAGACACGTAACTATTTGTTGCACTGACAGTCTTATTGTAAGGTCCTACTAATTGTGTATTGTAATGCTTGTAATGGTCAAGTTTAGACACGTAACTATTTGTTGCACTGACAGTATTATTGCACGGTCCTACTAATTGTTTATTGTGATCCTTGTAATGGTCAAGTTTAGACACGTAACTATTTGTTGCACTGACAGTCTTATTGTAACGTCCTACTAATTGTGTATTGTGATCCTTGTAATGGTCAAGTTTAGACACGTAACTATTTGTTGCACTGACAGTATTATAGTAAGGTCCTAGTAATTGTGTATTGTGATCCTTAAATGGTCAAGTTTAGACACGAAACTATTCGTTGCACTGACAGTCTTATTGTAAGGTCCTACTAATTGTGTATTGTGATCCTTGTAATGGTCAAGTTTAGACACGTAACTATTTGTTGCACTGACAGTTTTATTGTAAGGTCCTACTAATTGTGTATTGTGAAGCTTGTAATAGTCAAGTTTAGACACGTAACTATTTGTTGCACTGACAGTCTTATTGTAAGGTCCTACTAATTGTGTATTGTGATCCTTGTAATGATCAAGTTTAGACAAGTAACTATTTTTTGCACTGACAGTCCTATTGTAAGGTCCTACTAATTGTGTATTGTGATGCTTGTAATAGTCAAGTTTAGACACGTAACTATTTGTTGCACTGACAGTATTATTGCAAGGTCCTACTAATTGTTTATTGTGATACTTGTAATGGTCTAGTTTAGACACGTAACTATTTGTTGCACTGACAGTCTTATTGTAAGGTCCTACTAATTGTGTATTGTGATCCTTGTAATGGTCAAGCTTAGACACGTAACTATTTGTTGCACTGACAGTCTTATTGTAAGGTCCTACTAATTGTGTATTGTAATGCTTGTAATGGTCAAGTTTAGACACGTAACTATTTGTTGCACTGACAGTCTTATTGTAAGGTCCTACTAATTGTGTATTGTGATGCTTGTAATGGTCAAGTTTAGACACGTAACTATTTGTTGCACTGACAGTATTAATGTAAGGTCCTACTAATTGTGTATTGTGATGCTTGTAATGGTTAAGTTTAAACACGTAACTATTTGTTGCACTGACAGTCTTATTGTAAGGTCCTACTAATTGTGTATTGTGATCCTTGTAATGGTCAAGTTTAGACACGTAACTATTTGTTGCACTGACAGTATTATTGCACGGTCCTACTAATTGTTTATTGTGATCCTTGTAATGGTCAAGTTTAGACACGTAACTATTTGTTGCACTGACAGTCTTATTGTAACGTCCTACTAATTGTGTATTGTGATCCTTGTAATGGTCAAGTTTAGACACGTAACTATTTGTTGCACTGACAGTATTATAGTAAGGTCCTAGTAATTGTGTATTGTGATCCTTAAATGGTCAAGTTTAGACACGAAACTATTCGTTGCACTGACAGTCTTATTGTAAGGTCCTACTAATTGTGTATTGTGATCCTTGTAATGGTCAAGTTTAGACACGTAACTATTTGTTGCACTGACAGTTTTATTGTAAGGTCCTACTAATTGTGTATTGTGAAGCTTGTAATAGTCAAGTTTAGACACGTAACTATTTGTTGCACTGACAGTCTTATTGTAAGGTCCTACTAATTGTGTATTGTGATCCTTGTAATGATCAAGTTTAGACACGTAACTATTTGTTGCACTGACAGTCTTATTGTAAGGTCCTACTAATTGTGTATTGTAATGCTTGTAATGGTCAAGTTTAGACACGTAACTATTTGTTGCACTGACAGTATTATTGCACGGTCCTACTAATTGTTTATTGTGATCCTTGTAATGGTCAAGTTTAGACACGTAACTATTTGTTGCACTGACAGTCTTATTGTAACGTCCTACTAATTGTGTATTGTGATCCTTGTAATGGTCAAGTTTAGACACGTAACTATTTGTTGCACTGACAGTATTATAGTAAGGTCCTAGTAATTGTGTATTGTGATCCTTAAATGGTCAAGTTTAGACACGAAACTATTCGTTGCACTGACAGTCTTATTGTAAGGTCCTACTAATTGTGTATTGTGATCCTTGTAATGGTCAAGTTTAGACACGTAACTATTTGTTGCACTGACAGTTTTATTGTAAGGTCCTACTAATTGTGTATTGTGAAGCTTGTAATAGTCAAGTTTAGACACGTAACTATTTGTTGCACTGACAGTCTTATTGTAAGGTCCTACTAATTGTGTATTGTGATCCTTGTAATGATCAAGTTTAGACAAGTAACTATTTTTTGCACTGACAGTCCTATTGTAAGGTCCTACTAATTGTGTATTGTGATGCTTGTAATAGTCAAGTTTAGACACGTAACTATTTGTTGCACTGACAGTATTATTGCAAGGTCCTACTAATTGTTTATTGTGATACTTGTAATGGTCTAGTTTAGACACGTAACTATTTGTTGCACTGACAGTCTTATTGTAAGGTCCTACTAATTGTGTATTGTGATCCTTGTAATGGTCAAGCTTAGACACGTAACTATTTGTTGCACTGACAGTCTTATTGTAAGGTCCTACTAATTGTGTATTGTAATGCTTGTAATGGTCAAGTTTAGACACGTAACTATTTGTTGCACTGACAGTCTTATTGTAAGGTCCTACTAATTGTGTATTGTGATGCTTGTAATGGTCAAGTTTAGACACGTAACTATTTGTTGCACTGACAGTATTAATGTAAGGTCCTACTAATTGTGTATTGTGATGCTTGTAATGGTTAAGTTTAAACACGTAACTATTTGTTGCACTGACAGTCTTATTGTAAGGTCCTACTAATTGTGTATTGTGATCCTTGTAATGGTCAAGTTTAGACACGTAACTATTTGTTGCACTGACAGTATTATTGCACGGTCCTACTAATTGTTTATTGTGATCCTTGTAATGGTCAAGTTTAGACACGTAACTATTTGTTGCACTGACAGTCTTATTGTAACGTCCTACTAATTGTGTATTGTGATCCTTGTAATGGTCAAGTTTAGACACGTAACTATTTGTTGCACTGACAGTATTATAGTAAGGTCCTAGTAATTGTGTATTGTGATCCTTAAATGGTCAAGTTTAGACACGAAACTATTCGTTGCACTGACAGTCTTATTGTAAGGTCCTACTAATTGTGTATTGTGATCCTTGTAATGGTCAAGTTTAGACACGTAACTATTTGTTGCACTGACAGTTTTATTGTAAGGTCCTACTAATTGTGTATTGTGATGCTTGTAATGGTCAAGTTTAGACACGTAACTATTTGTTGCACTGACAGTTTTATTGTAAGGTCCTACTAATTGTGTATTGTGAAGCTTGTAATAGTCAAGTTTAGACACGTAACTATTTGTTGCACTGACAGTCTTATTGTAAGGTCCTACTAATTGTGTATTGTGATCCTTGTAATGATCAAGTTTAGACAAGTAACTATTTTTTGCACTGACAGTCCTATTGTAAGGTCCTACTAATTGTGTATTGTGATGCTTGTAATAGTCAAGTTTAGACACGTAACTATTTGTTGCACTGACAGTATTATTGCAAGGTCCTACTAATTGTTTATTGTGATACTTGTAATGGTCTAGTTTAGACACGTAACTATTTGTTGCACTGACAGTCTTATTGTAAGGTCCTACTATTTGTGTATTGTGATCCTTGTAATGGTCAAGCTTAGACACGTAACTATTTGTTGCACTGACAGTCTTATTGTAAGGTCCTACTAATTGTGTATTGTAATGCTTGTAATGGTCAAGTTTAGACAAGTACCTATTTGTTGCACTGACAGTATTATAGTAAGGTCCTACTAATTGTGTATTGTGATGCTTGTAATTATCAAGTTTAGACACGTAACTATTTGTTGCACTGACAGTCTTATTGTAAGGTCCTACTAATTGTGGATTGTGATGCTTGTAATAGTCAAGTTTAGACACGTAACTATTTGTTGCACTGACAGTATTATTGTAAGGTCCTACTAATTGTGTATTGTGATGCTTGTAATGGTCAAGGTTAGACAAGTAACTATTTGTTGCACTGACATTCTTATTGTAAGGTCCTACTAATTGTGTATTGTGAACCTTGTAATGGTCAAGTTTAGACACGTAACTATTTGTTGCACTGACAGTCTCATATTAAGGTTCTACTAATTGTGTATTGTGATCCTTGTAATGGTCAAGTTTAGACACGTAACTATTTGTTGCACTGACAGTATTATTGCAAGGTCCTACTAATTGTGTATTGTGATCCTTGTAATAGTCAAGTGTAGACACGTAACTATTTGTTGCACTGACAGTCTTATTGTAAGGCCCTACTAATTGTGTATTGTGATGCTTGTAATGGTCAAGTTTAGACACGTAAATATTTGTTGCACTGACAGTCTTATTGTAAGGTCCTACTAATTGTTTATTGTGATCCTTGTAATGGTAGAGTTTAGACACGTAACTATTTGTTGCACTGACAGTCTTATTGTAAGGTCCTACTAATTGTGTATTGCGATGCTTGTAATGGTCAAGTTTAGACACGTAACTATTTGTTGCACTGACAGTATTAATGTAAGGTCCTACTAATTGTGTATTGTGATGCTTGTAATGGTTAAGTTTAGACACGTAACTATTTGTTGCACTGACAGTCTTATTGTAAGGTCCTACTAATTGTGTATTGTGATGCTTGTAATGGTCAAGTTTAGACACGTAACTATTTGTTGCACTGACAGTATTATTGCACGGTCCTACTAATTGTTTATTGTGATCCTTGTAATGGTCAAGTTTAGACACGTAACTATTTGTTGCACTGACAGTCTTATTGTAACGTCCTACTAATTGTGTATTGTGATCCTTGTAATGGTCAAGTTTAGACACGTAACTATTTGTTGCACTGACAGTCTTATTGTAAGGTCCTAGTAATTGTGTATTGTGATCCTTAAATGGTCAAGTTTAGACAAGAAACTATTCGTTGCACTGACAGTCTTATTGTAAGTTCCTACTAATTGTGTATTGTGATCCTTGTAATGGTCAAGTTTAGACACGTAACTATTTGTTGCACTGACAGTTTTATTGTAAGGTCCTACTAATTGTGTATCGTGAAGCTTGTAATAGTCAAGTTTAGACACGTAACTATTTGTTGCACTGACAGTCTTATTGTAAGGTCCTACTAATTGTGTATTGTGATCCTTGTAATAGTCAAGTTTAGACACGTAACTATTTGCTGCACTGAACGTATTTTTGTAAAGTCCTACTAATTGTGTATTGTGATGCTTGTAATAGTCAAGTTTAGACACGTATCTATTTGTTGCACTGACAGTCTTATGGTAGGGTCCTACGAATTGTGTATTGTGATCCTTGTAATGGTCAAGTTTAGACAAGTAACTATTTATTGCACTAACAGTCTTATTGTAAGGTCCTACTAATTGTGTATTATGATCCTTGCAATGGTCAAGTTTAGACAAGTAACTATTTGTTGCATTAACAGTCTTATTGTAAGATCCTACTAATTGTGTATTGTGATCCTTGTAATGATCAAGTTTATACACGTAACTATTTGTTGCACTAACAGTCTTATTGTAAGGTCCTACTAATTGTGTATTGTGATCCTTGTAATGGTCAAGTTTAGACACGTAACTATTTGTTGCACTGACAGTTTTATTGTAAGGTCCTACTAATTGTGTATTGTGATCCTTGTAATGGTCAAGTTTAGACAAGTAACTATTTGTTGCACTGACAGTCTTATTGTAAGGTCCTACTAATTGTGTATTGTGATGCCTGTAATGGTCAAGTTTAGACAAGAAACTATTTGTTGCACTGACAGTATTATTGTAAGATCCTACTAATTGTTTATTGTGATGCTTGTAATGGTCAAGTTTAGACACGTAACTATTTCTTGCACTGACAGTCTTATTGTAAGGTCCTACTAATTGTTTATTGTAATGCTTGTAATGGTCAAGTTTAGACAAGTACCTATTTGTTGCACTGACAGTATTATAGTATGTTCCTCCTACTAATTGTGTATTGTGATGCTTGTAATGGTCAAGTTTAGACACGTAACTATTTGTTGCACTGACAGTCTTATTGTAAGGTCCTACTAATTGTGTATTGTGATGCTTGTAATAGTCAAGTTTAGACACGTAACTATTTGTTGCACTGACAGTCTTATTGTAAGGTCCTACTAATTGTGTATTGTGATCCTTGTAATAGTCAAGTTTAGACAAGTAACTATTTGTTGCACTGACAGTATTATTGTAAGGTCCAACTAATTGTGTATTGTGATGCTTGTAATGGTCAAGTTTAGAAACGTAACTATTTGCTGCACTGACAGTATTTCTGTAAAGTCCTACTAATTGTGTATTGTGATGCTTGTAATAGTCAAGTTTAGACACGTAACTATTTGTTGCACTGACAGTCTTATTGTAGGGTCCTACGAATTGTGTATTGTGATCCTTGTAATGGTCAAGTTTAGACAAGTAACTATTTGTTGCATTAAGAGTCTTATTGTAAGATCCTACTAATTGTGTATTGTGATCCTTGTAATGATCAAGTTTAGACACGTAACTATTTGTTGCACTAACCGTCTTAATGTAAGGTCCTACTAATTGTGTATTGTGATGCTTGTATGGTCAAGTTTTGACACGTAACTATTTGTTGCACTGACAGTCTTATTGTAAGGCCCTACTAATTGTGTATTGTGATGCTTGTAATTTTCAAGTTTAGACAAGTAACTATTTGTTGCACTGACAATCTTATTGTAGGAAACTACTAATTGTGTATTGTGATCCTTGTAATGGTCAAGTTTAGACACGTAATTATTTGTTGCACTGACAGTCTTATTGTAAGGTCCTACTAATTGTGTATTGTGATGCTTGTAATAGTCAAGTTTAGACACGTAACTATTTGTTGCACTGACAGTCTTATTGTAAGGCCCTACTAATTGTGTATTTTAATGCTTGTAATGGTCAAGTGTAGACAAGTAACTATTTGTTGCACTGACAGTCTTGTTGTAAGGCCTTACTAATTGTGTATTTTAATGCTTGTAATGGTCAAGTGTAGACAAGTAACTATTTGATTCACTGGCAGTATTATTGTAAGGCCCTACTAATTGTGTATTGTGATGCTTGTAATGGTCAAGTTTAGACAAGTAACTATTTGTTGCACTCACAGTATTATTGTAAGGTCCTACTAATTGTGTATTGTGATCCTTGTAATGTACAAGTTTAGACACGTAACTATTTGTTGCACTGACAGTCTTGTTGTAAGGTCCTACTAATTGTGTATTGTGATCCTTGTAATGATCAAGTTTTGACACGTAACTATTTGTTGCACTGACAGTCTTATTGTAAGGTCCTACTAATTGTGTATTGTGATGCTTGTAATGGTCAAGTTTAGACAAGAAACTATTTGTTGCACTGACTGTATTATTGTAAGGTCCTACTAATTGTGTATTGTGATGCTTGTAATGGTCAAGTTTAGACACGTAACTATTTGTTGCACTGACAGTCTTATTGTAAGGTCCTACTAATTGTGTATTGTAATACTTGTAATGGTCAAGTTTAGACAAGTACCTATTTGTTGCACTGACAGTATTATAGTAAGGTCCTACTAATTGTGTATTGTGATCCTTGTAATGGTCACGTTTAGACACGTAACTATTTGTTGCACTGACAGTCTTATTGTAAGATCCTACTAATTGTGTATTGTGATGCTTGTAATAGTCAAGTTTAGACACGTAACTATTTGTTGCACTGACAGTCTTATTGTAAGGTCCTACTAATTGTGTATTGTGATCCTTGTAATGGTCAAGTTTAGACACGTAACTATTTGTTGCACTGACAGTCTTATTGTAAGGTCCTACTAATTGTGTATTGTGATGCTTGTAATGGTCAAGTTTAGACACGTAACTATATGTTGCACTGACAGTATTAATGTAATGTCCTACTAATTGTGTATTGTGATGCTTGTAATGGTCAAGTTTAGACACGTAACTATTTGTTGCACTGACAGTATTATTGCAAGGTCCTACTAATTGTTTATTGTGATCCTTGTAATGGTCTAGTTTAGACACGTAACTATTTGTTGCACTGACAGTCTTATTGTAACGTCCTACTAATTGTGTATTGTAATGCTTGTAATGGTCAAGTTTAGACAAGTACCTATTTGTTGCACTGACAGTATTATAGTAAGGTCCTACTAATTGTGTATTGTGATGCTTGAAATTATCAAGTTTAGACACGTAACTATTTGTTGCACTGACAGTCTTATTGTAAGGTCCTAGTAATTGTGTATTGTGATCCTTAAATGGTCAAGTTTAGACAAGAAACTATTCGTTGCACTGACAGTCTTATTGTAAGGTCCTACTAATTGTGTATTGTGATGCTTGTAATGGTCAAGTTTAGACACGTAACTATTTGTTGCACTGACAGTCTTATTGTAAGGTCCTACTAATTGTGTATTGTAATGCTTTTAATGGTCAAGTTTAGACAAGAATCTATTTGTTGCAGTGACAGTATTATTGTAACGTCCTACTAATTGTGTATTGTGATGCTTGTAATGGTCAAGTTTAGACACGTGACTATTTGTTGCACTGACAGTCTTATTGTAAGGTCCTACTAATTGTGTATTGTAATGCTTGTAATGGTCAAGTTTAGACAAGTACCTATTTGTTGCACTGACAGTATTATAGTAAGGTCCTACTAATTGTGTATTGTGATGCTTGAAATTATCAAGTTTAGACACGTAACTATTTGTTGCACTGACAGTCTTATTGTAAGGTCCTACTAAATGTGTATTGTGATGCTTGTAATTTTCAAGTTTAGACAAGTAACTATTTGTTGCACTGACAGTCTTATTGTAAGGCCCTACTAATTGTGTATTGTGATGCTTGTAATGGTCAAGTTTAGACACGTAACTATTTGTTGCACTGACAGTCTTATTGTAAGGTCCTACTAATTGTGTATTGTGATCCTTGTAATGGTCAAGTTTAGACACGTAACTATTTGTTGCACTGACAGTCTTATTGTAAGGTCCTACTAATTGTGTATTGTGATGCTTGTAATGGTCAAGTTTAGACACGTAACTATTTGTTGCACTGACAGTATTAAAGTAAGGTCCTACTAATTGTATATTGTGATGCTTGTAATGGTCAAGTTTAGACACGTAACTATTTGTTGCACTGACAGTCTTATTGTAAGGTCCTACTAATTGTGTATTGTGATCCTTGTATTGGTCAAGTTTAGACACGTAACTATTTGTTGCACTGACAGTATTATTGCAGGGTCCTACTAATTGTTTATTGTGATCCTTGTAATGGTCAAGTTTAGACACGTAACTATTTGTTGCACTGACAGTCTTATTGTAACGTCCTTCTAATTGTGAATTGTGATCCTTGTAATGGTCAAGCTTAGACACGTAACTATTTGTTGCACTGACAGTCTTATTGTAAGGTCCTAGTAATTGTGTATTGTGATCCTTAAATGGTCAAGTTTAGACAAGAAACTATTCGTTGCACTGACAGACTTATTGTAAGGTCCTACTAATTGTGTATTGTGATCCTTGTAATGGTCAAGTTTAGACACGTAACTATTTGTTGCACTGACAGTCTTATTGTAAGGTCCTACTAATTGTGTATTGTGATGCTTGTAATGGTCAACTTTAGACAAGAATCTATTTGTTGCACTGACAGTATTATTGTAAGGTCCAACTAATTGTGTATTGTGATGCTTTTAATGGTCAAGTTTAGACACGTAACTATTTGCTGCACTGACAGTATTTCTGTAAAGTCCTACTAATTGTGTATTGTGATGCTTGTAATAGTCAAGTTTAGACACGTAACTATTTGTTGCACTGACAGTCTTATTGTAGGGTCCTACGAATTGTGTATTGTGATCCTTGTAATGGTCAAGTTTAGACAAGTAACTATTTGTTGCATTAACAGTCTTATTGTAAGATCCTACTAATTGTGTATTGTGATCCTTGTAATGATCAAGTTTAGACACGTAACTATTTGTTGCACTAACCGTCTTAATGTAAGGTCCTACTAATTGTGTATTGTGATGCTTGTTATGGTCAAGTTTTGACACGTAACTATTTGTTGCACTGACAGTCTTATTGTAAGGCCCTACTAATTGTGTATTGTGATGCTTGTAATTTTCAAGTTTAGACAAGTAACTATTTGTTGCACTGACACTCTTATTGTAAGAAACTACTAATTGTGTATTGTGATCCTTGTAATAGTGAAGTTTAGACACGTAACTATTTGTTGCACTGACAGTCTTATTGTAAGGTCCTACTAATTGCGTATTGTGATGCTTGTAATAGTCAAGTTTAGACACGTAACTATTTGTTGCACTGACAGTCTTATTGTAAGGCCCTACTAATTGTGTATTGTGGTGCTTGTAATATTCAAGTTTAGACACGTAACTATTTGTTGCACTGACAGTCTTATTATAAGGCCCTACTAATTGTGTATTGTGATGCTTGTAATGGTCAAGGTTAGACAAGTAACTATTTGTTGCACTGACAGTATTATTGTAAGGTCCTACTAATTGTGTATTGTGATGCTTGTAATGGTCAAGTTTAGACACGTAACTATTTGTTGCACTGACAGTCTTATTGTAAGGTCCTACTAATTGTGTATTGTAATACTTGTAATGGTCAAGTTTAGACAAGTACCTATTTGTTGCACTGACAGTATTATAGTAAGGTCCTACTAATTGTGTATTGTGATCCTTGTAATGGTCACGTTTAGACACGTAACTATTTGTTGCACTGGCAGTCTTATTGTAAGGTCCTACTAATTGTGTATTGTGATGCTTGTAATAGTCAAGTTTAGACACGTAACTATTTGTTGCACTGACAGTCTTATTGTAAGGTCCTACTAATTGTGTTTTGTGATCCTTGTAATGGTCAAGTTTAGACACGTAACTATTTGTTGCAGTGACAGTCTTATTGTAAGGTCCTACTAATTGTGTATTGTGATGCTTGTAATGGTCAAGTTTAGACACGTAACTATATGTTGCACTGACAGTATTAATGTAAGGTCCTACTAATTGTGTATTGTGATGCTTGTAATGGTCAAGTTTAGACACGTAACTATTTGTTGCACTGACAGTATTATTGCAAGGTCCTACTAATTGTTTATTGTGATCCTTGTAATGGTCTAGTTTAGACACGTAACTATCTGTTGCACTGACAGTCTTATTGTAACGTCCTACTAATTGTGTATTGTGATCCTTGTAATGGTCAAGTTTAGACACGTAACTATTTGTTGCACTGACAGTCTTATTGTAAGGTCCTAGTAATTGTGTATTGTGATCCATAAATGGTCAAGTTTAGACAAGAAACTATTCGTTGCACTTACAGTCTTATTGTAAGGTCCTACTAATTGTGTATTGTGATCCTTGTAATGGTCAAGTTTAGACATGTAACTATTTGTTGCACTGAGAGTATTATTGTAAGGCCCTACTAAATTTGTATTGTGATGCTTGTAATGGTCAAGTTTAGACAAGTAACTATTTGTTGCACTGACAGTCTTATTGTGAGGTCCTACTAATTGTGTATTGTTATTCTAGTAATGGTCAAGTTTAGACAAGTAACTATTTGTTGCACTGACAGTCTTATTGTAAGGCACTACTAATTGTGTATTGTGATGCTTGTAATGGTCAAGTTTAGACACGTAACTATTTGTTGCACTGACAGTCTTATTGTAAGGCCCTACTAATTGTGTATTGTGATGCTTGTAATAGTCAAGTTTAGACACGTAACTATTTGTTGCACTGACAGTCTTATTGTAAGGCCCTACTAATTGTGTATTTTAATGCTTGTAATGGTGAAGTGTAGACAAGTAACTATTTGATTCACTGACAGTATTATTGTAAGGCCCTACTAATTTTGTATTGTGATGCTTGTAATGGTCAAGTTTAGACAAGTAACTATTTGTTGCACTGACAGTATTATTGTAAGGTCCTACTAATTGTGTATTGTGATCCTTGTAATGTACAAGTTTAGACACGTAACTATTTGTTGCACTGACCGTCTTATTGTAAGGTCCTACTAATTGTGTATTGTGATCCTTGTAATGATCAAGTTTAGACACGTAACTATTTGTTGCACTGACAGTCTTATTGTAAGGTCCTACTAATTGTGTATTGTGATGCTTGTAATGGTCAAGTTTAGACACGTAACTATATGTTGCACTGACAGTATTAATGTAAGGTCCTACTAATTGTGTATTGTGATGCTTGTAATGGTCAAGTTTAGACACGTAACTATTTGTTGCACTGACAGTATTATTGCAAGGTCCTACTAATTGTTTATTGTGATCCTTGTAATGGTCTAGTTTAGACACGTAACTATCTGTTGCACTGACAGTCTTATTGTAACGTCCTACTAATTGTGTATTGTGATCCTTGTAATGGTCAAGTTTAGACACGTAACTATTTGTTGCACTGACAGTCTTATTGTAAGGTCCTAGTAATTGTGTATTGTGATCCATAAATGGTCAAGTTTAGACAAGAAACTATTCGTTGCACTTACAGTCTTATTGTAAGGTCCTACTAATTGTGTATTGTGATCCTTGTAATGGTCAAGTTTAGACATGTAACTATTTGTTGCACTGAGAGTATTATTGTAAGGCCCTACTAAATTTGTATTGTGATGCTTGTAATGGTCAAGTTTAGACAAGTAACTATTTGTTGCACTGACAGTCTTATTGTGAGGTCCTACTAATTGTGTATTGTTATTCTAGTAATGGTCAAGTTTAGACAAGTAACTATTTGTTGCACTGACAGTCTTATTGTAAGGCACTACTAATTGTGTATTGTGATGCTTGTAATGGTCAAGTTTAGACACGTAACTATTTGTTGCACTGACAGTCTTATTGTAAGGCCCTACTAATTGTGTATTGTGATGCTTGTAATAGTCAAGTTTAGACACGTAACTATTTGTTGCACTGACAGTCTTATTGTAAGGCCCTACTAATTGTGTATTTTAATGCTTGTAATGGTCAAGTGTAGACAAGTAACTATTTGATTCACTGACAGTATTATTGTAAGGCCCTACTAATTTTGTATTGTGATGCTTGTAATGGTCAAGTTTAGACAAGTAACTATTTGTTGCACTGACAGTATTATTGTAAGGTCCTACTAATTGTGTATTGTGATCCTTGTAATGTACAAGTTTAGACACGTAACTATTTGTTGCACTGACAGTCTTATTGTAAGGTCCTACTAATTGTGTATTGTGATCCTTGTAATGATCAAGTTTAGACACGTAACTATTTGTTGCACTGACAGTCTTATTGTAAGGTCCTACTAATTGTGTATTGTGATGCTTGTAATGGTCAAGTTTAGACAAGAAACTATTTGTTGCACTGACACTATTATTGTAAGGTCCTACTAATTGTGTATTGTGATGCTTGTGATGGTCAAGTTTAGACACGTAACTATTTGTTGCAATGACAGTCTTATTGTAAGGTCCTACTAATTGTGTATTGTAATACTTGTAATGGTCAAGTTTAGACAAGTACCTATTTGTTGCACTGACAGTATTATAGTAAGGTCCTACTAATTGTGTATTGTGATCCTTGTAATGGTCACGTTTAGACACGTAACTATTTGTTGCACTGACAGTCTTATTGTAAGGTCCTACTAATTGTGTATTGTGATGCTTGTAATAGTCAAGTTTAGACACGTAACTATTTGTTGCACTGAAAGTCTTATTGTAAGGTCCTACTAATTGTGTATTGTGATGCTTGTAATGGTCAAGTTTTGACACGTAACTATTTGTTGCACTGACAGTCTTTGCAAGGCCCTACTAATTGTGTATTGTGATGCTTGTAATTTTCAAGTTTAGACAAGTAACTATTTGTTGCACTGACAGTCTTATTGTAAGGCCCTACTAATTGTGTATTGTGATGCTTTTATTGGTCAAGTTTAGACACGTAACTATATGTTGCACTGACAGTATTAATGTAAGGTCCTACTAATTGTGTATTGTGACGCTTGTAATGGTCAAGTTTAGACACGTAACTATTTGTTGCACTGACAGTATTATTGCAAGGTCCTACGAATTGTTTATTGTGATCCTTGTAATGGTCTAGTTTAGACACGTAACTATTTGTTGCACTGACAGTCTTATTGTAACGTCCTACTAATTGTGTATTGTGATCCTTGTAATGATCAAGTTTAGACACGTTACTATTTGTTGCACTAACAGTCTTATTGTAAGGTCAAACTAATTGTGTATTGTAATGCTTGTAATGGTCAAGTTTAGACAAATACCTATTTGTTGCACTGACAGTATTATAGTAAGGTCCTACTAATTGTGTATTGTGATGCTTGTAATTATCAAGTTTAGACACGTAACTATTTGTTGCACTGTCAGTCTTATTGTAAGGTCCTACTAATTGTGTATTGTAATGCTTGTAATAGTCAAGTTTAGACACGTAACTATTTGTTGCACTGACAGTCTTATTGTAAGGTCCTACTAATTGTGTATTGTGATCCTTGTAATGATCAAGTTTAGACACGAAACTATTTGTTGCACTAACCGTCTTAATGTAAGGTCCTACTAATTGTGTATTGTGATGCTTGTTATGGTCAAGTTTTGACACGTAACTATTTGTTGCACTCAGAGTCTTATTGTAAGGCCCTACTAATTGTGTATTTTGATGCTTGTAATAGTCAAGTTTAGACACGTAACTATTTGTCGCACTGACAGTCTTATTATAAGGCCCTACTAATTGTGTATTGTGATGCTTGTAATGGTCAAGGTTAAACAAGTAACTATTTGTTGCACTGACAGTATTATTGTAAGGCCCTACTAATTTTGTATTGTGATGCTTGTAATGGTCAAGTTTAGACAAGTAACTATTTGTTGCACTGACAGTCTTATTGTGAGGTCCTATTAATTGTGTATTGTTATTCTTGTAATGGTCAAGTTTAGACAAGTAACTATTTGTTGCACTGACAGTCTTATTGTATGGCTCTACTAATTGTGTATTGTGATGCTTGTAATGGTCAAGTTTAGACACGTAACTATTTGTTGCACTGACAGTCTTATTGTAAGGCCCTACTAATTGTGTATTGTGATGCTTGTAATAGTCAAGTTTAGACACGTAACTATTTGTTGCACTGACAGTCTTATTGTAAGGCCCTACTAATTGTGTATTTTAATGCTTGTAATGGTCAAGTGTAGACAAGTAACTATTTGATGCACTGACAGTCTTATTGTAAGGCCCTACTAATTGTGTATTGTGACGCTTGTAATGGTCAAGTTTAGACAAGTAACTATTTGTTGCACTGACAGTATTATTGTAAGGTCCTACTAATTGTGTATTGTGATCCTTGTAATGTACAAGTTTAGACACGTAACTATTTGTTGCACTGACAGTATTATTGTAAGGTCCTACTAATTGTGTATTGTGATGCTTGTAATGGTCAAGTTTAGACACGTAACTATTTGTTGCACTGACAGTCTTATTGTAAGGTCCTACTAATTGTGTATTGTAATGCTTGTAATGGTCAAGTTTAGACAAGTACCTATTTGTTGCACTGACAGTATTATAGTAAGGTCCTACTAATTGTGTATTATGATCCTTGTAATGGTCACGTTTAGACACGAACCTATTTGTTGCACTGACAGTCTTATTGTAAGGTCCTACTAATTGTGTATTGTGATGCTTGTAATAGTCAAGTTTAGACACGTAACTATTTGTTGCACTGACAGTCTTATTGTAAGGTCCTACTAATTGTGTATTGTGATCCTTGTAATGGTCAAGTTTAGACACGTAACTATTTGTTGCACTGACAGTCTTATTGTAAGGTCCTACTAATTGTGTATTGTGATCCTTGTAATGGTCAAGTTTAGACACGTAACTATTTGTTGCACTGACAGTATTAATGTAAGGTCCTACTAATTGTGTATTGTGATGCTTGTAATGGTCAAGTTTAGAAACGTAACTATTTGTTGCACTGACAGTCTTATTGTAAGGTCCTACTAATTGTGTATTGTGGTCCTTGTAATGGTCAAGTTTAGACACGTAACTATTTGTTGCACTGACAGTATTATTGCAAGGTCCTACTAATTGTTTATTGTGATCCTTGTAATGGTCAAGTTTAGACACGTAACTATTTGTTGCACTGACAGTCTTATTGTAACGTCCTACTAATTGTGTATTGTGATGCTTTTAATGGTCAAGTTTAGACAAGAATCTATTTGTTGCACTGACAGTATTATTGTAAGGTCCTACTAATTGTGTATTGTGATCCTTGTAATGATCAAGTTTAGACACGTAACTATTTGTTGCACTGACAGTCTTATTGTAAGGTCCTACTAATTGTGTATTGTAATACTTGTAATGGTCAAGTTTAGACAAGTACCTATTTGTTGCACTGACAGTATTATAGTAAGGTCCTACTAATTGTGTATTATGATCCTTGTAATGGTCACGTTTAGACACGTAACTATTTGTTGCACTGAAAGTCTTATTGTAAGGTCCTACTAATTGTGTATTGTGATGCTTGTAATGGTCAAATTTTGACACGTAACTATTTGTTGCACTGACAGTCTTTGCAAGGCCCTACTAATTGTGTATTGTGATGCTTGTAATTTTCAAGTTTAGACAAGTAACTATTTGTTGCACTGACAGTCTTATTGTAAGGCCCTACTAATTGTGTATTGTGATGCTTTTATTGGTCAAGTTTAGACACGTAACTATATGTTGCACTGACAGTATTAATGTAAGGTCCTACTAATTGTGTATTGTGATGCTTGTAATGGTCAAGTTTAGACACGTAACTATTTGTTGCACTGACAGTATTATTGCAAGGTCCTACGAATTGTTTATTGTGATCCTTGTAATGGTCTAGTTTAGACACGTAACTATTTGTTGCACTGACAGTCTTATTGTAACGTCCTACTAATTGTGTATTGTGATCCTTGTAATGATCAAGTTTAGACACGTTACTATTTGTTGCACTAACAGTCTTATTGTAAGGTCAAACTAATTGTGTATTGTAATGCTTGTAATGGTCAAGTTTAGACAAATACCTATTTGTTGCACTGACAGTATTATAGTAAGGTCCTACTAATTGTGTATTGTGATGCTTGTAATTATCAAGTTTAGACACGTAACTATTTGTTGCACTGTCAGTCTTATTGTAAGGTCCTACTAATTGTGTATTGTAATGCTTGTAATAGTCAAGTTTAGACACGTAACTATTTGTTGCACTGACAGTCTTATTGTAAGGTCCTACTAATTGTGTATTGTGATCCTTGTAATGATCAAGTTTAGACACGAAACTATTTGTTGCACTAACCGTCTTAATGTAAGGTCCTACTAATTGTGTATTGTGATGCTTGTTATGGTCAAGTTTTGACACGTAACTATTTGTTGCACTCAGAGTCTTATTGTAAGGCCCTACTAATTGTGTATTTTGATGCTTGTAATAGTCAAGTTTAGACACGTAACTATTTGTCGCACTGACAGTCTTATTATAAGGCCCTACTAATTGTGTATTGTGATGCTTGTAATGGTCAAGGTTAAACAAGTAACTATTTGTTGCACTGACAGTATTATTGTAAGGCCCTACTAATTTTGTATTGTGATGCTTGTAATGGTCAAGTTTAGACAAGTAACTATTTGTTGCACTGACAGTCTTATTGTGAGGTCCTATTAATTGTGTATTGTTATTCTTGTAATGGTCAAGTTTAGACAAGTAACTATTTGTTGCACTGACAGTCTTATTGTATGGCTCTACTAATTGTGTATTGTGATGCTTGTAATGGTCAAGTTTAGACACGTAACTATTTGTTGCACTGACAGTCTTATTGTAAGGCCCTACTAATTGTGTATTGTGATGCTTGTAATAGTCAAGTTTAGACACGTAACTATTTGTTGCACTGACAGTCTTATTGTAAGGCCCTACTAATTGTGTATTTTAATGCTTGTAATGGTCAAGTGTAGACAAGTAACTATTTGATGCACTGACAGTATTACTGTAAGGCCCTACTAATTGTGTATTGTGACGCTTGTAATGGTCAAGTTTAGACAAGTAACTATTTGTTGCACTGACAGTATTATTGTAAGGTCCTACTAATTGTGTATTGTGATCCTTGTAATGTACAAGTTTAGACACGTAACTATTTGTTGCACTGACAGTATTATTGTAAGGTCCTACTAATTGTGTATTGTGATGCTTGTAATGGTCAAGTTTAGACACGTAACTATTTGTTGCACTGACAGTCTTATTGTAAGGTCCTACTAATTGTGTATTGTAATGCTTGTAATGGTCAAGTTTAGACAAGTACCTATTTGTTGCACTGACAGTATTATAGTAAGGTCCTACTAATTGTGTATTGTGATCCTTGTAATGGTCAAGTTTAGACACGTAACTATTTGTTGCACTGACAGTCTTATTGTAAGGTCCTACTAATTGTGTATTGTGATCCTTGTAATGGTCAAGTTTAGACACGTAACTATTTGTTGCACTGACAGTATTAATGTAAGGTCCTACTAATTGTGTATTGTGATGCTTGTAATGGTCAAGTTTAGAAACGTAACTATTTGTTGCACTGACAGTCTTATTGTAAGGTCCTACTAATTGTGTATTGTGGTCCTTGTAATGGTCAAGTTTAGACACGTAACTATTTGTTGCACTGACAGTATTATTGCAAGGTCCTACTAATTGTTTATTGTGATCCTTGTAATGGTCAAGTTTAGACACGTAACTATTTGTTGCACTGACAGTCTTATTGTAACGTCCTACTAATTGTGTATTGTGATGCTTTTAATGGTCAAGTTTAGACAAGAATCTATTTGTTGCACTGACAGTATTATTGTAAGGTCCTACTAATTGTGTATTGTGATCCTTGTAATGATCAAGTTTAGACACGTAACTATTTGTTGCACTGACAGTCTTATTGTAAGGTCCTACTAATTGTGTATTGTAATACTTGTAATGGTCAAGTTTAGACAAGTACCTATTTGTTGCACTGACAGTATTATAGTAAGGTCCTACTAATTGTGTATTATGATCCTTGTAATGGTCACGTTTAGACACGTAACTATTTGTTGCACTGACAGTATTATTGTAAGGTCCTACTAATTGTGTATTGTGATGCTTGTAATGGTCAAGTTTAGACACGTAACTATTTGTTGCACTGACAGTCTTATTGTAAGGTCCTACTAATTGTGTATTGTAATGCTTGTAATGGTCAAGTTTAGACAAGTACCTATTTGTTGCACTGACAGTATTATAGTAAGGTCCTACTAATTGTGTATTATGATCCTTGTAATGGTCACGTTTAGACACGAACCTATTTGTTGCACTGACAGTCTTATTGTAAGGTCCTACTAATTGTGTATTGTGATGCTTGTAATAGTCAAGTTTAGACACGTAACTATTTGTTGCACTGACAGTCTTATTGTAAGGTCCTACTAATTGTGTATTGTGATCCTTGTAATGGTCAAGTTTAGACACGTAACTATTTGTTGCACTGACAGTCTTATTGTAAGGTCCTACTAATTGTGTATTGTGATCCTTGTAATGGTCAAGTTTAGACACGTAACTATTTGTTGCACTGACAGTATTAATGTAAGGTCCTACTAATTGTGTATTGTGATGCTTGTAATGGTCAAGTTTAGAAACGTAACTATTTGTTGCACTGACAGTCTTATTGTAAGGTCCTACTAATTGTGTATTGTGGTCCTTGTAATGGTCAAGTTTAGACACGTAACTATTTGTTGCACTGACAGTATTATTGCAAGGTCCTACTAATTGTTTATTGTGATCCTTGTAATGGTCAAATTTAGACACGTAACTATTTGTTGCACTGACAGTCTTATTGTAACGTCCTACTAATTGTGTATTGTGATGCTTTTAATGGTCAAGTTTAGACAAGAATCTATTTGTTGCACTGACAGTATTATTGTAAGGTCCTACTAATTGTGTATTGTGATCCTTGTAATGATCAAGTTTAGACACGTAACTATTTGTTGCACTGACAGTCTTATTGTAAGGTCCTACTAATTGTGTATTGTAATACTTGTAATGGTCAAGTTTAGACAAGTACCTATTTGTTGCACTGACAGTATTATAGTAAGGTCCTACTAATTGTGTATTATGATCCTTGTAATGGTCACGTTTAGACACGTAACTATTTGTTGCACTGACAGTCTTATTGTAAGGTCCTACTAATTGTGTATTGTGATGCTTGTAATAGTCAAGTTTAGACACGTAACTATTTGTTGCACTGACAGTCTTATTGTAAGGTCCTACTAATTGTGTATTGTGATCCTTGTAAAGGTCAAGTTTAGACACGTAACTATTTGTTGCACTGACAGTCTTATTGTAAGGTCCTACTAATTGTGTATTGTGATGCTTGTAAAGGTCAAGTTTAGACACGTAACTATTTGTTGCACTGACAGTATTAATCTAAGGTCCTACTAATTGTGTATTGTGATGCTTGTAATGGTCAAGTTTAGAAACGTAACTATTTGTTGCACTGACAGTCTTATTGTAAGGTCCTACTAATTGTGTATTGTGGTCCTTGTAATGGTCAAGTTTAGACACGTAACTATTTGTTGCACTGACAGTATTATTGCAAGGTCCTACTAATTGTTTATTGTGATCCTTGTAATGGTCAAGTTTAGACACGTAACTATTTGTTGCACTGACAGCCTTATTGTAACGTCCTACTAATTGTGTATTGTGATCCTTGTAATGGTCAAGTTTAGACAAGAAACTATTCGTTGCACTGACAGTCTTATTGTAAGGTCCTACTAATTGTGTATTGTGATCCTTGTAATGGTCAAGTTTAGACACTTAACTATTTGTTGCACTGACAGTCTTATTGTAAGGTCCTACTAATTGTGTATTGTGATGCTTTTAATGGTCAAGTTTAGCCAAGAATCTATTTGTTGCACTGACAGTATTATTGTAAGGTCCTACTAATTGTGTATTGTGATGCTTGTAATGGTCAAGTTTAGACACGTAACTATTTGTTGCACTGACAGTCTTATTGTAAGGTCCTACTAATTGTGTATTGTGATGCTTGTAATAGTCAAGTTTAGACACGTAACTATTTGTTGCACTGACAGTCTTATTGTAAGGTCCTACTAATTGTGTATTGTGATGCTTGTAATGGTCAAGTTTTGACACGTAACTATTTGTTGCACTGACAGTCTTTGCAAGGCCCTACTAATTGTGTATTGTGATGCTTGTAATTTTCAAGTTTAGACAAGTAACTATTTGTTGCACTGACGGTCTTATTGTAAGGCCCTACTAATTGTGTATTGTGATGCTTTTATTGGTCAAGTTTAGACACGTAACTTTATGTTGCACTGACAGTATTAATGTAAGGTCCTACTAATTGTGTATTGTGATGCTTGTAATGGTCAAGTTTAGACACGTAACTATTTGTTGCACTGACAGTATTATTGCAAGGTCCTACGAATTGTTTATTGTGATCCTTGTAATGGTCTAGTTTAGACACGTAACTATTTGTTGCACTGACAGTCTTATTGTAAGGTCCTACTAATTGTGTATTGTGATCCTTGTAATGGTCAAGTTTAGACACGTAACTATTTGTTGCACTGACAGTCTTATTGTAAGGTCCTACTAATTGTGTATTGTGATCCTTGTAATGGTCAAGTTTAGACACGTAACTATTTGTTGCACTGACAGTATTAATGTAAGGTCCTACTAATTGTGTATTGTGATGCTTGTAATGGTCAAGTTTAGAAACGTAACTATTTGTTGCACTGACAGTCTTATTGTAAGGTCCTACTAATTGTGTATTGTGGTCCTTGTAATGGTCAAGTTTAGACACGTAACTATTTGTTGCACTGACAGTATTATTGCAAGGTCCTACTAATTGTTTATTGTGATCCTTGTAATGGTCAAGTTTAGACACGTAACTATTTGTTGCACTGACAGTCTTATTGTAACGTCCTACTAATTGTGTATTGTGATGCTTTTAATGGTCAAGTTTAGACAAGAATCTATTTGTTGCACTGACAGTATTATTGTAAGGTCCTACTAATTGTGTATTGTGATCCTTGTAATGATCAAGTTTAGACACGTAACTATTTGTTGCACTGACAGTCTTATTGTAAGGTCCTACTAATTGTGTATTGTAATACTTGTAATGGTCAAGTTTAGACAAGTACCTATTTGTTGCACTGACAGTATTATAGTAAGGTCCTACTAATTGTGTATTATGATCCTTGTAATGGTCACGTTTAGACACGTAACTATTTGTTGCACTGACAGTATTATTGTAAGGTCCTACTAATTGTGTATTGTGATGCTTGTAATGGTCAAGTTTAGACACGTAACTATTTGTTGCACTGACAGTCTTATTGTAAGGTCCTACTAATTGTGTATTGTAATGCTTGTAATGGTCAAGTTTAGACAAGTACCTATTTGTTGCACTGACAGTATTATAGTAAGGTCCTACTAATTGTGTATTATGATCCTTGTAATGGTCACGTTTAGACACGAACCTATTTGTTGCACTGACAGTCTTATTGTAAGGTCCTACTAATTGTGTATTGTGATGCTTGTAATAGTCAAGTTTAGACACGTAACTATTTGTTGCACTGACAGTCTTATTGTAAGGTCCTACTAATTGTGTATTGTGATCCTTGTAATGGTCAAGTTTAGACACGTAACTATTTGTTGCACTGACAGTCTTATTGTAAGGTCCTACTAATTGTGTATTGTGATCCTTGTAATGGTCAAGTTTAGACACGTAACTATTTGTTGCACTGACAGTATTAATGTAAGGTCCTACTAATTGTGTATTGTGATGCTTGTAATGGTCAAGTTTAGAAACGTAACTATTTGTTGCACTGACAGTCTTATTGTAAGGTCCTACTAATTGTGTATTGTGGTCCTTGTAATGGTCAAGTTTAGACACGTAACTATTTGTTGCACTGACAGTATTATTGCAAGGTCCTACTAATTGTTTATTGTGATCCTTGTAATGGTCAAGTTTAGACACGTAACTATTTGTTGCACTGACAGTCTTATTGTAACGTCCTACTAATTGTGTATTGTGATGCTTTTAATGGTCAAGTTTAGACAAGAATCTATTTGTTGCACTGACAGTATTATTGTAAGGTCCTACTAATTGTGTATTGTGATCCTTGTAATGATCAAGTTTAGACACGTAACTATTTGTTGCACTGACAGTCTTATTGTAAGGTCCTACTAATTGTGTATTGTAATACTTGTAATGGTCAAGTTTAGACAAGTACCTATTTGTTGCACTGACAGTATTATAGTAAGGTCCTACTAATTGTGTATTATGATCCTTGTAATGGTCACGTTTAGACACGTAACTATTTGTTGCACTGACAGTCTTATTGTAAGGTCCTACTAATTGTGTATTGTGATGCTTGTAATAGTCAAGTTTAGACACGTAACTATTTGTTGCACTGACAGTCTTATTGTAAGGTCCTACTAATTGTGTATTGTGATCCTTGTAAAGGTCAAGTTTAGACACGTAACTATTTGTTGCACTGACAGTCTTATTGTAAGGTCCTACTAATTGTGTATTGTGATGCTTGTAAAGGTCAAGTTTAGACACGTAACTATTTGTTGCACTGACAGTATTAATCTAAGGTCCTACTAATTGTGTATTGTGATGCTTGTAATGGTCAAGTTTAGAAACGTAACTATTTGTTGCACTGACAGTCTTATTGTAAGGTCCTACTAATTGTGTATTGTGGTCCTTGTAATGGTCAAGTTTAGACACGTAACTATTTGTTGCACTGACAGTATTATTGCAAGGTCCTACTAATTGTTTATTGTGATCCTTGTAATGGTCAAGTTTAGACACGTAACTATTTGTTGCACTGACAGCCTTATTGTAACGTCCTACTAATTGTGTATTGTGATCCTTGTAATGGTCAAGTTTAGACACGTAACTATTTGTTGCACTGACAGTCTTAATGTAAGGTCCTAGTAATTGTGTATTGTGATCCTTAAATGGTCAAGTTTAGACAAGAAACTATTCGTTGCACTGACAGTCTTATTGTAAGGTCCTACTAATTGTGTATTGTGATCCTTGTAATGGTCAAGTTTAGACACTTAACTATTTGTTGCACTGACAGTCTTATTGTAAGGTCCTACTAATTGTGTATTGTGATGCTTTTAATGGTCAAGTTTAGACAAGAATCTATTTGTTGCACTGACAGTATTATTGTAAGGTCCTACTAATTGTGTATTGTGATGCTTGTAATGGTCAAGTTTAGACACGTAACTATTTGTTGCACTGACAGTCCTATTGTAAGGTCCTATCCTACTAATTGTGTTTTGTGATGCTTGTAATAGTCAAGTTTAGACACGTAACTATTTGTTGCACTGACAGTCTTATTGTAAGGTCCTACTTATTGTGTATTGTGATCCTTGTAATGGTCAAGTTTAGACACGTAACTATTTGTTGCACTGACAGTCTTATTGTAAGGTCCTACTAATTGTGTATTGTGATGCTTGTAATGGTCAAGTTTTGACACGTAACTATTTGTTGCACTGACAGTCTTTGCAAGGCCCTACTAATTGTGTATTGTGATGCTTGTAATTTTCAAGTTTAGACTAGTAACTATTTGTTGCACTGACGGTCTTATTGTAAGGCCCTACTAATTGTGTATTGTGATGCTTTTATTGGTCAAGTTTAGACACGTAACTTTATGTTGCACTGACAGTATTAATGTAAGGTCCTACTAATTGTGTATTGTGATGCTTGTAATGGTCAAGTTTAGACACGTAACTATTTGTTGCACTGACAGTATTATTGCAAGGTCCTACGAATTGTTTATTGTGATCCTTGTAATGGTCTAGTTTAGACACGTAACTATTTGTTGCACTGACAGTCTTATTGTAACGTCCTACTAATTGTGTATTGTGATCCTTGTAATGGTCAAGTTTAGACACGTAACTATTTGTTGCACTGACAGTCTTATTGTAAGGTCCTAGTAATTGTGTATTGTGATCCTTAAATGATCAAGTTTAGACAAGAAACTATTCGTTGCACTGACAGTCTTATTGTAAGGTCCTACTAATTGTGTATTGTGATCCTTGTAATGGTCAAGTTTAGACACGTAACTATTTGTTGCACTGACAGTCTTATTGTGAGGTCCTACTAATTGTGTATTGTAATGCTTTTAATGGTCAAGTTTAGACAAGAATCTATTTGTTGCACTGACAGTATTATTGTTAGGTCCTACTAATTGTGTATTGTGATGCTTGTAATGGTCAAGTTAGACAAGTAACTATTTGTTGCACTGACAGTATTATTGTAAGGTCCTACTAATTGTGTATTGTGATCCTTGTAATGATCAAGTTTAGACACGTTACTATTTGTTGCACTAACAGTCTTATTGTAAGGTCAAACTAATTGTGTATTGTAATGCTTGTAATGGTCAAGTTTAGACAAATACCTATTTGTTGCACTGACAGTATTATAGTAAGGTCCTACTAATTGTGTATTGTGATGCTTGTAATTATCAAGTTTAGACACGTAACTATTTGTTGCACTGTCAGTCTTATTGTAAGGTCCTACTAATTGTGTATTGTAATGCTTGTAATAGTCAAGTTTAGACACGTAACTATTTGTTGCACTGACAGTCTTATTGTAAGGTCCTACTAATTGTGTATTGTGATCCTTGTAATGATCAAGTTTAGACACGAAACTATTTGTTGCACTAACCGTCTTAATGTAAGGTCCTACTAATTGTGTATTGTGATGCTTGTTATGGTCAAGTTTTGACACGTAACTATTTGTTGCACTCAGAGTCTTATTGTAAGGCCCTACTAATTGTGTATTTTGATGCTTGTAATAGTCAAGTTTAGACACGTAACTATTTGTCGCACTGACAGTCTTATTTTAAGGCCCTACTAATTGTGTATTGTGATGCTTGTAATGGTCAAGGTTAAACAAGTAACTATTTGTTGCACTGACAGTATTATTGTAAGGCCCTACTAATTTTGTATTGTGATGCTTGTAATGGTCAAGTTTAGACAAGTAACTATTTGTTGCACTGACAGTCTTATTGTGAGGTCCTATTAATTGTGTATTGTTATTCTTGTAATGGTCAAGTTTAGACAAGTAACTATTTGTTGCACTGACAGTCTTATTGTATGGCTCTACTAATTGTGTATTGTAATGCTTGTAATGGTCAAGTTTAGACACGTAACTATTTGTTGCACTGACAGTCTTATTGTAAGGCCCTACTAATTGTGTATTGTGATGCTTGTAATAGTCAAGTTTAGACACGTAACTATTTGTTGCACTGACAGTATTATTGTAAGTTCCTACTAATTGTGTATTGTGATGCTTGTAATGGTCAAGTTTAGACACGTAACTATTTGTTGCACTGACAGTCTTATTGTAAGGTCCTACTAATTGTGTATTGTAATGCTTGTAATGGTCAAGTTTAGACAAGTACCTATTTGTTGCACTGACCGTATTATAGTAAGGTCCTACTAATTGTGTATTATGATCCTTGTAATGGTCACGTTTAGACACGAACCTATTTGTTGCACTGACAGTCTTATTGTAAGGTCCTACTAATTGTGTATTGTGATGCTTGTAATAGTCAAGTTTAGACACGTAACTATTTGTTGCACTGACAGTCTTATTGTAAGGTCCTACTAATTGTGTATTGTGATCCTTGTAATGGTCAAGTTTAGACACGTAACTATTTGTTGCACTGACAGTCTTATTGTAAGGTCCTACTAATTGTGTATTGTGATCCTTGTAATGGTCAAGTTTAGACACGTAACTATTTGTTGCACTGACAGTATTAATGTAAGGTCCTACTAATTGTGTATTGTGATGCTTGTAATGGTCAAGTTTAGAAACGTAACTATTTGTTGCACTGACAGTCTTATTGTAAGGTCCTACTAATTGTGTATTGTGATCCTTGTAATGGTCAAGTTTAGACACGTAACTATTTGTTGCACTGACAGTATTATTGCAAGGTCCTACTAATTGTTTATTGTGATCCTTGTAATGGTCAAGTTTAGACACGTAACTATTTGTTGCACTGACAGTCTTATTGTAACGTCCTACTAATTGTGTATTGTGATGCTTTTAATGGTCAAGTTTAGACAAGAATCTATTTGTTGCACTGACAGTATTATTGTAAGGTCCTACTAATTGTGTATTGTGATCCTTGTAATGATCAAGTTTAGACACGTAACTATTTGTTGCACTGTCAGTCTTATTGTAAGGTCCTACTAATTGTGTATTGTAATGCTTGTAATAGTCAAGTTTAGACACGTAACTATTTGTTGCACTGACAGTCTTATTGTAAGGTCCTACTAATTGTGTATTGTGATCCTTGTAATGATCAAGTTTAGACACGAAACTATTTGTTGCACTAACCGTCTTAATGTAAGGTCCTACTAATTGTGTATTGTGATGCTTGTTATGGTCAAGTTTTGACACGTAACTATTTGTTGCACTCAGAGTCTTATTGTAAGGCCCTACTAATTGTGTATTTTGATGCTTGTAATAGTCAAGTTTAGACACGTAACTATTTGTCGCACTGACAGTCTTATTATAAGGCCCTACTAATTGTGTATTGTGATGCTTGTAATGGTCAAGGTTAAACAAGTAACTATTTGTTGCACTGACAGTATTATTGTAAGGCCCTACTAATTTTGTATTGTGATGCTTGTAATGGTCAAGTTTAGACAAGTAACTATTTGTTGCACTGACAGTCTTATTGTGAGGTCCTATTAATTGTGTATTGTTATTCTTGTAATGGTCAAGTTTAGACAAGTAACTATTTGTTGCACTGACAGTCTTATTGTATGGCTCTACTAATTGTGTATTGTGATGCTTGTAATGGTCAAGTTTAGACACGTAACTATTTGTTGCACTGACAGTCTTATTGTAAGGCCCTACTAATTGTGTATTGTGATGCTTGTAATAGTCAAGTTTAGACACGTAACTATTTGTTGCACTGACAGTCTTATTGTAAGGCCCTACTAATTGTGTATTTTAATGCTTGTAATGGTCAAGTGTAGACAAGTAACTATTTGATGCACTGACAGTATTATTGTAAGGCCCTACTAATTGTGTATTGTGACGCTTGTAATGGTCAAGTTTAGACAAGTAACTATTTGTTGCACTGACAGTATTATTGTAAGGTCCTACTAATTGTGTATTGTGATCCTTGTAATGTACAAGTTTAGACACGTAACTATTTGTTGCACTGACAGTATTATTGTAAGTTCCTACTAATTGTGTATTGTGATGCTTGTAATGGTCAAGTTTAGACACGTAACTATTTGTTGCACTGACAGTCTTATTGTAAGGTCCTACTAATTGTGTATTGTAATGCTTGTAATGGTCAAGTTTAGACAAGTACCTATTTGTTGCACTGACAGTATTATAGTAAGGTCCTACTAATTGTGTATTATGATCCTTGTAATGGTCACGTTTAGACACGAACCTATTTGTTGCACTGACAGTCTTATTGTAAGATCCTACTAATTGTGTATTGTGATGCTTGTAATAGTCAAGTTTAGACACGTAACTATTTGTTGCACTGACAGTCTTATTGTAAGGTCCTACTAATTGTGTATTGTGATCCTTGTAATGGTCAAGTTTAGACACGTAACTATTTGTTGCACTGACAGTCTTATTGTAAGGTCCTACTAATTGTGTATTGTGATCCTTGTAATGGTCAAGTTTAGACACGTAACTATTTGTTGCACTGACAGTATTAATGTAAGGTCCTACTAATTGTGTATTGTGATGCTTGTAATGGTCAAGTTTAGAAACGTAACTATTTGTTGCACTGACAGTCTTATTGTAAGGTCCTACTAATTGTGTATTGTGGTCCTTGTAATGGTCAAGTTTAGACACGTAACTATTTGTTGCACTGACAGTATTATTGCAAAGTCCTACTAATTGTTTATTGTGATCCTTGTAATGGTCAAGTTTAGACACGTAACTATTTGTTGCACTGACAGTCTTATTGTAACGTCCTACTAATTGTGTATTGTGATGCTTTTAATGGTCAAGTTTAGACACGTAACTATTTGTTGCACTGACAGTATTAATCTAAGGTCCTACTAATTGTGTATTGTAATACTTGTAATGGTCAAGTTTAGACAAGTACCTATTTGTTGCACTGACAGTATTATAGTAAGGTCCTACTAATTGTGTATTATGATCCTTGTAATGGTCACGTTTAGACACGTAACTATTTGTTGCACTGACAGTCTTATTGTAAGGTCCTACTAATTGTGTATTGTGATCCTTGTAATGGTCAAGTTTAGACACGTAACTATTTGTTGCACTGACAGTCTTATTGTAAGGTCCTACTAATTGTGTATTGTGATGCTTGTAAAGGTCAAGTTTAGACACGTAACTATTTGTTGCACTGACAGTATTAATCTAAGGTCCTACTAATTGTGTATTGTGATGCTTGTAATAGTCAAGTTTAGATACGTAACTATTTGTTGCACTGACAGTCTTATTGTAAGGTCCTACTAATTGTGTATTGTGATCCTTGTAATGGTCAAGTTTAGACACGTAACTATTTGTTGCACTGACAGTATTATTGCAAGGTCCTACTAATTGTTTATTGTGATCCTTGTAATGGTCAAGTTTAGACACGTAACTATTTGTTGCACTGACAGCCTTATTGTAACGTCCTACTAATTGTGTATTGTGATCCTTGTAATGGTCAAGTTTAGACACGTAACTATTTGTTGCACTGACAGTCTTAATGTAAGGTCCTAGTAATTGTGTATTGTGATCCTTAAATGGTCAAGTTTAGACAAGAAACTATTCGTTGCACTGACAGTCTTATTGTAAGGTCCTACTAATTGTGTATTGTGATCCTTGTAATGGTCAAGTTTAGACACTTAACTATTTGTTGCACTGACAGTCTTATTGTAAGGTCCTACTAATTGTGTATTGTGATGCTTTTAATGGTCAAGTTTAGACAAGAATCTATTTGTTGCACTGACAGTATTATTGTAAGGTCCTACTAATTGTGTATTGTGATGCTTGTAATGGTCAAGTTTAGACACGTAACTATTTGTTGCACTGACAGTCTTATTGTAAGGTCCTACTAATTGTGTATTGTGATGCTTGTAATAGTCAAGTTTAGACACGTAACTATTTGTTGCACTGACAGTCCTATTGTAAGGTCCTATCCTACTAATTGTGTTTTGTGATGCTTGTAATAGTCAAGTTTAGACACGTAACTATTTGTTGCACTGACAGTCTTATTGTAAGGTCCTACTTATTGTGTATTGTGATCCTTGTAATGGTCAAGTTTAGACACGTAACTATTTGTTGCACTGACAGTCTTATTGTAAGGTCCTACTAATTGTGTATTGTGATGCTTGTAATGGTCAAGTTTTGACACGTAACTATTTGTTGCACTGACAGTCTTTGCAAGGCCTTACTAATTGTGTATTGTGATGCTTGTAATTTTCAAGTTTAGACAAGTAACTATTTGTTGCACTGACAGTCTTATTGTAAGGCCCTACTAATTGTGTATTGTGTTGCTTTTAATGGTCAAGTTTAGACACGTAACTATTTGTTGCACTGACAGTATTAAAGTAAGGTCCTACTAATTGTGTATTGTGATGCTTGTAATGGTCAAGTTTAGACACGTAACTATTTGTTGCACTGACAGTCTTATTGTAAGGTCCTACTAATTGTGTATTGTGATCCTTGTATTGGTCAAGTTTAGACACGTATTTATTTGTTGCACTGACAGTATTATTGCAAGGTCCTACTAATTGTTTATTGTGATCCTTGTAATGGTCAAGTTTAGACACGTAACTATTTGTTGCACTGACAGTCTTATTGTAAGGTCCTACTAATTGTGTATTGTAATGCTTGTAATGGTCAAGTTTAGACAAGTACCTATTTGTTGCACTGACAGTATTATAGTAAGGTCCTACTAATTGTGTATTATGATCCTTGTAATGGTCACGTTTAGACACGAACCTATTTGTTGCACTGACAGTCTTATTGTAAGGTCCTACTAATTGTGTATTGTGATGCTTGTAATAGTCAAGTTTAGACACGTAACTATTTGTTGCACTGACAGTCTTATTGTAAGGTCCTACTAATTGTGTATTGTGATCCTTGTAATGGTCAAGTTTAGACACGTAACTATTTGTTGCACTGACAGTCTTATTGTAAGGTCCTACTAATTGTGTATTGTGATCCTTGTAATGGTCAAGTTTAGACACGTAACTATTTGTTGCACTGACAGTATTAATGTAAGGTCCTACTAATTGTGTATTGTGATGCTTGTAATGGTCAAGTTTAGAAACGTAACTATTTGTTGCACTGACAGTCTTATTGTAAGGTCCTACTAATTGTGTATTGTGGTCCTTGTAATGGTCAAGTTTAGACACGTAACTATTTGTTGCACTGACAGTATTATTGCAAGGTCCTACTAATTGTTTATTGTGATCCTTGTAATGGTCAAGTTTAGACACGTAACTATTTGTTGCACTGACAGTCTTATTGTAACGTCCTACTAATTGTGTATTGTGATGCTTTTAATGGTCAAGTTTAGACAAGTAACTATTTGTTGCACTGACAGTATTAATCTAAGGTCCTACTAATTGTGTATTGTAATACTTGTAATGGTCAAGTTTAGACAAGTACCTATTTGTTGCACTGACAGTATTATAGTAAGGTCCTACTAATTGTGTATTATGATCCTTGTAATGGTCACGTTTAGACACGTAACTATTTGTTGCACTGACAGTCTTATTGTAAGGTCCTACTAATTGTGTATTGTGATCCTTGTAATGGTCAAGTTTAGACACGTAACTATTTGTTGCACTGACAGTCTTATTGTAAGGTCCTACTAATTGTGTATTGTGATGCTTGTAAAGGTCAAGTTTAGACACGTAACTATTTGTTGCACTGACAGTATTAATCTAAGGTCCTACTAATTGTGTATTGTGATGCTTGTAATAGTCAAGTTTAGACACGTAACTATTTGTTGCACTGACAGTCTTATTGTAAGGTCCTACTAATTGTGTATTGTGATCCTTGTAATGGTCAAGTTTAGACACGTAACTATTTGTTGCACTGACAGTATTATTGCAAGGTCCTACTAATTGTTTATTGTGATCCTTGTAATGGTCAAGTTTAGACACGTAACTATTTGTTGCACTGACAGCCTTATTGTAACGTCCTACTAATTGTGTATTGTGATCCTTGTAATGGTCAAGTTTAGACACGTAACTATTTGTTGCACTGACAGTCTTAATGTAAGGTCCTAGTAATTGTGTATTGTGATCCTTAAATGGTCAAGTTTAGACAAGAAACTATTCGTTGCACTGACAGTCTTATTGTAAGGTCCTACTAATTGTGTATTGTGATCCTTGTAATGGTCAAGTTTAGACACTTAACTATTTGTTGCACTGACAGTCTTATTGTAAGGTCCTACTAATTGTGTATTGTGATGCTTTTAATGGTCAAGTTTAGACAAGAATCTATTTGTTGCACTGACAGTATTATTGTAAGGTCCTACTAATTGTGTATTGTGATGCTTGTAATGGTCAAGTTTAGACACGTAACTATTTGTTGCACTGACAGTCTTATTGTAAGGTCCTACTAATTGTGTATTGTGATGCTTGTAATAGTCAAGTTTAGACACGTAACTATTTGTTGCACTGACAGTCCTATTGTAAGGTCCTATCCTACTAATTGTGTTTTGTGATGCTTGTAATAGTCAAGTTTAGACACGTAACTATTTGTTGCACTGACAGTCTTATTGTAAGGTCCTACTTATTGTGTATTGTGATCCTTGTAATGGTCAAGTTTAGACACGTAACTATTTGTTGCACTGACAGTCTTATTGTAAGGTCCTACTAATTGTGTATTGTGATGCTTGTAATGGTCAAGTTTTGACACGTAACTATTTGTTGCACTGACAGTCTTTGCAAGGCCTTACTAATTGTGTATTGTGATGCTTGTAATTTTCAAGTTTAGACAAGTAACTATTTGTTGCACTGACAGTCTTATTGTAAGGCCCTACTAATTGTGTATTGTGTTGCTTTTAATGGTCAAGTTTAGACACGTAACTATTTGTTGCACTGACAGTATTAAAGTAAGGTCCTACTAATTGTGTATTGTGATGCTTGTAATGGTCAAGTTTAGACACGTAACTATTTGTTGCACTGACAGTCTTATTGTAAGGTCCTACTAATTGTGTATTGTGATCCTTGTATTGGTCAAGTTTAGACACGTATTTATTTGTTGCACTGACAGTATTATTGCAAGGTCCTACTAATTGTTTATTGTGATCCTTGTAATGGTCAAGTTTAGACACGTAACTATTTGTTGCACTGACAGTCTTATTGTAACGTCCTACTAATTGTGTATTGTGATCCTTGTAATGGTCAAGTTTAGACACGTAACTATTTGTTGCACTGACAGTCTTATTGTAAGGTCCTAGTAATTGTGTATTGTGATCCTTAAATGGTCAAGTTTAGACAAGAAACTATTCGTTGCACTGACAGTCTTATTGTAAGGTCCTACTAATTGTGTATTGTGATCCTTGTAATGGTCAAGTTTAGACACGTAACTATTTGTTGCACTGACAGTATTATTGTAAGGTCCTACTAATTGTGTATTGTGATGCTTGTAATGGTCAAGTTTAGACAAGAATCTATTTGTTGCACTGGCAGTATTATTGTAAGGTCCAACTAATTGTGTATTGTGATGCTTTTATTGGTCAAGTTTAGACACGTAACTATTTGCTGCACTGTAAGTATTTCTGTAAAGTCCTACTAATTGTGTATTGTGATGCTTGTAATAGTCAAGTTTAGACACGTAACTATTTGTTGCACTGACAGTCTTATTGTAGGGTCCTACGAATTGTGTATTGTGATCCTTGTAATGGTCAAGTTTAGACAAGTAACTATTTGTTGCATTAACAGTCTTATTGTAAGATCCTACTAATTGTGTATTGTGATCCTTGTAATGATCAAGTTTTGACACGTAACTATTTGTTGCACTGACAGTCTTATTGTAAGGCCCTACTAATTGTGTATTGTGATGCTTGTAATTTTCAAGTTTAGACAAGTAACTATTTGTTGCACTGACACTCTTATTGTAAGGAACTACTAATTGTGTATTGTGATCCTTGTAATAGTCAAGTTTAGACACGTAACTATTTGTTGCACTGACAGTCTTATTGTAAGGTCCTACTAATTGTGTATTGTGATGCTTGTAATAGTCAAGTTTAGACTTGTAACTATTTGTTGCACTGACAGTCTTATTGAAAGGCCCTACTAATTGTGTATTGTGGTGCTTGTAATATTCAAGTTTAGACACGTAACTATTTGTTGCACTGACAGTCTTATTATAAGGCCCTACTAATTGTGTATTGTGATGCTTGTAATGGTCAAGGTTAGACAAGTAACTATTTGTTGCACTGACAGTATTATTGTAAGGCCCTACTAGATTTGTATTGTGATGCTTGTAATGGTCAAGTTTAGACACGTAACTATTTGTTGCACTGACAGTCTTATTGTAAGGCCCTACTAATTGTGTATTGTGATGCTTGTAATAGTCAAGTTTAGACACGTAACTATTTGTTGCACTGACGGTCTTATTGTAAGGCCCTACTAATTGTGTATTTTAATGCTTGTAATTATCAAGTTTGGACACGTAACTATTTGTTGCACTGACAGTCTTATTGTAAGGTCCTACTAATTGTGTATTGTGATGCTTGTAATGGTCAAGTTTAGACAAGTAACTATTTGTTGCACTGACAGTATTATTGTAAGGTCCTACTAATTGTGTATTGTGATCCTTGTAATGTACAAGTTTAGACACGTAACTATTTTTTGCACTGACAGTCTTATTGTAAGGTCCTACTAATTGTGTATTGTGATCCTTGTAATGATCAAGTTTAGACACGTAACTATTTGTTGCACTGACAGTCTTATTGTAAGGTCCTACTAATTGTGTATTGTGATGCTTGTAATGGTCAAGTTTAGACAAGAAACTATTTGTTGCACTGACAGTATTATTGTAAGGTCCTACTAATTGTGTATTGTGATGCTTGTAATGGTCAAGTTTAGACACGTAACTATTTGTTGCACTGACAGTCTTATTGTAAGGTCCTACTAATTGTGTATTGTAATACTTGTAATGGTCAAGTTTAGACAAGTACCTATTTGTTGCACTGACAGTATTATAGTAAGGTCCTACTAATTGTGTATTGGGATGCTTGTAATGGTCAAGTTTAGACACGTAACTATTTGTTGCACTGACAGTATTATTGCAAGGTCCTACTAATTGTTTATTGTGATCCTTGTAATGGTCTAGTTTAGACACGTAACTATTTGTTGCACTGACAGTGTTATTGTAACGTCCTACTAATTGTGTATTGTGATCCTTGTAATGGTCAAGTTTAGACACGTAACTATTTGTTGCACTGACAGTCTTATTGTAAGGTCCTAGTAATTGTGTATTGTGATCCTTAAATGGTCAAGTTTAGACAAGAAACTATTCGTTGCACTGACAGTCTTATTGTAAGGTCCTACTAATTGTGTATTGTGATCCTTGTAATGGTCAAGTTTAGACACGTAACTATTTGTTGCACTGACAGTCTTATTGTAAGGTCCTACTAATTGTGTATTGTAATGCTTTTAATGGTCAAGTTTAGACAAGAATCTATTTGTTGCACTTATAGTATTATAGTAAGGTCCTACTAATTGTGTATTGTGATGCTTGTAATTATCAAGTTTGGACACGTAACTATTTGTTGCACTGACAGTCTTATTGTAAGGTCCTACTAATTGTGTATTGTGATGCTTGTAATAGTCAAGTTTAGACACGTAACTATTTGTTGCACTGACAGACCTATTGTAAGGTCCTACTAATTGTGTATTGTGATGCTTGTAATAGTCAAGTTTAGACACGTAACTATTTGTTGCACTGACAGTATTATTGTAAGGTCCTACTAATTGTGTATTGTGATGCTTGTAATGGTCAAGGTTAGACAAGTAACTATTTGTTGCACTGACAGTATTATTGTAAGGCCCTACTAAATTTGTATTGTGATGCTTGTAATGGTCAAGTTTAGACACGTAACTATTTGTTGCACTGACAGTCTTATTGTAAGGCCCTACTAATTGTGTATTGTGATGCTTGTAATAGTCAAGTTTAGACACGTAACTATTTGTTGCACTGACGGTCTTATTGTAAGGCCCTACTAATTGTGTATTTTAATGCTTGTAATTATCAAGTTTGGACACGTAACTATTTGTTGCACTGACAGTCTTATTGTAAGGCCCTACTAATTGTGTATTGTGATCCTTGTAATAGTCAAGTTTAGACACGTAACTATTTGTTGCACTGACAGTCTTATTGTAAGGTCCTACTAATTGTGTATTGTGATGCTTGTAATAGTCAAGTTTAGACTTGTAACTATTTGTTGCACTGACAGTCTTATTGAAAGGCCCTACTAATTGTGTATTGTGGTGCTTGTAATATTCAAGTTTAGACACGTAACTATTTGTTGCACTGACAGTCTTATTATAAGGCCCTACTAATTGTGTATTGTGATGCTTGTAATGGTCAAGGTTAGACAAGTAACTATTTGTTGCACTGACAGTATTATTGTAAGGCCCTACTAAATTTGTATTGTGATGCTTGTAATGGTCAAGTTTAGACACGTAACTATTTGTTGCACTGACAGTCTTATTGTAAGGCCCTACTAATTGTGTATTGTGATGCTTGTAATAGTCAAGTTTAGACACGTAACTATTTGTTGCACTGACGGTCTTATTGTAAGGCCCTACTAATTGTGTATTTTAATGCTTGTAATTATCAAGTTTGGACACGTAACTATTTGTTGCACTGACAGTCTTATTGTAAGGTCCTACTAATTGTGTATTGTGATGCTTGTAATGGTCAAGTTTAGACAAGTAACTATTTGTTGCACTGACAGTATTATTGTAAGGTCCTACTAATTGTGTATTGTGATCCTTGTAATGTACAAGTTTAGACACGTAACTATTTGTTGCACTGACAGTCTTATTGTAAGGTCCTACTAATTGTGTATTGTGATCCTTGTAATGATCAAGTTTAGACACGTAACTATTTGTTGCACTGACAGTCTTATTGTAAGGTCCTACTAATTGTGTATTGTGATGCTTGTAATGGTCAAGTTTAGACAAGAAACTATTTGTTGCACTGACAGTATTATTGTAAGGTCCTACTAATTGTGTATTGTGATGCTTGTAATGGTCAAGTTTAGACACGTAACTATTTGTTGCACTGACAGTCTTATTGTAAGGTCCTACTAATTGTGTATTGTAATACTTGTAATGGTCAAGTTTAGACAAGTACCTATTTGTTGCACTGACAGTATTATAGTAAGGTCCTACTAATTGTGTATTGGGATGCTTGTAATGGTCAAGTTTAGACACGTAACTATTTGTTGCACTGACAGTATTATTGCAAGGTCCTACTAATTGTTTATTGTGATCCTTGTAATGGTCTAGTTTAGACACGTAACTATTTGTTGCACTGACAGTGTTATTGTAACGTCCTACTAATTGTGTATTGTGATCCTTGTAATGGTCAAGTTTAGACACGTAACTATTTGTTGCACTGACAGTCTTATTGTAAGGTCCTAGTAATTGTGTATTGTGATCCTTAAATGGTCAAGTTTAGACAAGAAACTATTCGTTGCACTGACAGTCTTATTGTAAGGTCCTACTAATTGTGTATTGTGATCCTTGTAATGGTCAAGTTTAGACACGTAACTATTTGTTGCACTGACAGTCTTATTGTAAGGTCCTACTAATTGTGTATTGTAATGCTTTTAATGGTCAAGTTTAGACAAGAATCTATTTGTTGCACTTATAGTATTATAGTAAGGTCCTACTAATTGTGTATTGTGATGCTTGTAATTATCAAGTTTGGACACGTAACTATTTGTTGCACTGACAGTCTTATTGTAAGGTCCTACTAATTGTGTATTGTGATGCTTGTAATAGTCAAGTTTAGACACGTAACTATTTGTTGCACTGACAGACCTATTGTAAGGTCCTACTAATTGTGTATTGTGATGCTTGTAATAGTCAAGTTTAGACACGTAACTATTTGTTGCACTGACAGTATTATTGTAAGGTCCTACTAATTGTGTATTGTGATGCTTGTAATGGTCAAGGTTAGACAAGTAACTATTTGTTGCACTGACAGTATTATTGTAAGGCCCTACTAAATTTGTATTGTGATGCTTGTAATGGTCAAGTTTAGACACGTAACTATTTGTTGCACTGACAGTCTTATTGTAAGGCCCTACTAATTGTGTATTGTGATGCTTGTAATAGTCAAGTTTAGACACGTAACTATTTGTTGCACTGACGGTCTTATTGTAAGGCCCTACTAATTGTGTATTTTAATGCTTGTAATTATCAAGTTTGGACACGTAACTATTTGTTGCACTGACAGTCTTATTGTAAGGCCCTACTAATTGTGTATTGTGATCCTTGTAATAGTCAAGTTTAGACACGTAACTATTTGTTGCACTGACAGTCTTATTGTAAGGTCCTACTAATTGTGTATTGTGATGCTTGTAATAGTCAAGTTTAGACTTGTAACTATTTGTTGCACTGACAGTCTTATTGAAAGGCCCTACTAATTGTGTATTGTGGTGCTTGTAATATTCAAGTTTAGACACGTAACTATTTGTTGCACTGACAGTCTTATTATAAGGCCCTACTAATTGTGTATTGTGATGCTTGTAATGGTCAAGGTTAGACAAGTAACTATTTGTTGCACTGACAGTATTATTGTAAGGCCCTACTAAATTTGTATTGTGATGCTTGTAATGGTCAAGTTTAGACACGTAACTATTTGTTGCACTGACAGTCTTATTGTAAGGCCCTACTAATTGTGTATTGTGATGCTTGTAATAGTCAAGTTTAGACACGTAACTATTTGTTGCACTGACGGTCTTATTGTAAGGCCCTACTAATTGTGTATTTTAATGCTTGTAATTATCAAGTTTGGACACGTAACTATTTGTTGCACTGACAGTCTTATTGTAAGGTCCTACTAATTGTGTATTGTGATGCTTGTAATGGTCAAGTTTAGACAAGTAACTATTTGTTGCACTGACAGTATTATTGTAAGGTCCTACTAATTGTGTATTGTGATCCTTGTAATGTACAAGTTTAGACACGTAACTATTTGTTGCACTGACAGTCTTATTGTAAGGTCCTACTAATTGTGTATTGTGATCCTTGTAATGATCAAGTTTAGACACGTAACTATTTGTTGCACTGACAGTCTTATTGTAAGGTCCTACTAATTGTGTATTGTGATGCTTGTAATGGTCAAGTTTAGACAAGAAACTATTTGTTGCACTGACAGTATTATTGTAAGGTCCTACTAATTGTGTATTGTGATGCTTGTAATGGTCAAGTTTAGACACGTAACTATTTGTTGCACTGACAGTCTTATTGTAAGGTCCTACTAATTGTGTATTGTAATACTTGTAATGGTCAAGTTTAGACAAGTACCTATTTGTTGCACTGACAGTATTATAGTAAGGTCCTACTAATTGTGTATTGGGATGCTTGTAATGGTCAAGTTTAGACACGTAACTATTTGTTGCACTGACAGTATTATTGCAAGGTCCTACTAATTGTTTATTGTGATCCTTGTAATGGTCTAGTTTAGACACGTAACTATTTGTTGCACTGACAGTGTTATTGTAACGTCCTACTAATTGTGTATTGTGATCCTTGTAATGGTCAAGTTTAGACACGTAACTATTTGTTGCACTGACAGTCTTATTGTAAGGTCCTAGTAATTGTGTATTGTGATCCTTAAATGGTCAAGTTTAGACAAGAAACTATTCGTTGCACTGACAGTCTTATTGTAAGGTCCTACTAATTGTGTATTGTGATCCTTGTAATGGTCAAGTTTAGACACGTAACTATTTGTTGCACTGACAGTCTTATTGTAAGGTCCTACTAATTGTGTATTGTAATGCTTTTAATGGTCAAGTTTAGACAAGAATCTATTTGTTGCACTTATAGTATTATAGTAAGGTCCTACTAATTGTGTATTGTGATGCTTGTAATTATCAAGTTTGGACACGTAACTATTTGTTGCACTGACAGTCTTATTGTAAGGTCCTACTAATTGTGTATTGTGATGCTTGTAATAGTCAAGTTTAGACACGTAACTATTTGTTGCACTGACAGACCTATTGTAAGTTCCTACTAATTGTGTATTGTGATGCTTGTAATAGTCAAGTTTAGACACGTAACTATTTGTTGCACTGACAGTATTATTGTAAGGTCCTACTAATTGTGTATTGTGATGCTTGTAATGGTCAAGTTAGACAAGTAACTATTTGTTGCACTGACAGTATTATTGTAAGGTCCTACTAATTGTGTATTGTGATCCTTGTAATGATCAAGTTTAGACACGTAACTATTTGTTGCACTAACAGTCTTATTGTAAGGTCCTACTAATTGTATATTGTGATGCTTGTAATGGTCCAGTTTTGACACGTAACTATTTGTTGCACTGATAGTCTTTGCAAGGCAATACTAATTGTGTATTGTGGTGCTTGTAAGTTTCAAGTTTAGACAAGTAACTATTTGTTGCACTGACAGTCTTATTGTAAGGCCCTACTAATTGTGTATTGTGATCCTTGTAATAGTCAAGTGTAGACACGTAACTATTTGTTGCACTGACAGTCTTATTGTAAGGCCCTACTAATTGTGTATTGTGATGCTTGTAATGGTCAAGTTTAGACACGTAACTATTTGTTGCACTCACAGTCTTATTGTAAGGTCCTACTAATTGTGTATTGTGATTCTTGTAATGGTCAAGTTTAGACACGTAACTATTTGTTGCACTGACAGTCTTATTGTAAGGTCCTACTAATTGTGAATTGTGATGCTTGTAATGGTCAAGTTTAGACAAGTAACTATTTGTTGCACTGACAGTATTAAAGTAAGGTCCTACTAATTGTGTATTGTGATGCTTGTAATGGTCAAGTTTAGACACGTAACTATTTGTTGCACTGAGAGTCTTATTGTAAGGTCCTACTAATTGTGTATTGTGATCCTTGTATTGGTCAAGTTTAGACACGTAACTATTTGTTGCACTGACAGTATTATTGCAAGGTCCTACTAATTGTTTATTGTGATCCTTGTAATGGTCAAGTTTAGACACGTAACTATTTGTTGCACTGTCAGTCTTATTGTAACGTCCTACTAATTGTGTATTGTGATCCTTGTAATGGTCAAGTTTAGACACGTAACTATTTGTTGCACTGACAGTCTTATTGTAAGGTCCTAGTAATTGTGTATTGTGATCCTTAAATGGTCAAGTTTAGACAAGAAACTATTCGTTGCACTGACAGTCTTATTGTAAGGTCCTACTAATTGTGTATTGTGATCCTTGTAATGGTCAAGATTAGACACGTAACTATTTGTTGCACTGACAGTCTTATTGTAAGGACCTACTAATTGTGTATTGTAATGCTTGTAATGGTCAAGTTTAGACAAGTACCTATTTGTTGCACTGACAGTATTATAGTATGGTCCTACTAATTGTGTATTGTGATGCTTGTAATTATCAAGTTTAGACACGTAACTATTTGTTGCACTGACAGTCTTATTGTAAGGTCCTACTAATTGTGTATTGTGATGCTTGTAATTATCAAGTTTAGACCCGTAACTATTTGTTGCACTAACCGTCTCAATGTAAGGTCCTACTAATTGTGTATTGTGATGCTTGTTATGGTCAAGTTTTTACACGTAACTATTTGTTGCACTCACAGTCTTATTGTAAGGCCCTACTAATTGTGTATTTTGATGCTTGTAATAGTCAAGTTTAGACACGTAACTATTTGTTGCACTGACAGCCTTATTATAAGGCCCTACTAATTGTGTATTGTGATGCTTGTAATGGTCAAGGTTAGACAAGTAACTATTTGTTGCACTGACAGTATTATTGTAAGGCCCTACTAATTTTGAATTGTGATGCTTGTAATGGTCAAGTTTAGACAAGTAACTATTTGTTGCACTGACAGTCTTATTGTGAGGTCCTACTAATTGTGTATTGTTATTCTTGTAATGGTCAAGTTTAGACAAGCAACTATTTGTTGCACTGACAGTCTTATTGTAAGGCTCTACTAATTGTGTATTGTGATGCTTGTAATGGTCAAGTTTAGACACGTAACTATTTGTTGCACTGACAGTCTTATTGTAAGGCCCTACTAATTGTGTATTGTGATGCTTGTAATAGTCAAGTTTAGACACGTAACTATTTGTTGCACTGACAGTCTTATTGTAAGGCCCTACTAATTGTGTATTTTAATGCTTGTAATGGTCAAGTTTAGACAAGTAACTATTTGATGCACTGACAGTATTATTGTAAGGTCCTACTAATTGTGTATTGTGATCCTTGTAATGTACAAGTTTAGACACATAACTATTTGTTGCACTGACAGTCTTATTGTAAGGTCCTACTAATTGTGTATTGTGATCCTTGTAATGATCAAGTTTAGACAAGTACCTATTTGTTGCACTGACAGTATTATAGTAAGGTCCTACTAATTGTGTATTGTGATGCTTGTAATGGTCAAGTTTAGACACGTAACTATTTGTTGCACTGACAGTATTATTGCAAGGTCCTACTAATTGTTTATTGTGATCCTTGTAATGGTCTAGTTTAGACACGTAACTATTTGTTGCACTGACAGTGTTATTGTAACGTCCTACTAATTGTGTATTGTGATCCTTGTAATGGTCAAGTTTAGACACGTAACTATTTGTTGCACTGACAGTCTTATTGTAAGGTCCTAGTAATTGTGTATTGTGATCCTTAAATGGTCAAGTGTAGACAAGAAACTATTCGTTGCACTGACAGTCTTATTGTAAGGTCCTACTAATTGTGTATTGTGATCCTTGTAATGGTCAAGTTTAGACACGTAACTATTTGTTGCACTGACAGTCTTATTGTAAGGTCCTACTAATTGTGTATTGTAATGCTTTTAATGGTCAAGTTTAGACAAGAATCTATTTGTTGCACTTATAGTATTATAGTAAGGTCCTACTAATTGTGTATTGTGATGCTTGTAATTATCAAGTTTGGACACGTAACTATTTGTTGCACTGACAGTCTTATTGTAAGGTCCTACTAATTGTGTATTGTGATGCTTGTAATAGTCAAGTTTAGACACGTAACTATTTGTTGCACTGACAGACCTATTGTAAGGTCCTACTAATTTTGTATTGTGATGCTTGTAATAGTCAAGTTTAGACACGTAACTATTTGTTGCACTGGCAGTATTATTGTAAGGTCCTACTAATTGTGTATTGTGATGCTTGTAATGGTCAAGTTAGACAAGTAACTATTTGTTGCACTGACAGTATTATTGTAAGGTCCTACTAATTGTGTATTGTGATCCTTGTAATGATCAAGTTTAGACACGTAACTATTTGTTGCACTAACAGTCTTATTGTAAGGTCCTACTAATTGTATATTGTGATGCTTGTAATGGTCCAGTTTTGACACGTAACTATTTGTTGCACTGACAGTCTTTGCAAGGCAATACTAATTGTGTATTGTGGTGCTTGTAAGTTTCAAGTTTATACAAGTAACTATTTGTTGCACTGACAGTCTTATTGTAAGGCCCTACTAATTGTGTATTGTGATCCTTGTAATAGTCAAGTGTAGACACGTAACTATTTGTTGCACTGACAGTCTTATTGTAAGGCCCTACTAATTGTGTATTGTGATGCTTGTAATGGTCAAGTTTAGACACGTAACTATTTGTTGCACTCACAGTCTTATTGTAAGGTCCTACTAATTGTTTATTGTGATCCTTGTAATGGTCAAGTTTAGACACGTAACTATTTGTTGCACTGTCAGTCTTATTGTAACGTCCTACTAATTGTGTATTGTGATCCTTGTAATGGTCAAGTTTAGACACGTAACTATTTGTTGCACTGACAGTCTTATTGTAAGGTCCTAGTAATTGTGTATTGTGATCCTTAAATGGTCAAGTTTAGACAAGAAACTATTCGTTGCACTGACAGTCTTATTGTAAGGTCCTACTAATTGTGTATTGTGATCATTGTAATGGTCAAGATTAGACACGTAACTATTTGTTGCACTGAAAGTCTTATTGTAAGGTCCTACTAATTGTGTATTGTGATGCTAGTAATGGTCAAGTTTAGACAAGAATCTATTTGTTGCACTGACAGTATTATTGTAAGGTCCTATTAATTGTGTATTGTGATCCTTGTAATGGTCAAGTTTAGACACGTAACTATTTGTTGCACTGACAGTCTTATTGTAAGGACCTACTAATTGTGTATTGTAATGCTTGTAATGGTCAAGTTTAGACAAGTACCTATTTGTTGCACTGACAGTATTATAGTATGGTCCTACTAATTGTGTATTGTGATGCTTGTAATTATCAAGTTTAGACACGTAACTATTTGTTGCACTGACAGTCTTATTGTAAGGTCCTACTATTTGTGTATTGTAATGCTTGTAATAGTCAAGTTTAGACACGTAACTATTTGTTGCACTGACAGTCTTATTGTAAGGTCCTACTAATTGTGTATTGTGATCCTTGTAATGATCAAGTTTAGACACGTAACTATTTGTTGCACTAACCGTCTTAATGTAAGGTCCTACTAATTGTGTATTGTGATGCTTGTTATGGTCAAGTTTTGACACGTAACTATTTGTTGCACTCACAGTCTTATTGTAAGGCCCTACTAATTGTGTATTTTGATGCTTGTAATAGTCAAGTTTAGACACGTAACTATTTGTTGCACTGACAGCCTTATTATAAGGCCCTACTAATTGTGTATTGTGATGCTTGTAATGGTCAAGGTTAGACAAGTAACTATTTGTTGCACTGACAGTATTATTGTAAGGCCCTACTAATTTTGAATTGTGATGCTTGTAATGGTCAAGTTTAGACAAGTAACTATTTGTTGCACTGACAGTCTTATTGTGAGGTCCTACTAATTGTGTATTGTTATTCTTGTAATGGTCAAGTTTAGACAAGCAACTATTTGTTGCACTGACAGTCTTATTGTAAGGCTCTACTAATTGTGTATTGTGATGCTTGTAATGGTCAAGTTTAGACACGTAACTATTTGTTGCACTGACAGTCTTATTGTAAGGCCCTACTAATTGTGTATTGTGATGCTTGTAATAGTCAAGTTTAGACACGTAACTATTTGTTGCACTGACAGTCTTATTGTAAGGCCCTACTAATTGTGTATTTTAATGCTTGTAATGGTCAAGTGTAGACAAGTAACTATTTGATGCACTGACAGTATTATTGTAAGGCCCTACTAATTGTTTATTGTGATGCTTGTAATGGTCAAGTTTAGACAAGTAACTATTTGTTGCACTGACAGTATTATTGTAAGGTCTTAATAATTGTGTATTGTGATCCTTGTAATGTACAAGTTTAGACACGTAACTATTTGTTGCACTGACAGTATAATTGTAAGGTCCTACTAATTGTGTATTGTGATGCTTGTAATGGTCAAGTTTAGACACGTAACTATTTGTTGCACTGACAGTCTTATTGTAAGGTCCTACTAATTGTGTATTGTAATGCTTGTAATGGTCAAGTTTAGACAAGTACCTATTTGTTGCACTGACAGTATTATAGTAAGGTCCTACTAATTGGGTATTGTGATGCTTGTAATAGTCAAGTTTAGACACGTAACTATTTGTTGCACTGACAGTCTTATTGTAAGATCCTACTAATTGTGTATTGTGATCCTTGTAATGGTCAAGTTTAGACACGTAACTATTTGTTGCACTGACAGTCTTATTGTAAGGTCCTACTAATTGTGTATTGTGATGCTTGTAATGGTCAAGTTTAGACACGTAACTATTTGTTGCACTGACAGTATTATTGCAAGGTCCTACTAATTGTTTATTGTGATCCTTGTAATGGTCAAGTTTAGACACGTAACTATTTGTTGCACTGACAGTCTTATTGTAACGTCCTACTAATTGTGTATTGTGATCCTTGTAATGGTCAAGGTTAGACACGTAACTATTTGTTGCACTGACAGTCTTATTGTAAGGTCCTAGTAATTGTGTATTGTGATCCTTAAATGGTCAAGTATAGACAAGAAACTATTCGTTGCACTGACAGTCTTATTGTAAGGTCCTACTAATTGTGTATTGTGATCTTTGTAATGGTCAAGTTTAGACACGTAACTATTTGTTGCACTGACAGTCTTATTGTAAGGTCCTACTAATTGTGTATTGTGATGCTTTTAATGGTCAAGTTTAGACAAGAATCTATTTGTTGCACTGACAGTATTATTGTAAGGTCCTACTAATTGTGTATTGTGATGCTTGTAATGGTCAAGTTTAGACACGTAACTATTTGTTGCACTGACAGTCTTATTGTAAGGTCCTACTAATTGTGTATTGTGATGCTTGTAATAGTCAAGTTTAGACACGTAACTATTTGTTGCACTGACAGTCCTATTGTAAGGTCCTATCCTACTAATTGTGTATTGTGATGCTTGTAATAGTCAAGTTTAGACACGTAACTATTTGTTGCACTGACAGTATTATTGTAAGGTCCTACTAATTGTATATTGTGATGCTTGTAATGGACAAGTTTTGACACGTAACTATTTGTTGCACTGACAGTCTTTGCAAGGCCCTACTAATTGTGTATTGTGATGCTTGTAATTTTGAAGTTTAGACAAGTAACTATTTGTTGCACTGACAGTCTTATTGTAAGGCCCTACTAATTGTGTATTGTGATCCTTGTAATAGTCAAGTGTAGACACGTACCTATTTGTTGCACTGACAGTCTTATTGTAAGGCCCTACTAATTGTGTATTTTGATGCTTGTAATGGTCAAGTTTAGACACGTAACTATTTGTTGCACTGACAGTCTTATTGTAAGGTCCTACTAATTGTGTATTGTGATCCTTGTAATGGTCAAGTTTAGACACGTTACTATTTGTTGCACTGACAGTATTATTGTAACGTCCTACTAATTGTGTATTGTGATCCTTGAAATGGTCAAGTTTAGACACGTAACTATTTGTTGCACTGACAGTCTTATTGTAAGATCCTAGTAATTGTGTATTGTGATCCTTAAATGGTCAAGTTTAGACAAGAAACTATTCGTTGCACTGACAGTCTTATTGTAAGGTCCTACTAATTGTGTATTGTTATCCTTGTAATGGTCAAGTTTAGACACGTAACTAATTGTTGCACTGACAGTCTTATTGTAAGGTCCTACTAATTGTGTATTGTGATGCTTGTAATGGTCAAGTTTAGACAAGAATCTATTTGTTGCACTGACAGTATTATTGTAAGGTCCTATTAATTGTGAATTGTAATGCTTGTAAAGGGTTAAGTTTAGACACGTAACTATTTGGTGCACTGACAGTCTTATTGTAAGGTCCTACTAATTGTGTATTGTAATGCTTGTAATGGTCAAGTTTAGACAAGTACCTATTTGTTGCACTGACAGTATTATAGTAAGGTCCTACTAATTGTGTATTGTGATGCTTGTAATTATCAAGTTTAGACACGTAACTATTTGTTGCACTGACAGTCTTATTGTAAGGATCTACTAATTGTGTATTGTAATGCTTGTAATAGTCAAGTTTAGACACGTAACTATTTGTTGCACTGACAGTCTTATTGTAAGGTCCTACTAATTGTGTATTGTGATGCTTGTAATAGTCAAGTTTAGACACGTAACTATTTGTTGCACTGACAGTATTATTGTAAGGTCCTACTCATTGTGTATTGTGATGCTTGTAATGGTCAAGTTTAGACAAGTAACTATTTCCTGCACTGTCAGTATTATTGTAAAGTCCTACTAATTGTGTATTGTGATCCTTGTAATGATCAAGTTTAGACACGTAACTATTTGTTGCACTAACAGTCTTATTGTAAGGTCCTACTAATTGTATATTGTGATGCTTGTAATGGTCAAGTTTTGACACGTAACTGTTTGTTGCACTGACAGTCTTTGCAAGGCCGTACTAATTGTGTATTGTGATGCTTGTAATTTTCAAGTTTAGACAAGTAACTATTTGTTGCACTGACAGTCTTATTGTAAGGCCTTACTAATTGTGTATTGTGATCCTTGTAATAGTCAAGTGTAGACACGTAACTATTTGTTGCACTGACAGTCTTATTCTAAGGCCCTACTAATTGTGTATTGTGATGCTTGTAATGGTCAAGTTTAGACACGTAACTATTTGTTGCAATGACAGTCTTATTGTAAGGTCTTACTAATTATGTATTGTGATCCTTGTAATGGTAAGTTTAGACACGTAACTATTTGTTGCACTGACAGTCTTATTGTAAGGTCCTACTAATTGTGTATTGTGATGCTTGTAATGGTCAAGTTTAGACACGTAACTATTTGTTGCACTGACAGTATTAATGTAAGGTCCTACTAATTGTGTATTGTGATGCTTGTAATGGTCAAGTTTAGACACGTAACTATTTGTTGCACTGACAGTCTTATTGTAAGGTCCTACTAATTGTGTATTGTGATCCTTGTAATGGTCAAGTTTAGACACGTAACTATTTGTTGCACTGACAGTATTATTGCAAGGTCCTACTAATTGTTTTTTGTGATCCTTGTAATAGTCAAATTTAGACACGTAACTATTTGTTGCACTGACAGTCTTATTGTAACGTTCTACTAATTGTGTATTGTGATTCTTGTAATGGTCAAGTTTTGACACGTAACTATTTGTTGCACTGACAGTGTTATTGTAAGATCCTAGTAATTGTGTATTGTGATCCTTAAATGGTCAAGTTTAGACAAGAAACTATTCGTTGCACTGACAGTCTTATTGTAAGGTCCTACTAATTGTGTATTGTTATCCTTGTAATGGTCAAGTTTAGACACGTAACTATTTGTTGCACTGACAGTCTTATTGTAAGGTCCTACTAATTGTGTATTGTGATGCTTGTAATAGTCAAGTTTAGACAAGAAACTATTCGTTGCACTGACAGTCTTATTGTAAGGTCCTACTAATTGTGTATTGTTATCCTTGTAATGGTCAAGTTTAGACACGTAACTATTTGTTGCACTGACAGTATTATTGCAAGGTCCTACTAATTGTTTATTGTGATCCTTGTAATGGTCAAGTTTAGACACGTAACTATTTGTTGCACTGACAGTCTTATTGTAACGTCCTACTAATTGTGTATTGTGATCCTTGAAATGGTCAAGTTTAGACACGTAACTATTTGTTGCGCTGACAGTCTTATTTTAAGGTCCTAGTAATTGTGTATTGTGATCCTTAAATGGTCAAGTTTAGACAAGAAACTATTCGTTGCACTGACAGTCTTATTGTAAGGTCCTACTAATTGTGTATTGTTATCCTTGTAATGGTCAAGTTTAGACACGTAACTATTTGTTGCACTGACAGTCTTATTGTAAGGTCCTACTAATTGTGTATTGTGATGCTTGTAATGGTCAAGTTTAGACAAGAATCTATTTGTTGCACTGACAGTATTATTGTAAGGTCCTATTAATTGTGTATTGTGATGCTTGTAAAGGGTTAAGTTTAGACACGTAACTATTTGGTGCACTGACAGTCTTATTGTAAGGTCCTACTAATTGTGTATTGTAATGCTTGTAATGGTCAAGTTTAGACAAGTACCTATTTGTTGCACTGACAGTATTATAGTAAGGTCCTACTAATTGTGTATTGTGATGCTTGTAATTATCAAGTTTAGACACGTAACTATTTGTTGCACTGACAGTCTTATTGTAAGGATCTACTAATTGTGTATTGTAATGCTTGTAATAGTCAAGTTTAGACACGTAACTATTTGTTGCACTGACGGTCTTATTGTAAGGTCCTACTAATTGTGTATTGTGATGCTTGTAATAGTCAAGTTTAGACACGTAACTATTTGTTGCACTGACAGTATTATTGTAAGGTCCTACTAATTGTGTATTGTGATGCTTGTAATGGTCAAGTTTAGACAAGTAACTATTTCCTGCAATGACAGTATTATTGTAAAGTCCTACTAATTGTGTATTGTGATCCTTGTAATGATCAAGTTTAGACACGTAACTATTTGTTGCACTAACAGTCTTATTGTAAGGTCCTACTAATTGTATATTGTGATGCTTGTAATGGTCAAGTTTTGACACGTAACTGTTTGTTGCACTGACAGTCTTTGCAAGGCCGTACTAATTGTGTATTGTGATGCTTGTAATTTTCAAGTTTAGACAAGTAACTATTTGTTGCACTGACAGTCTTATTGTAAGGCCCTACTAATTGTGTATTGTGATCCTTGTAATAGTCAAGTGTAGACACGTAACTATTTGTTGCACTGACAGTCTTATTGTAAGGCCCTAATAATTGTGTATTGTGATGCTTGTAATGGTCAAGTTTAGACACGTAACTATTTGTTGCAATGACAGTCTTATTGTAAGGTCCTACTAATTATGTATTGTGATCCTTGTAATGGTCAAGTTTAGACACGTAACTATTTGTTGCACTGACAGTCTTATTGTAAGGTCCTACTAATTGTGTATTGTGATGCTTGTAATGGTCAAGTTTAGACACGTAAGTATTTGTTGCACTGACAGTATTAATGTAAGGTCCTACTAATTGTGTATTGTGATGCTTGTAATGGTCAGGTTTAGACACGTAACTATTTGTTGCACTGACAGTCTTATTGTAAGGTCCTACTAATTGTGTATTGTGATCCTTGTAATGGTCAAGTTTAGACACGTAACTATTTGTTGCACTGACAGTATTATTGCAAGGTCCTACTAATTGTTTTTTGTGATCCTTGTAATAGTCAAATTTAGACACGTAACTATTTGTTGCACTGACAGTCTTATTGTAACGTCCTACTAATTGTGTATTGTGATTCTTGTAATGGTCAAGTTTTGACACGTAACTATTTGTTGCACTGACAGTGTTATTGTAAGATCCTAGTAATTGTGTATTGTGATCCTTAAATGGTCAAGTTTAGACAAGAAACTATTCGTTGCACTGACAGTCTTATTGTAAGGTCCTACTAATTGTGTATTGTTATCCTTGTAATGGTCAAGTTTAGACACGTAACTATTTGTTGCACTGACAGTCTTATTGTAAGGTCCTACTAATTGTGTATTGTGATGCTTGTAATAGTCAAGTTTAGACAAGAAACTATTCGTTGCACTGACAGTCTTATTGTAAGGTCCTACTAATTGTGTATTGTTATCCTTGTAATGGTCAAGTTTAGACACGTAACTATTTGTTGCACTGACAGTCTTATTGTAAGGTCCTACTAATTGTGTATTGTGATCCTTATAATGGTCAAGTTTAGACACGTAACTATTTGTTGCACTGACAGTCTTATTGTAACGTCCTACTAATTGTGTATTGTGATCCTTGTAATGGTCAAGGTTAGACACGTAACTATTTGTTGCACTGACAGTCTTATTGTAAGGTCCTAGTAATTGTGTATTGTGATCCTTAAATGGTCAAGTTTAGACAAGAAACTATTCGTTGCACTGACAGTCTTATTGTAAGGTCCAACTAATTGTGTATTGTGATCCTTGTAATGGTCAAGTTTAGACACGTAACTATTTGTTGCACTGACAGTCTTATTGTAAGGTCCTACTAATTGTGTATTGTGATGCTTTTAATGGTCAAGTTTAGACAAGAATCTATTTGTTGCACTGACAGTATTATTGTAAGGTCCTACTAATTGTGTATTGTGATGCTTGTAATAGTCAAGTTTAGACACGTAACTATTTGTTGCACTGACAGTCTTATTGTAAGGTCCTACTAATTGTGTATTGTGATGCTTGTAATAGTCAAGTTTAGACACGTAACTATTTGTTGCACTGACAGTCCTATTGTAAGGTCCTATCCTACTAATTGTGTATTGTGATGCTTGTAATAGTCAAGTTTAGACACGTAACTATTTGTTGCACTGACAGTATTATTGTAAGGCCCTACTAATTGTGTATTGTGATGCTTGTAATTTTCAAGTTTAGACAAGTAACTATTCGTTGCACTGACTGTCTTATTGTAAGGCCCTACTAATTGTGTATTGTGATCCTTGTAATAGTCAAGTGTAGACACGTACCTATTTGTTGCACTGACAGTCTTATTGTAAGGCCCTTCTAATTGTGTATTTTGATGCTTGTAATGGTCAAGTATAGACACGTAACTATTTGTTGCACTGACAGTCTTATTGTAAGGTCCTACTAATTGTGTATTGTGATTCTTGTAATGGTCAAGTTTAGACACGTAACTATTTGTTGCACTGACAGTCTTATTGTAAGGTCCTACTAATTGTGTATTGTGATGCTTGTAATGGTCAAGTTTAGACACGTAACTATTTGTTGCACTGACAGTATTAATGTAAGGTCCTACTAATTGTGTATTGTGATGCTTGTAATGGTCAAGTTTAGACACGTAACTCTTTGTTGCACTGACAGTCTTATTGTAAGGTCCTACTAATTGTGTATTGTGATCCTTGTAATGGTCAAGTTTAGACACGTAACTATTTGTTGCACTGACAGTATTATTGCAAGGTCCTACTAATTGTTTATTGTGATCCTTGTAATGGTCAAGTTTAGACACGTAACTATTTGTTGCACTGACAGTCTTATTGTAACGTCCTACTAATTGTGTATTGTGATCCTTGAAATGGTCAAGTTTAGACACGTAACTATTTGTTGCTCTGACAGTCTTATTGTAAGGTCCTAGTAATTGTGTATTGTGATCCTTAAATGGTCAAGTATAGACAAGAAACTATTCGTTGCACTGACTGTCTTATTGTAAGGTCCTACTAATTGTGTATTGTTATCCTTGTAATGGTCAAGTTTAGACACGTAACTATTTGTTGCACTGACAGTCTTATTGTAAGGTCCTACTAATTGTGTATTGTGATGCTTGTAATGGTCAGGTTTAGACAAGAATCTATTAGTTGCACTGACAGTATTATTGTAAGGTCCTATTAATTGTGTATTGTGATGCTTGTAATGGTCAAGTTTAGACACGTAACTATTTGGTGCACTGACAGTCTTATTGTAAGGTTCTACTAATTGTGTATTGTAATGCTTGTAATAGTCAAGTTTTGACACGTAACTATTTGTTGCACTGACAGTCTTATTGTAAGGTCCTACTAATTGTGTATTGTGATGCTTGTAATAGTCAAGTTTAGACACGTAACTATTTGTTGCACTGACATTATTATTGTAAGGTCCTACTAATTGTGTATTGTGATGCTTGTAATGGTCAAGTTTAGACAAGTAACTATTTCCTACACTGACAGTATTATTGTAAAGTCCTACTAATTGTGTATTGTGATCCTTGTAATGATCAAGTATAGACACGTAACTATTTGTTGCACTAACAGTCTTATTGTAAGGTCCTACTAATTGTATATTGTGATGCTTGTAATGGTCAAGTTTTGACACGTAACTATTTGTTGCACCTACAGTCTTTGCAAGGCCGTACTAATTGTGTATTGTGATGCTTGTAATTTTCAAGTTTAGACAAGTAACTATTTGTTGCACTGACAGTCTTATTGTAAGGCCCTACTAATTGTGTATTGTGATCCTTGTAATAGTCAAGTGTAGACACGTAACTATTTGTTGCACTGACAGTCTTATTGTAAGGCCCTACTAATTCTGTATTGTGATGCTTGTAATGGTCAAGTTTAGACACGTAACTATTTGTTGCACTGACAGTCTTATTGTAAGGTCCTACTAATTGTGTATTGTGATGCTTGTAATGGTCAAGATTAGACACGTAACTATTTGTTGCACTGACAGTCTTATTGTAAGGTCCTACTAATTGTGTATTGTGATCCTTGTAATGGTCAAGTTTAGACACGTAACTATTTGTTGCACTGACAGTATTATTGCAAGGTCCTACTAATTGTTTTTTGTGATCCTTGTAATAGTCAAATTTAGACACGTAACTATTTGTTGCACTGACAGTCTTATTGTAACGTCCTACTAATTGTGTATTGTGATTCTTGTAATGGTCAAGTTTTGACACGTAACTATTTGTTGCACTGACAGTGTTATTGTAAGATCCTAGTAATTGTGTATTGTGATCCTTAAATGGTCAAGTTTAGACAAGAAACTATTCGTTGCACTGACAGTCTTATTGTAAGGTCCTACTAATTGTGTATTGTGATCCTTGTAATGGTCAAGTTTAGACACGTAACTATTTGTTGCACTGACAGTCTTATTGTAAGGTCCTACTAATTGTGTATTGTGATGCTTGTAATAGTCAAGTTTAGACAAGAAACTATTCGTTGCACTGACAGTCTTATTGTAAGGTCCTACTAATTGTGTATTGTTATCCTTGTAATGGTCAAGTTTAGACACGTAACTATTTGTTGCACTGACAGTCTTATTGTAAGGTCCTACTAATTGTGTATTGCGATGCTTGTAATGGTCAAGTTTAGACACGTAACTATTTGTTGCACTGACAGTTTTATTGTAACGTCCTACTAATTGTGTATTGTGATCCTTGTAATGGTCAAGTTTAGACACGTAACTATTTGTTGCACTGACAGTCTTATTGTAAGGTCCTACTAATTGTGTATTGTGATGCTTTTAATGGTCAAGTTTAGACAAGAATCTATTTGTTGCACTGACAGTATTATTGTAAGGTCCTACTAATTGTATATTGTGATGCTTGTAATGGTCAAGTTTTGACACGTAACTATTTGTTGCACTGACAGTCTTTGCAAGGCCCTACTAATTGTGTATTGTGATGCTTGTAATTTTCAAGTTTAGACAAGTAACTATTTGTTGCACTGACAGTCTTATTGTAAGGCCCTACTAATTGTGTATTGTGATCCTTGTAATAGTCAAGTGTAGACACGTTACTATTTGTTGCACTGACAGTCTTATTGTAAGGCCCTACTAATTGTGTATTTTGATGCTTGTAATGGTCAAGTTTAGACACGTAACTATTTGTTGCACTGACAGTCTTATTGTAAGGTCCTACTAATTGTGTATTGTGATCCTTGTAATGGTCAAGTTTAGACACGTAACTATTTGTTACACTGACAGTCTTATTGTAAGGTCCTACTAATTGTGTATTGTAATGCTTGTAATGGTCAAATTTAGACACGTAACTATTTTTTGCACTGACAGTATTAATGTAAGGTCCTACTAATTGTGTATTGTGATGCTTGTAATGGTCAAGTTTAGACACGTAACTATTTGTTGCACTGACAGTCTTATTGTAAGGTCCTACTATTTGTGTATTGTGATCCTTGTAATGGTCAAGTTTAGACACGTTACTATTTGTTGCACTGACAGTATTATTGCAAGGTCCTACTAATTGTTTATTGTGATCCTTGTAATGGTCAAGTTTAGACACGTAACTATTTGTTGCACTGACAGTCTTATTGTAACGTCCTACTGATTGTGTATTTTGATCCTTGAAATGGTCAAGTTTAGACACGTAACTATTTGTTGCACTGACAGTCTTATTGTAAGGTCCTACTAATTGTGTATTGTGATCCCTAAATGGTCAAGTTTAGACAAGAAACTATTCGTTGCACTGACAGTCTTATTGTAAGGTCCTACTAATTGTGTATTATTATCCTTGTAATGGTCAAGTTTAGACACGTAACTATTTGTTGCACTGACAGTCTTATTGTAAGGTCCTACTAATTGTGTATTGTGATGCATGTAATGGTCAAGTTTAGACAAGAATCTATTTGTTGCACTGACAGTCTTATTGTAAGGCCCTACTAATTGTGTATTGTGATGCTTGTAATGGTCAAGTTTAGACACGTAACTATTTGGTGCAATGACAGTATTATTGTAAGGTCCTACTAATTGTGTATTGTGATGCTTGTAATAGTCAAGTTTAGACACGTAACTATTTGTTGCACTAACAGTCTTCTTGTAAGGTCCTACTAATTGTGTATTGTGATGCTTGTAATAGTCAAGTTTAGACACGTAACTATTTGTTGCACTGACAGTATTATTGTAAGGTCCTACTAATTGTGTATTGTGATGCTTGAAATAGTCAAGTTTAGACACGTAACTATTTGTTGCACTAACAGTCTTATTGTAAGGTCCTACTAATTGTATATTGTGATGCTTGTAATGGTCAAGTTTAGACACGTAACTATTTGTTGCACTGACAGTCTTATTGTAAGGTCCTACTAATTGTGTATTGTGATGCTTGTAATGGTCAAGTTTAGACACGTAACAATTTGTTGCACTGACAGTATTAATGTAAGGTCCTACTAATTGTGTATTGTGATGCTTGTAATGGTCAAGTTTAGACACGTAACTATTTGTTGCACTGACAGTCTTATTTTAAGGTCCTAGTAATTGTGTATTGTGATCCTTGTAATGGTCAAGTTTAGACACGTAACTATTTGTTGCACTGACAGTATTATTGCATGGTCCTACTAATTGTTTTTTGTGATCCTTGTAATAGTCAAGTTTAGACACGTAACTATTTGTTGCACTGACAGTATTATTGTAAGGTCCTACTAATTGTATATTGTGATGCTTGTAATGGACAAGTTTTGACACGTAACTATTTGTTGCACTGACAGTCTTTGCAAGGCCCTACTAATTGTGTATTGTGATGCTTGTAATTTTGAAGTTTAGACAAGTAACTATTTGTTGCACTGACAGTCTTATTGTAAGGCCCTACTAATTGTGTATTGTGATCCTTGTAATAGTCAAGTGTAGACACGTACCTATTTGTTGCACTGACAGTATTATTGTAACGTCCTACTAATTGTGTATTTTGATGCTTGTAGGGGTCAAGTTTAGACACGTAACTATTTGTTGCACTGACAGTCTTATTGTAAGGTCCTACTAATTGTGTATTGTGATCCTTGTAATGGTCAAGTTTAGACACGTAACTATTTGTTGCACTGACAGTCTTATTGTAAGGTCCTACTAATTGTGTATTGTGATGCTTGTAATAGTCAAGTTTAGACACGTAACTATTTGTTGCACTGACAGTATTATTGTAACGTCCTACTAATTGTGTATTGTGATCCTTGAAATGGTCAAGTTTAGACACGTAACTATTTGTTGCACTGACAGTCTTATTGTAAGGTCCTAGTAATTGTGTATTGTGATCCTTAAATGGTCAAGTTTAGACAAGAAACTATTCGTTGCACTGACAGTCTTATTGTAAGGTCCTACTAGTTGTGTATTGTTATCCTTGTAATGGTCAAGTTTAGACACGTAACTATTTGTTGCACTGACAGTCTTATTGTAAGGTCCTACTAATTGTGTATTGTGATGCTTGTAATGGTCAAGTTTAGACAAGAATCTATTTGTTGCACTGACAGTATTATTGTAAGGTCCTATTAATTGTGTATTGTGATGCTTGTAAAGGGTTAAGTTTAGACACGTAACTATTTGGTGCACTGACAGTCTTATTGTAAGGTCCTACTAATTGTGTATTGTAATGCTTGTAATGGTCAAGTTTAGACAAGTACTTATTTGTTGCACTGACAGTATTATAGTAAGGTCCTACTAATTGTGTATTGTGATGCTTGTAATGGTCAAGTTTAGACAAGTAACTATTTCCTGCACTGACAGTATTATTGTAAAGTCCTACTAATTGTGTATTGTGATCCTTGTAATTATCAAGTTTAGACACGTAACTATTTGTTGCACTGACAGTCTTATTGTAAGGTCCTACTAATTGTGTATTGTGATGCTTGTAATAGTCAAGTTTAGACACGTAACTATTTGTTGCACTGACAGTATTATTTTAAGGTCCTACTCATTGTGTATTGTGATGCTTGTAATGGTCAAGTTTAGACAAGTAACTATTTCCTGCACTGACAGTATTATTGTAAAGTCCTACTAATTGTGTATTGTGATCCTTGTAATGATCAAGTTTAGACACGTAACTATTTGTTGCACTAACAGTCTTATTGTAAGGTCCTACTAATTGTATATTGTGATGCTTGTAATGGTCAAGTTTTGACACGTAACTGTTTGTTGCACTGACAGTCTTTGCAAGGCCGTACTAATTGTGTATTGTGATGCTTGTAATTTTCAAGTTTAGACAAGTAACTATTTGTTGCACTGATAGTCTTATTGTAAGGCCCTACTAATTGTGTATTGTGATCCTTGTAATAGTCAAGTGTAGACACGTAACTATTTGTTGCACTGACAGTCTTATTGTAAGGCCCTACTAATTCTGTATTGTGATGCTTGTAATGGTCAAGTTTAGACACGTAACTATTTGTTGCACTGACAGTCTTATTGTAAGGTCCTACTAATTGTGTATTGTGATGCTTGTAATGGTCAAGATTAGACACGTAACTATTTGTTGCACTGACAGTCTTATTGTAAGGTCCTACTAATTGTGTATTGTGATCCTTTTAATGGTCAAGTTTAGACACGTAACTATTTGTTGCACTGACAGTATTATTGCAAGGTCCTACTAATTGTTTTTTGTGATCCTTGTAATAGTCAAATTTAGACACGTAACTATTTGTTGCACTGACAGTCTTATTGTAACGTCCTACTAATTGTGTATTGTGATTCTTGTAATGGTCAAGTTTTGACACGTAACTATTTGTTGCACTGACAGTGTTATTGTAAGATCCTAGTAATTGTGTATTGTGATCCTTAAATGGTCAAGTTTAGACAAGAAACTATTCGTTGCACTGACAGTCTTATTGTAAGGTCCTACTAATTGTGTATTGTGATCCTTGTAATGGTCAAGTTTAGACACGTAACTATTTGTTGCACTGACAGTCTTATTGTAAGGTCCTACTAATTGTGTATTGTGATGCTTGTAATAGTCAAGTTTAGACAAGAAACTATTCGTTGCACTGACAGTCTTATTGTAAGGTCCTACTAATTGTGTATTGTTATCCTTGTAATGGTCAAGTTTAGACACGTAACTATTTGTTGCACTGACAGTCTTATTGTAAGGTCCTACTAATTGTGTATTGCGATGCTTGTAATGGTCAAGTTTAGACACGTAACTATTTGTTGCACTGACAGTTTTATTGTAACGTCCTACTAATTGTGTATTGTGATCCTTGTAATGGTCAAGTTTAGACACGTAACTATTTGTTGCACTGACAGTCTTATTGTAAGGTCCTACTAATTGTGTATTGTGATGCTTTTAATGGTCAAGTTTAGACAAGAATCTATTTGTTGCACTGACAGTATTATTGTAAGGTCCTACTAATTGTATATTGTGATGCTTGTAATGGTCAAGTTTTGACACGTAACTATTTGTTGCACTGACAGTCTTTGCAAGGCCCTACTAATTGTGTATTGTGATGCTTGTAATTTTCAAGTTTAGACAAGTAACTATTTGTTGCACTGACAGTCTTATTGTAAGGCCCTACTAATTGTGTATTGTGATCCTTGTAATAGTCAAGTGTAGACACGTTACTATTTGTTGCACTGACAGTCTTATTGTAAGGCCCTACTAATTGTGTATTTTGATGCTTGTAATGGTCAAGTTTAGACACGTAACTATTTGTTGCACTGACAGTCTTATTGTAAGGTCCTACTAATTGTGTATTGTGATCCTTGTAATGGTCAAGTTTAGACACGTAACTATTTGTTACACTGACAGTCTTATTGTAAGGTCCTACTAATTGTGTATTGTAATGCTTGTAATGGTCAAATTTAGACACGTAACTATTTTTTGCACTGACAGTATTAATGTAAGGTCCTACTAATTGTGTATTGTGATGCTTGTAATGGTCAAGTTTAGACACGTAACTATTTGTTGCACTGACATTATTATTGTAAGGTCCTACTAATTGTGTATTGTGATGCTTGTAATGGTCAAGTTTAGACAAGTAACTATTTCCTACACTGACAGTATTATTGCAAGGTCCTACTAATTGTTTATTGTGATCCTTGTAATGGTCAAGTTTAGACACGTAACTATTTGTTGCACTGACAGTCTTATTGTAACGTCCTACTGATTGTGTATTTTGATCCTTGAAATGGTCAAGTTTAGACACGTAACTATTTGTTGCACTGACAGTCTTATTGTAAGGTCCTACTAATTGTGTATTGTGATCCCTAAATGGTCAAGTTTAGACAAGAAACTATTCGTTGCACTGACAGTCTTATTGTAAGGTCCTACTAATTGTGTATTATTATCCTTGTAATGGTCAAGTTTAGACACGTAACTATTTGTTGCACTGACAGTCTTATTGTAAGGTCCTACTAATTGTGTATTGTGATGCTTGTAATGGTCAAGTTTAGACAAGAATCTATTTGTTGCACTGACAGTCTTATTGTAAGGCCCTACTAATTGTGTATTGTGATGCTTGTAATGGTCAAGTTTAGACACGTAACTATTTGGTGCAATGACAGTATTATTGTAAGGTCCTACTAATTGTGTATTGTGATGCTTGTAATAGTCAAGTTTAGACACGTAACTATTTGTTGCACTAACAGTCTTCTTGTAAGGTCCTACTAATTGTGTATTGTGATGCTTGTAATAGTCAAGTTTAGACACGTAACTATTTGTTGCACTGACAGTATTATTGTAAGGTCCTACTAATTGTGTATTGTGATGCTTGAAATAGTCAAGTTTAGACACGTAACTATTTGTTGCACTAACAGTCTTATTGTAAGGTCCTACTAATTGTATATTGTGATGCTTGTAATGGTCAAGTTTAGACACGTAACTATTTGTTGCACTGACAGTCTTATTGTAAGGTCCTACTAATTGTGTATTGTGATGCTTGTAATGGTCAAGTTTAGACACGTAACTATTTGTTGCACTGACAGTATTAATGTAAGGTCCTACTAATTGTGTATTGTGATGCTTGTAATGGTCAAGTTTAGACACGTAACTATTTGTTGCACTGACAGTCTTATTTTAAGGTCCTAGTAATTGTGTATTGTGATCCTTGTAATGGTCAAGTTTAGACACGTAACTATTTGTTGCACTGACAGTATTATTGCATGGTCCTACTAATTGTTTTTTGTGATCCTTGTAATAGTCAAGTTTAGACACGTAACTATTTGTTGCACTGACAGTATTATTGTAAGGTCCTACTAATTGTATATTGTGATGCTTGTAATGGACAAGTTTTGACACGTAACTATTTGTTGCACTGACAGTCTTTGCAAGGCCCTACTAATTGTGTATTGTGATGCTTGTAATTTTGAAGTTTAGACAAGTAACTATTTGTTGCACTGACAGTCTTATTGTAAGGCCCTACTAATTGTGTATTGTGATCCTTGTAATAGTCAAGTGTAGACACGTACCTATTTGTTGCACTGACAGTATTATTGTAACGTCCTACTAATTGTGTATTTTGATGCTTGTAGGGGTCAAGTTTAGACACGTAACTATTTGTTGCACTGACAGTCTTATTGTAAGGTCCTACTAATTGTGTATTGTGATCCTTGTAATGGTCAAGTTTAGACACGTAACTATTTGTTGCACTGACAGTCTTATTGTAAGGTCCTACTAATTGTGTATTGTGATGCTTGTAATAGTCAAGTTTAGACACGTAACTATTTGTTGCACTGACAGTATTATTGTAACGTCCTACTAATTGTGTATTGTGATCCTTGAAATGGTCAAGTTTAGACACGTAACTATTTGTTGCACTGACAGTCTTATTGTAAGGTCCTAGTAATTGTGTATTGTGATCCTTAAATGGTCAAGTTTAGACAAGAAACTATTCGTTGCACTGACAGTCTTATTGTAAGGTCCTACTAGTTGTGTATTGTTATCCTTGTAATGGTCAAGTTTAGACACGTAACTATTTGTTGCACTGACAGTCTTATTGTAAGGTCCTACTAATTGTGTATTGTGATGCTTGTAATGGTCAAGTTTAGACAAGAATCTATTTGTTGCACTGACAGTATTATTGTAAGGTCCTATTAATTGTGTATTGTGATGCTTGTAAAGGGTTAAGTTTAGACACGTAACTATTTGGTGCACTGACAGTCTTATTGTAAGGTCCTACTAATTGTGTATTGTAATGCTTGTAATGGTCAAGTTTAGACAAGTACTTATTTGTTGCACTGACAGTATTATAGTAAGGTCCTACTAATTGTGTATTGTGATGCTTGTAATGGTCAAGTTTAGACAAGTAACTATTTCCTGCACTGACAGTATTATTGTAAAGTCCTACTAATTGTGTATTGTGATCCTTGTAATTATCAAGTTTAGACACGTAACTATTTGTTGCACTGACAGTCTTATTGTAAGGTCCTACTAATTGTGTATTGTGATGCTTGTAATAGTCAAGTTTAGACACGTAACTATTTGTTGCACTGACAGTATTATTTTAAGGTCCTACTCATTGTGTATTGTGATGCTTGTAATGGTCAAGTTTAGACAAGTAACTATTTCCTGCACTGACAGTATTATTGTAAAGTCCTACTAATTGTGTATTGTGATCCTTGTAATGATCAAGTTTAGACACGTAACTATTTGTTGCACTAACAGTCTTATTGTAAGGTCCTACTAATTGTATATTGTGATGCTTGTAATGGTCAAGTTTTGACACGTAACTGTTTGTTGCACTGACAGTCTTTGCAAGGCCGTACTAATTGTGTATTGTGATGCTTGTAATTTTCAAGTTTAGACAAGTAACTATTTGTTGCACTGATAGTCTTATTGTAAGGCCCTACTAATTGTGTATTGTGATCCTTGTAATAGTCAAGTGTAGACACGTAACTATTTGTTGCACTGACAGTCTTATTGTAAGGCCCTACTAATTGTGTATTGTGATGCTTGTAATGGTCAAGTTTAGACACGTAACTATTTGTTGCAATGACAGTCTTATTGTAAGGTCCTACTAATTATGTATTGTGATCCTTGTAATGGTCAAGTTTAGACACGTAACTATTTGTTGCACTGACAGTCTTATTGTAAGGTCCTACTAATTGTGTATTGTGATGCTTGTAATGGTCAAGTTTAGACACGTAACTATTTGTTGCACTGACAGTATTAATGTAAGGTCCTACTAATTGTGTATTGTGATGCTTGTAATGGTCAAGTTTAGACACGTAACTATTTGTTGCACTGACAGTCTTATTGTAAGGTCCTACTAATTGTGTATTGTGAACCTTGTAATGGTTAAGTTTAGACACGTAACTATTTGTTGCACTGACAGTATTATTGCAAGGTCCTACTAATTGTTTTTTGTGATCCTTGTAATAGTCAAATTTAGACACGTAACTATTTGTTGCACTGACAGTCTTATTGTAACGTCCTACTAATTGTGTATTGTGATTCTTGTAATGGTCAAGTTTTGACACGTAACTATTTGTTGCACTGACAGTGTTATTGTAAGATCCTAGTAATTGTGTATTGTGATCCTTAAATGGTCAAGTTTAGACAAGAAACTATTCGTTGCACTGACAGTCTTATTGTAAGGTCCTACTAATTGTGTATTGTTATCCTTGTAATGGTCAAGTTTAGACACGTAACTATTTGTTGCACTGACAGTCTTATTGTAAGGTCCTACTAATTGTGTATTGTGATGCTTGTAATAGTCAAGTTTAGACAAGAAACTATTCGTTGCACTGACAGTCTTATTGTAAGGTCCTACTAATTGTGTATTGTTATCCTTGTAATGGTCAAGTTTAGACACGTAACTATTTGTTGCACTGACAGTATTATTGCAAGGTCCTACTAATTGTTTATTGTGATCCTTGTAATGGTCAAGTTTAGACACGTAACTATTTGTTGCACTGACAGTCTTATTGTAACGTCCTACTAATTGTGTATTGTGATCTTTGAAATGGTCAAGTTTAGACACGTAACTATTTGTTGCACTGACAGTCTTATTGTAAGGTCCTAGTAATTGTGTATTGTGATCCTTAAATGGTCAAGTTTAGACAAGAAACTATTCGTTGCACTGACAGTCTTATTGTAAGGTCCTACTAATTGTGTATTGTTATCCTTGTAATGGTCAAGTTTAGACACGTAACTAATTGTTGCACTGACAGTCTTATTGTAAGGTCCTACTAATTGTGTATTGTGATGCTTGTAATGGTCAAGTTTAGACAAGAATCTATTTGTTGCACTGACAGTATTATTGTAAGGTCCTATTAATTGTGTATTGTGATGCTTGTAAAGGGTTAAGTTTAGACACGTAACTATTTGGTGCACTGACAGTCTTATTGTAAGGTCCTACTAATTGTGTATTGTAATGCTTGTAATGGTCAAGTTTAGACAAGTACCTATTTGTTGCACTGACAGTATTATAGTAAGGTCCTACTAATTGTGTATTGTGATGCTTGTAATTATCAAGTTTAGACACGTAACTATTTGTTGCACTGACAGTCTTATTGTAAGGATCTACTAATTGTGTATTGTAATGCTTGTAATAGTCAAGTTTAGACACGTAACTATTTGTTGCACTGACAGTCTTATTGTAAGGTCCTACTAATTGTGTATTGTGATGCTTGTAATAGTCAAGTTTAGACACGTAACTATTTGTTGCACTGACAGTATTATTGTAAGGTCCTACTCATTGTGTATTGTGATGCTTGTAATGGTCAAGTTTAGACAAGTAACTATTTCCTGCACTGTCAGTATTATTGTAAAGTCCTACTAATTGTGTATTGTGATCCTTGTAATGATCAAGTTTAGACACGTAACTATTTGTTGCACTAACAGTCTTATTGTAAGGTCCTACTAATTGTATATTGTGATGCTTGTAATGGTCAAGTTTTGACACGTAACTGTTTGTTGCACTGACAGTCTTTGCAAGGCCGTACTAATTGTGTATTGTGATGCTTGTAATTTTCAAGTTTAGACAAGTAACTATTTGTTGCACTGACAGTCTTATTGTAAGGCCTTACTAATTGTGTATTGTGATCCTTGTAATAGTCAAGTGTAGACACGTAACTATTTGTTGCACTGACAGTCTTATTGTAAGGCCCTACTAATTGTGTATTGTGATGCTTGTAATGGTCAAGTTTAGACACGTAACTATTTGTTGCAATGACAGTCTTATTGTAAGGTCTTACTAATTATGTATTGTGATCCTTGTAATGGTCAAGTTTAGACACGTAACTATTTGTTGCACTGACAGTCTTATTGTAAGGTCCTACTAATTGTGTATTGTGATGCTTGTAATGGTCAAGTTTAGACACGTAACTATTTGTTGCACTGACAGTATTAATGTAAGGTCCTACTAATTGTGTATTGTGATGCTTGTAATGGTCAAGTTTAGACACGTAACTATTTGTTGCACTGACAGTCTTATTGTAAGGTCCTACTAATTGTGTATTGTGATCCTTGTAATGGTCAAGTTTAGACACGTAACTATTTGTTGCACTGACAGTATTATTGCAAGGTCCTACTAATTGTTTTTTGTGATCCTTGTAATAGTCAAATTTAGACACGTAACTATTTGTTGCACTGACAGTCTTATTGTAACGTTCTACTAATTGTGTATTGTGATTCTTGTAATGGTCAAGTTTTGACACGTAACTATTTGTTGCACTGACAGTGTTATTGTAAGATCCTAGTAATTGTGTATTGTGATCCTTAAATGGTCAATTTTAGACAAGAAACTATTCGTTGCACTGACAGTCTTATTGTAAGGTCCTACTAATTGTGTATTGTTATCCTTGTAATGGTCAAGTTTAGACACGTAACTATTTGTTGCACTGACAGTCTTATTGTAAGGTCCTACTAATTGTGTATTGTGATGCTTGTAATAGTCAAGTTTAGACAAGAAACTATTCGTTGCACTGACAGTCTTATTGTAAGGTCCTACTAATTGTGTATTGTTATCCTTGTAATGGTCAAGTTTAGACACGTAACTATTTGTTGCACTGACAGTATTATTGCAAGGTCCTACTAATTGTTTATTGTGATCCTTGTAATGGTCAAGTTTAGACACGTAACTATTTGTTGCACTGACAGTCTTATTGTAACGTCCTACTAATTGTGTATTGTGATCCTTGAAATGGTCAAGTTTAGACACGTAACTATTTGTTGCGCTGACAGTCTTATTTTAAGGTCCTAGTAATTGTTTATTGTGATCCTTAAATGGTCAAGTTTAGACAAGAAACTATTCGTTGCACTGACAGTCTTATTGTAAGGTCCTACTAATTGTGTATTGTTATCCTTGTAATGGTCAAGTTTAGACACGTAACTATTTGTTGCACTGACAGTCTTATTGTAAGGTCCTACTAATTGTGTATTGTGATGCTTGTAATGGTCAAGTTTAGACAAGAATCTATTTGTTGCACTGACAGTATTATTGTAAGGTCCTATTAATTGTGTATTGTGATGCTTGTAAAGGGTTAAGTTTAGACACGTAACTATTTGGTGCACTGACAGTCTTATTGTAAGGTCCTACTAATTGTGTATTGTAATGCTTGTAATGGTCAAGTTTAGACAAGTACCTATTTGTTGCACTGACAGTATTATAGTAAGGTCCTACTAATTGTGTATTGTGATGCTTGTAATTATCAAGTTTAGACACGTAACTATTTGTTGCACTGACAGTCTTATTGTAAGGATCTACTAATTGTGTATTGTAATGCTTGTAATAGTCAAGTTTAGACACGTAACTATTTGTTGCACTGACGGTCTTATTGTAAGGTCCTACTAATTGTGTATTGTGATGCTTGTAATAGTCAAGTTTAGACACGTAACTATTTGTTGCACTGACAGTATTATTGTAAGGTCCTACTAATTGTGTATTGTGATGCTTGTAATGGTCAAGTTTAGACAAGTAACTATTTCCTGCAATGACAGTATTATTGTAAAGTCCTACTAATTGTGTATTGTGATCCTTGTAATGATCAAGTTTAGACACGTAACTATTTGTTGCACTAACAGTCTTATTGTAAGGTCCTACTAATTGTATATTGTGATGCTTGTAATGGTCAAGTTTTGACACGTAACTGTTTGTTGCACTGACAGTCTTTGCAAGGCCGTACTAATTGTGTATTGTGATGCTTGTAATTTTCAAGTTTAGACAAGTAACTATTTGTTGCACTGACAGTCTTATTGTAAGGCCCTACTAATTGTGTATTGTGATCCTTGTAATAGTCAAGTGTAGACACGTAACTATTTGTTGCACTGACAGTCTTATTGTAAGGCCCTAATAATTGTGTATTGTGATGCTTGTAATGGTCAAGTTTAGACACGTAACTATTTGTTGCAATGACAGTCTTATTGTAAGGTCCTACTAATTATGTATTGTGATCCTTGTAATGGTCAAGTTTAGACACGTAACTATTTGTTGCACTGACAGTCTTATTGTAAGGTCCTACTAATTGTGTATTGTGATGCTTGTAATGGTCAAGTTTAGACACGTAAGTATTTGTTGCACTGACAGTATTAATGTAAGGTCCTACTAATTGTGTATTGTGATGCTTGTAATGGTCAAGTTTAGACACGTAACTATTTGTTGCACTGACAGTCTTATTGTAAGGTCCTACTAATTGTGTATTGTGATCCTTGTAATGGTCAAGTTTAGACACGTAACTATTTGTTGCACTGACAGTATTATTGCAAGGTCCTACTAATTGTTTTTTGTGATCCTTGTAATAGTCAAATTTAGACACGTAACTATTTGTTGCACTGACAGTCTTATTGTAACGTCCTACTAATTGTGTATTGTGATTCTTGTAATGGTCAAGTTTTGACACGTAACTATTTGTTGCACTGACAGTGTTATTGTAAGATCCTAGTAATTGTGTATTGTGATCCTTAAATGGTCAAGTTTAGACAAGAAACTATTCGTTGCACTGACAGTCTTATTGTAAGGTCCTACTAATTGTGTATTGTTATCCTTGTAATGGTCAAGTTTAGACACGTAACTATTTGTTGCACTGACAGTCTTATTGTAAGGTCCTACTAATTGTGTATTGTGATGCTTGTAATAGTCAAGTTTAGACAAGAAACTATTCGTTGCACTGACAGTCTTATTGTAAGGTCCTACTAATTGTGTATTGTTATCCTTGTAATGGTCAAGTTTAGACACGTAACTATTTGTTGCACTGACAGTCTTATTGTAAGGTCCTACTAATTGTGTATTGTGATCCTTATAATGGTCAAGTTTAGACACGTAACTATTTGTTGCACTGACAGTCTTATTGTAACGTCCTACTAATTGTGTATTGTGATCCTTGTAATGGTCAAGGTTAGACACGTAACTATTTGTTGCACTGACAGTCTTATTGTAAGGTCCTAGTAATTGTGTATTGTGATCCTTAAATGGTCAAGTTTAGACAAGAAACTATTCGTTGCACTGACAGTCTTATAGTAAGGTCCAACTAATTGTGTATTGTGATCCTTGTAATGGTCAAGTTTAGACACGTAACTATTTGTTGCACTGACAGTCTTATTGTAAGGTCCTACTAATTGTGTATTGTGATGCTTTTAATGGTCAAGTTTAGACAAGAATCTATTTGTTGCACTGACAGTATTATTGTAAGGTCCTACTAATTGTGTATTGTGATGCTTGTAATAGTCAAGTTTAGACACGTAACTATTTGTTGCACTGACAGTCTTATTGTAAGGTCCTACTAATTGTGTATTGTGATGCTTGTAATAGTCAAGTTTAGACACGTAACTATTTGTTGCACTGACAGTCCTATTGTAAGGTCCTATCCTACTAATTGTGTATTGTGATGCTTGTAATAGTCAAGTTTAGACACGTAACTATTTGTTGCACTGACAGTATTATTGTAAGGTCCTACTAATTGTATATTGTGATGCTTGTAATGGTCAAGTTTTGACACGTAACTATTTGTTGCACTGACAGTCTTTGCAAGGCCCTACTAATTGTGTATTGTGATGCTTGTAATTTTCAAGTTTAGACAAGTAACTATTCGTTGCACTGACTGTCTTATTGTAAGGCCCTACTAATTGTGTATTGTGATCCTTGTAATAGTCAAGTGTAGACACGTACCTATTTGTTGCACTGACAGTCTTATTGTAAGGCCCTTCTAATTGTGTATTTTGATGCTGGTAATGGTCAAGTATAGACACGTAACTATTTGTTGCACTGACAGTCTTATTGTAAGGTCCTACTAATTGTGTATTGTGATTCTTGTAATGGTCAAGTTTAGACACGTAACTATTTGTTGCACTGACAGTCTTATTGTAAGGTCCTACTAATTGTGTATTGTGATGCTTGTAATGGTCAAGTTTAGACACGTAACTATTTGTTGCACTGACAGTATTAATGTAAGGTCCTACTAATTGTGTATTGTGATGCTTGTAATGGTCAAGTTTAGACACGTAACTCTTTGTTGCACTGACAGTCTTATTGTAAGGTCCTACTAATTGTGTATTGTGATCCTTGTAATGGTCAAGTTTAGACACGTAACTATTTGTTGCACTGACAGTATTATTGCATGGTCCTACTAATTGTTTATTGTGATCCTTGTAATGGTCAAGTTTAGACACGTAACTATTTGTTGCACTGACAGTCTTATTGTAACGTCCTACTAATTGTGTATTGTGATCCTTGAAATGGTCAAGTTTAGACACGTAACTATTTGTTGCTCTGACAGTCTTATTGTAAGGTCCTAGTAATTGTGTATTGTGATCCTTAAATGGTCAAGTATAGACAAGAAACTATTCGTTGCACTGACTGTCTTATTGTAAGGTTCTACTAATTGTGTATTGTTATCCTTGTAATGGTCAAGTTTAGACACGTAACTATTTGTTGCACTGACAGTCTTATTGTAAGGTCCTACTAATTGTGTATTGTGATGCTTGTAATGGTCAGGTTTAGAAAAGAATCTATTAGTTGCACTGACAGTATTATTGTAAGGTCCTATTAATTGTGTATTGTGATGCTTGTAATGGTCAAGTTTAGACACGTAACTATTTGGTGCACTGACAGTCTTATTGTAAGGTTCTACTAATTGTGTATTGTAATGCTTGTAATAGTCAAGTTTTGACACGTAACTATTTGTTGCACTGACAGTCTTATTGTAAGGTCCTACTAATTGTGTATTGTGATGCTTGTAATAGTCAAGTTTAGACACGTAACTATTTGTTGCACTGACATTATTATTGTAAGGTCCTACTAATTGTGTATTGTGATGCTTGTAATGGTCAAGTTTAGACAAGTAACTATTTCCTACACTGACAGTATTATTGTAAAGTCCTACTAATTGTGTATTGTGATCCTTGTAATGATCAAGTATAGACACGTAACTATTTGTTGCACTAACAGTCTTATTGTAAGGTCCTACTAATTGTATATTGTGATGCTTGTAATGGTCAAGTTTTGACACGTAACTATTTGTTGCACCTACAGTCTTTGTAAGGCCGTACTAATTGTGTATTGTGATGCTTGTAATTTTCAAGTTTAGACAAGTAACTATTTGTTGCACTGACAGTCTTATTGTAAGGCCCTACTAATTGTGTATTGTGATCCTTGTAATAGTCAAGTGTAGACACGTAACTATTTGTTGCACTGACAGTCTTATTGTAAGGCCCTACTAATTCTGTATTGTGATGCTTGTAATGGTCAAGTTTAGACACGTAACTATTTGTTGCACTGACAGTCTTATTGTAAGGTCCTACTAATTGTGTATTGTGATGCTTGTAATGGTCAAGATTAGACACGTACCTATTTGTTGCACTGACAGTCTTATTGTAAGGTCCTACTAATTGTGTATTGTGATCCTTGTAATGGTCAAGTTTAGACACGTAACTATTTGTTGCACTGACAGTATTATTGCAAGGTCCTACTAATTGTTTTTTGTGATCCTTGTAATAGTCAAATTTAGACACGTAACTATTTGTTGCACTGACAGTCTTATTGTAACGTCCTACTAATTGTGTATTGTGATTCTTGTAATGGTCAAGTTTTGACACGTAACTATTTGTTGCACTGACAGTGTTATTGTAAGATCCTAGTAATTGTGTATTGTGATCCTTAAATGGTCAAGTTTAGACAAGAAACTATTCGTTGCACTGACAGTCTTATTGTAAGGTCCTACTAATTGTGTATTGTGATCCTTGTAATGGTCAAGTTTAGACACGTAACTATTTGTTGCACTGACAGTCTTATTGTAAGGTCCTACTAATTGTGTATTGTGATGCTTGTAATAGTCAAGTTTAGACAAGAAACTATTCGTTGCACTGACAGTCTTATTGTAAGGTCCTACTAATTGTGTATTGTTATCCTTGTAATGGTCAAGTTTAGACACGTAACTATTTGTTGCACTGACAGTCTTATTGTAAGGTCCTACTAATTGTGTATTGCGATGCTTGTAATGGTCAAGTTTAGACACGTAACTAATTGTTGCACTGACAGTTTTATTGTAACGTCCTACTAATTGTGTATTGTGATCCTTGTAATGGTCAAGTTTAGACACGTAACTATTTGTTGCACTGACAGTCTTATTGTAAGGTCCTACTAATTGTGTATTGTGATGCTTTTAATGGTCAAGTTTAGACAAGAATCTATTTGTTGCACTGACAGTATTATTGTAAGGTCCTACTAATTGTATATTGTGATGCTTGTAATGGTCAAGTTTTGACACGTAACTATTTGTTGCACTGACAGTCTTTGCAAGGCCCTACTAATTGTGTATTGTGATGCTTGTAATTTTCAAGTTTAGACAAGTAACTATTTGTTGCACTGACAGTCTTATTGTAAGGCCCTACTAATTGTGTATTGTGATCCTTGTAATAGTCAAGTGTAGACACGTTACTATTTGTTGCACTGACAGTCTTATTGTAAGGCCCTACTAATTGTGTATTTTGATGCTTGTAATGGTCAAGTTTAGACACGTAACTATTTGTTGCACTGACAGTCTTATTGTAAGGTCCTACTAATTGTGTATTGTGATCCTTGTAATGGTCAAGTTTAGACACGTAACTATTTGTTACACTGACAGTCTTATTGTAAGGTCCTACTAATTGTGTATTGTAATGCTTGTAATGGTCAAATTTAGACACGTAACTATTTTTTGCACTGACAGTATTAATGTAAGGTCCTACTAATTGTGTATTGTGATGCTTGTAATGGTCAAGTTTAGACACGTAACTATTTGTTGCACTGACAGTCTTATTGTAAGGTCCTACTATTTGTGTATTGTGATCCTTGTAATGGTCAAGTTTAGACACGTAACTATTTGTTGCACTGACAGTATTATTGCAAGGTCCTACTAATTGTTTATTGTGATCCTTGTAATGGTCAAGTTTAGACACGTAACTATTTGTTGCACTGACAGTCTTATTGTAACGTCCTACTGATTGTGTATTTTGATCCTTGAAATGGTCAAGTTTAGACACGTAACTATTTGTTGCACTGACAGTCTTATTGTAAGGTCCTACTAATTGTGTATTGTGATCCCTAAATGGTCAAGTTTAGACAAGAAACTATTCGTTGCACTGACAGTCTTATTGTAAGGTCCTACTAATTGTGTATTATTATCCTTGTAATGGTCAAGTTTAGACACGTAACTATTTGTTGCACTGACAGTCTTATTGTAAGGTCCTACTAATTGTGTATTGTGATGCTTGTAATGGTCAAGTTTAGACAAGAATCTATTTGTTGCACTGACAGTCTTATTGTAAGGCCCTACTAATTGTGTATTGTGATGCTTGTAATGGTCAAGTTTAGACACGTAACTATTTGGTGCAATGACAGTATTATTGTAAGGTCCTACTAATTGTGTATTGTGATGCTTGTAATAGTCAAGTTTAGACACGTAACTATTTGTTGCACTAACAGTCTTCTTGTAAGGTCCTACTAATTGTGTATTGTGATGCTTGTAATAGTCAAGTTTAGACACGTAACTATTTGTTGCACTGACAGTATTATTGTAAGGTCCTACTAATTGTGTATTGTGATGCTTGAAATAGTCAAGTTTAGACACGTAACTATTTGTTGCACTAACAGTCTTATTGTAAGGTCCTACTAATTGTATATTGTGATGCTTGTAATGGTCAAGTTTAGACACGTAACTATTTGTTGCACTGACAGTCTTATTGTAAGGTCCTACTAATTGTGTATTGTGATGCTTGTAATGGTCAAGTTTAGACACGTAACTATTTGTTGCACTGACAGTATTAATGTAAGGTCCTACTAATTGTGTATTGTGATGCTTGTAATGGTCAAGTTTAGACACGTAACTATTTGTTGCACTGACAGTCTTATTTTAAGGTCCTAGTAATTGTGTATTGTGATCCTTGTAATGGTCAAGTTTAGACACGTAACTATTTGTTGCACTGACAGTATTATTGCATGGTACTACTAATTGTTTTTTGTGATCCTTGTAATAGTCAAGTTTAGACACGTAACTATTTGTTGCACTGACAGTATTATTGTAAGGTCCTACTAATTGTATATTGTGATGCTTGTAATGGACAAGTTTTGACACGTAACTATTTGTTGCACTGACAGTCTTTGCAAGGCCCTACTAATTGTGTATTGTGATGCTTGTAATTTTGAAGTTTAGACAAGTAACTATTTGTTGCACTGACAGTCTTATTGTAAGGCCCTACTAATTGTGTATTGTGATCCTTGTAATAGTCAAGTGTAGACACGTACCTATTTGTTGCACTGACAGTATTATTGTAACGTCCTACTAATTGTGTATTTTGATGCTTGTAGGGGTCAAGTTTAGACACGTAACTATTTGTTGCACTGACAGTCTTATTGTAAGGTCCTACTAATTGTGTATTGTGATCCTTGTAATGGTCAAGTTTAGACACGTAACTATTTGTTGCACTGACAGTCTTATTGTAAGGTCCTACTAATTGTGTATTGTGATGCTTATAATAGTCAAGTTTAGACACGTAACTATTTGTTGCACTGACAGTATTATTGTAACGTCCTACTAATTGTGTATTGTGATCCTTGAAATGGTCAAGTTTAGACACGTAACTATTTGTTGCACTGACAGTCTTATTGTAAGGTCCTAGTAATTGTGTATTGTGATCCTTAAATGGTCAAGTTTAGACAAGAAACTATTCGTTGCACTGACAGTCTTATTGTAAGGTCCTACTAGTTGTGTATTGTTATCCTTGTAATGGTCAAGTTTAGACACGTAACTATTTGTTGCACTGACAGTCTTATTGTAAGGTCCTACTAATTGTGTATTGTGATGCTTGTAATGGTCAAGTTTAGACAAGAATCTATTTGTTGCACTGACAGTATTATTGTAAGTTCCTATTAATTGTGTATTGTGATGCTTGTAAAGGGTTAAGTTTAGACACGTAACTATTTGGTGCACTGACAGTCTTATTGTAAGGTCCTACTAATTGTGTATTGTAATGCTTGTAATGGTCAAGTTTAGACAAGTACTTATTTGTTGCACTGACAGTATTATAGTAAGGTCCTACTAATTGTGTATTGTGATGCTTGTAATGGTCAAGTTTAGACAAGTAACTATTTCCTGCACTGACAGTATTATTGTAAAGTCCTACTAATTGTGTATTGTGATCCTTGTAATTATCAAGTTTAGACACGTAACTATTTGTTGCACTGACAGTCTTATTGTAAGGTCCTACTAATTGTGTATTGTGATGCTTGTAATAGTCAAGTTTAGACACGTAACTATTTGTTGCACTGACAGTATTATTTTAAGGTCCTACTCATTGTGTATTGTGATGCTTGTAATGGTCAAGTTTAGACAAGTAACTATTTCCTGCACTGACAGTATTATTGTAAAGTCCTACTAATTGTGTATTGTGATCCTTGTAATGATCAAGTTTAGACACGTAACTATTTGTTGCACTAACAGTCTTATTGTAAGGTCCTACTAATTGTATATTGTGATGCTTGTAATGGTCAAGTTTTGACACGTAACTGTTTGTTGCACTGACAGTCTTTGCAAGGCCGTACTAATTGTGTATTGTGATGCTTGTAATTTTCAAGTTTAGACAAGTAACTATTTGTTGCACTGATAGTCTTATTGTAAGGCCCTACTAATTGTGTATTGTGATCCTTGTAATAGTCAAGTGTAGACACGTAACTATTTGTTGCACTGACAGTCTTATTGTAAGGCCCTACTAATTGTGTATTGTGATGCTTGTAATGGTCAAGTTTAGACACGTAACTATTTGTTGCAATGACAGTCTTATTGTAAGGTCCTACTAATTATGTATTGTGATCCTTGTAATGGTCAAGTTTAGACACGTAACTATTTGTTGCACTGACAGTCTTATTGTAAGGTCCTACTAATTGTGTATTGTGATGCTTGTAATGGTCAAGTTTAGACACGTAACTATTTGTTGCACTGACAGTATTAATGTAAGGTCCTACTAATTGTGTATTGTGATGCTTGTAATGGTCAAGTTTAGACACGTAACTATTTGTTGCACTGACAGTCTTATTGTAAGGTCCTACTAATTGTGTATTGTGAACCTTGTAATGGTCAAGTTTAGACACGTAACTATTTGTTGCACTGACAGTATTATTGCAAGGTCCTACTAATTGTTTTTTGTGATCCTTGTAATAGTCAAATTTAGACACGTAACTATTTGTTGCACTGACAGTCTTATTGTAACGTCCTACTAATTGTGTATTGTGATTCTTGTAATGGTCAAGTTTTGACACGTAACTATTTGTTGCACTGACAGTGTTATTGTAAGATCCTAGTAATTGTGTATTGTGATCCTTAAATGGTCAAGTTTAGACAAGAAACTATTCGTTGCACTGACAGTCTTATTGTAAGGTCCTACTAATTGTGTATTGTTATCCTTGTAATGGTCAAGTTTAGACACGTAACTATTTGTTGCACTGACAGTCTTATTGTAAGGTCCTACTAATTGTGTATTGTGATGCTTGTAATAGTCAAGTTTAGACAAGAAACTATTCGTTGCACTGACAGTCTTATTGTAAGGTCCTACTAATTGTGTATTGTTATCCTTGTAATGGTCAAGTTTAGACACGTAACTATTTGTTGCACTGACAGTATTATTGCAAGGTCCTACTAATTGTTTATTGTGATCCTTGTAATGGTCAAGTTTAGACACGTAACTATTTGTTGCACTGACAGTCTTATTGTAACGTCCTACTAATTGTGTATTGTGATCTTTGAAATGGTCAAGTTTAGACACGTAACTATTTGTTGCACTGACAGTCTTATTGTAAGGTCCTAGTAATTGTGTATTGTGATCCTTAAATGGTCAAGTTTAGACAAGAAACTATTCGTTGCACTGACAGTCTTATTGTAAGGTCCTACTAATTGTGTATTGTTATCCTTGTAATGGTCAAGTTTAGACACGTAACTATTTGTTGCACTGACAGTCTTATTGTAAGGTCCTACTAATTGTGTATTGTGATGCTTGTAATGGTCAAGTTTAGACAAGAATCTATTTGTTGCACTGACAGTATTATTGTAAGGTCCTATTAATTGTGTATTGTGATGCTTGTAAAGGGTTAAGTTTAGTCACGTAACTATTTGGTGCACTGACAGTCTTATAGTAAGGTCCTACTAATTGTGTATTGTAATGCTTGTAATGGTCAAGTTTAGACAAGTACCTATTTGTTGCACTGACAGTATTATAGTAAGGTCCTACTAATTGTGTATTGTGATGCTTGTAATTATCAAGTTTAGACACGTAACTATTTGTTGCACTGACAGTCTTATTGTAAGGATCTACTAATTGTGTATTGTGATGCTTGTAATAGTCAAGTTTAGACACGTAACTATTTGTTGCACTGACAGTATTATTGTAAGGTCCTACTAATTGTGTATTGTGATGCTTGTAATGGTCAAGTTTAGACAAGTAACTATTTCCTGCACTGACAGTATTATTGTAAAATCCTACTAATTGTGTATTGTGATCCTTGTAATGATCAAGTTTAGACACGTAACTATTTGTTGCACTAACAGTCTTATTGTAAGGTCCTACTAATTGTATATTGTGATGCTTGTAATGGTCAAGTTTTGACACGTAACTGTTTGTTGCACTGACAGTCTTTGCAAGGCCGTACTAATTGTGTATTGTGATGCTTGTAATTTTCAAGTTTAGACAAGTAACTATTTGTTGCACTGACAGTCTTATTGTAAGGCCCTACTAATTGTGTATTGTGATCCTTGTAATAGTCAAGTGTAGACACGTAACTATTTGTTGCACTGACAGTCTTATTGTAAGGCCCTACTAATTGTGTATTGTGATGCTTGTAATGGTCATGTTTAGACACGTAACTATTTGTTGCAATGACAGTCTTATTGTAAGGTCCTACTAATTATGTATTGTGATCCTTGTAATGGTCAAGTTTAGACACGTAACTATTTGTTGCACTGACAGTCTTATTGTAAGGTCCTACTAATTGTGTATTGTGATGCTTGTAATGGTCAAGTTTAGACACGTAACTATTTGTTGCACTGACAGTATTAATGTAAGGTCCTACTAATTGTGTATTGTGATTCTTGTAATGGTCAAGTTTAGACACATAACTATTTGTTGCACTGACAGTCTTATTGTAAGGTCCTACTAATTGTGTATTGTGATCCTTGTAATGGTCAAGTTTAGACACGTAACTATTTGTTCCACTGACAGTCTTATTGTAAGGTCCTACTAATTGTGTATTGTGATGCTTGTAATAGTCAAGTTTAGACAAGAAACTATTCGTTGCACTGACAGTCTTATTGTAAGGTCCTACTAATTGTGTATTGTTATCCTTGTAATGGTCAAGTTTAGACACGTAACTATTTGTTGCACTGACAGTCTTATTGTAAGGTCCTACTAATTGTGTATTGTGATCCTTGTAATGGTCAAGTTTAGACACGTAACTATTTGTTGCACTGACAGTCTTATTGTAACGTCCTACTAATTGTGTATTGTGATCCTTGTAATGGTCAAGGTTAGACACGTAACTATTTGTTGCACTGACAGTCTTATTGTAAGGTCCTAGTAATTGTGTATTGTGATCCTTAAATGGTCAAGTTTAGACAAGAAACTATTCGTTGCACTGACAGTCTTATTGTAAGGTCCTACTAATTGTGTATTGTGATCCTTGTAATGGTCAAGTTTAGACACGTAACTATTTGTTGCACTGACAGTCTTATTGTAAGGTCCACTAATTGTGTATTGTGATGCTTTTAATGGTCAAGTTTAGACAAGAATCTATTTGTTGCACTGACAGTATTATTGTAAGGTCCTACTAATTGTGTATTGTGATGCTTGTAATAGTCAAGTTTAGACACGTAACTATTTGTTGCACTGACAGTCTTATTGTAAGGTCCTACTAATTGTGTATTGTGATGCTTGTAATAGTCAAGTTTAGACACGTAACTATTTGTTGCACTGACAGTCCTATTGTAAGGTCCGATCCTACTAATTGTGTATTGTGATGCTTGTAATAGTCAAGTTTAGACACGTAACTATTTGTTGCACTGACAGTATTATTGTAAGGTCCTACTAATTGTATATTGTGATGCTTGTAATGGTCAAGTTTTGACACGTAACTATTTGTTGCGCTGACAGTCTTTGCAAGGCCCTGCTAATTGTGTATTGTGATGCTTGTAATTTTCAAGTTTAGACAAGTAACTATTCGTTGCACTGACAGTCTTATTGTAAGGCCCTACTAATTGTGTATTGTGATCCTTGTAATAGTCAAGTGTAGACACGTACCTATTTGTTGCACTGACAGTCTTATTGTAAGGCCCTTCTAATTGTGTATTTTGATGCTTGTAATGGTCAAGTTTAGACACGTAACTATTTGTTGCACTGACAGTCTTATTGTAAGGTCCTACTAATTGTGTATTGTGATTCTTGTAATGGTCAAGTTTAGACACGTAACTATTTGTTGCACTGATAGTCTTATTGTAAGGTCCTACTAATTGTGTATTGTGATGCTTGTAATGGTCAAGTTTAGACACGTAACTATTTGTTGCACTGACAGTATTAATGTAAGGTCCTACTAATTGTGTATTGTGATGCTTGTAATGGTCAAGTTTAGACACGTAACTATTTGTTGCACTGACAGTCTTATTGTAAGGTCCTACTAATTGTGTATTGTGATGCTTGTAATGGTCAAGTTTAGACAAGAATCTATTTGTTGCACTGACAGTATTATTGTAAGGTCCTATTAATTGTGTATTGTGATGCTTGTAATGGTCAAGTTTAGACACGTAACTATTTGGTGCACTGACAGTCTTATTGTAAGGTTCTACTAATTGTGTATTGTAATGCTTGTAATAGTCAAGTTTTGACACGTAACTATTTGTTGCACTGACAGTCTTATTGTAAGGTCCTACTAATTGTGTATTGTGATGCTTGTAATAGTCAAGTTTAGACACGTAACTATTTGTTGCACTGACAGTATTATTGTAAGGTCCTACTAATTGTGTATTGTGATGCTTGTAATGGTCAAGTTTAGACAAGTAACTATTTCCTGCACTGACAGTATTATTGTAAAGTCCTACTAATTGTGTATTGTGATCCTTGTAATGATCAAGTTTAGACACGTAACTATTTGTTGCACTAACAGTCTTATTGTAAGGTCCTACTAATTGTATATTGTGATGCTTGTAATGGTCAAGTTTCGACACGTAACTATTTGTTGCACTGACAGTCTTTGCAAGGCCGTACTAATTGTGTATTGTGATGCTTGTAATTTTCAAGTTTAGACAAGTAACTATTTGTTGCACTGACAGTCTTATTGTAAGGCCCTACTAATTGTGTATTGTGATCCTTGTAATAGTCAAGTGTAGACACGTAACTATTTGTTGCACTGACAGTCCTATTGTAAGGTCCTATCCTACTAATTGTGTATTGTGATGCTTGTAATTTTCAAGTTTAGACAAGTAACTATTTGTTGCACTGACAGTCTTATTGTAAGGTCCTACTAATTGTGTATTGTGATCCTTGTAATGGTCAAGTTTAGACACGTAACTATTTGTTGCACTGACAGTCTTATTGTAAGGTCCTACTAATTGTGTATTGTGATGCTTGTAATGGTCAAGTTTAGACACGTAACTATTTGTTGCACTGACAGTATTAATGTAAGGTCCTACTAATTGTGTATTGTGATGCTTGTAATGGTCAAGATTAGACACGTAACTATTTGTTGCACTGACAGTCTTATTGTAAGGTCCTACTAATTGCGTATTGTGATCCTTGTAATGGTCAAGTTTAGACACGTAACTATTTGTTGCACTGACAGTATTATTGCAAGGTCCTACTAATTGTTTTTTGTGATCCTTGTAATAGTCAAATTTAGACACGTAACTATTTGTTGCACTGACAGTCTTATTGTAACGTCCTACTAATTGTGTATTGTGATTCTTGTAATGGTCAAGTTTTGACACGTAACTATTTGTTGCACTGACAGTGTTATTGTAAGATTATAGTAATTGTGTATTGTGATCCTTAAATGGTCAAGTTTAGACAAGAAACTATTCGTTGCACTGACAGTCTTATTGTAAGGTCCTACTAATTGTGTATTGTGATCCTTGTAATGGTCAAGTTTAGACACGTAACTATTTGTTGCACTGACAGTCTTATTGTAAGGTCCTACTAATTGTGTATTGTGATGCTTGTAATAGTCAAGTTTAGACAAGAAACTATTCGTTGCACTGACAGTCTTATTGTAAGGTCCTACTAATTGTGTATTGTTATCCTTGTAATGGTCAAGTTTAGACACGTAACTATTTGTTGCACTGACAGTCTTATTGTAAGGTCCTACTAATTGTGTATTGTGATGCTTGTAATGCTCAAGTTTAGACACGTAACTATTTGTTGCACTGACAGTCTTATTGTAACGTCCTACTAATTGTGTATTGTGATCCTTGTAATGGTCAAGTTTAGACACGTAACTATTTGTTGCACTGACAGTCTTATTGTAAGGTCCTAGTAATTGTGTATTGTGATCCTTAAATGGTCACGTTTAGACAAGAAACTATTCGTTGCACTGACAGTCTTATTGTAAGGTCCTACTAATTGTGTATTGTGATCCTTGTAATGGTCAAGTTTAGACACGTAACTATTTGTTGCACTAACAGTCTTATTGTTAGGTCCTACTAATTGTGTATTGTGATGCTTTTAATGGTCAAGTTTAGACAAGAATCTATTTGTTGCACTGACAGTATTATTGTAAGGTCCTACTAATTGTGTATTGTGATGCTTGTAATGGTCAAGTTTAGACACGTAACTATTTGTTGCACTGACAGTCTTATTGTAAGGTCCTACTAATTGTGTATTGTGATGCGTGTAATATTCAAGTTTAGACACGTAACTATTTGTTGCACTGACAGTCCTATTGTAAGGTCCTATCCTACTAATTGTGTATTGTGATGCTTGTAATAGTCAAGTTTAGACACGTAACTATTTGTTGCACTGACAGTATTATTGTAAGGTCCTACTAATTGTATATTGTGATGCTTGTAATGGTCAAGTTTTGACACGTAACTATTTGTTGCACTGACAGTCTTTGCAAGGCCCTACTAATTGTGTATTGTGATGCTTGTAATTTTCAAGTTTAGACAAGTAACTATTTGTTGCACTGACAGTCTTATTGTAAGGCCCTACTAATTGTGTATTGTGATCCTTGTAATAGTCAAGTGAAGACACGTTACTATTTGTTGCACTGACAGTCTTATTGTAAGGCCCTACTAATTGTGTATTTTGATGCTTGTAATGGTCAAGTTTAGACACGTAACTATTTGTTGCACTGACAGTCTTATTGTAAGGTCCTACTAATTGTGTATTGTGATCCTTGTAATGGTCAAGTTTAGACACGTAACTATTTGTTACACTGACAGTCTTATTGTAAGGTCCTACTAATTGTGTATTGTAATGCTTGTAATGGTCAAATTTAGACACGTAACTATTTGTTGCACTGACAGTCTTATTGTAAGGTCCTACTAATTGTGTATTGTGATCCTTGTAATGGTCAAGTTTAGACACGTAACTATTTGTTGCACTGACAGTATTATTGCAAGGTCCTACTAATTGTTTATTGTGATCCTTGTAATGGTCAAGTTTAGACACGTAACTATTTGTTGCACTGACAGTCTTATTGTAACGTCCTACTAATTGTGTATTGTGATCCTTGAAATGGTCAAGTTTAGACACGTAACTATTTGTTGCACTGAGAGTCTTATTGTAAGGTCCTACTAATTGTGTATTGTGATCCTTAAATGGTCAAGTTTAGACAAGAAACTATTCGTTGCACTGACAGTCTTATTGTAAGGTCCTACTAATTGTGTATTGTTATCCTTGTAATGGTCAAGTTTAGACACGTAGCTATTTGTTGCACTGACAGTCTTATTGTAAGGTCCTACTAATTGTGTATTGTGATGCTTGTAATGGTCAAGTTTAGACAAGAATCTATTTGTTGCACTGACAGTATTATTGTAAGGTCCTATTAATTGTGTATTGTGATGCTTGTAATGGTCAAGTTTAGACACGTAACTATTTGGTGCAATGACAGTATTATTGTAAGGTCCTACTAATTGTGTATTGTGATGCTTGTAATAGTCAAGTTTAGACACGTAACTATTTGTTGCACTAACAGTCTTCTTGTAAGGTCCTACTAATTGTGTATTGTGATGCTTGTAATAGTCAAGTTTAGACACGTAACTATTTGTTGCACTGACAGTATTATTGTAAGGTCCTACTAATTGTGTATTGTGATGCTTGAAATAGTCAAGTTTAGACACGTAACTATTTGTTGCACTAACAGTCTTATTGTAAGGTCCTACTAATTGTATATTGTGATGCTTGTAATGGTCAAGTTTAGACACGTAACTATTTGTTGCACTGACAGTCTTATTGTAAGGTCCTACTAATTGTGTATTGTGATGCTTGTAATGGTCAAGTTTAGACACGTAACTATTTGTTGCACTGACAGTATTAATGTAAGGTCCTACTAAATGTGTATTGTGATGCTTGTAATGGTCAAGTTTAGACACGTAACTATTTGTTGCACTGACAGTCTTATTTTAAGGTCCTACTAATTGTGTATTGTGATCCTTGTAATGGTCAAGTTTAGACACGTAACTATTTGTTGCACTGACAGTATTATTGCATGGTCCTACTAATTGTTTTTTGTGATCCTTGTAATAGTCAAATTTAGACACGTAACTATTTGTTGCACTGACAGTCTTATTGTAACGTCCTACTAATTGTGTATTGTGATTCTTGTAATGGTCAAGTTTTGACACGTAACTATTTGTTGCACTGACAGTGTTATTGTAAGATCCTAGTAATTGTGTATTGTGATCCTTAAATGGTCAAGTTTAGACAAGAAACTATTCGTTGCACTGACAGTCTTATTGTAAGGTCCTACTAATTGTGTATTGTGATCCTTGTAATGGTCAAGTTTAGACACGTAACTATTTGTTGCACTGACAGTCTTATTGTAAGGTCCTACTAATTGTGTATTGTGATGCTCGTAATAGTCAAGTTTAGACACGTAACTATTTGTTGCACTGACAGTATTATTGTAAGGTCCTACTAATTGTGTATTGTGATGCTTGTAATGGTCAAGTTTAGACAAGTAACTATTTCCTGCACTGACAGTATTATTGTAAAGTCCTACTAATTGTGTATTGTGATCCTTGTAATGATCAAGCTTAGACAGGTAACTATTTGTTGCACTGACAGTCTTATTGTAAGGTCCTACTAATTGTGTATTGTGATGCTTGTAATAGTCAAGTTTAGACACGTAACTATTTGTTGCACTGACAGTATTATTGTAAGGTCCTACTAATTGTGTATTGTGATGCTTGTAATGGTCAAGTTTAGACAAGTAACTATTTCCTGCACTGACAGTATTATTGTAAAGTAATACTAATTGTGTATTGTGATCCTTGTAATGATCAAGTTTAGACAGGTAACTATTTGTTGCACTAACTTTCTTTTTGTAAGGTCCTACTAATTGTATATTGTCATGCTTGTAATGGTCAAGTTTTGACACGTAACTATTTGTTGCACTAACAGTCTTTGCAAGGCCCTACTAATTGTGTATTGTGATGCTTGTAATTTTAAAGTTTAGACACGTAACTATTTGTTGCACTGACAGTCTTATTGTAAGGCCCTACTAATTGTGTATTGTGGTGCTTGTAATAGTCAAGTTTAGACACGTAACTATCTGTTGCACTGACAGTCTAATTATAAGGCCCTACTAATTGTGTATTTTGATGCTTGTAATGGTCAAGGTTAGACAAGTAACTATTTGTTGCACTGACAGTGTTATTGTAAGGCCCTACTAATTGTGTATTGTGATGCTTGTAATGGTCAAGTTTAGACACGTAACTATTTGTTGAATCACAGTCTTATTGTAAGGCCCTACTAATTGTGTATTGTGATGCTTGTAATAGTCAAGTTTAGACACGTAACTATTTGTTGCACTGAAAGTCTTATTGTAAGGCCCTACTAATTGTGTATTGTAATGCTTGTAATGGTCAAGTGTAGACAAGTAACTATTTGTGGCACTGACAGTCTTATTGTAAGGCCCTACTAATTGTGTATTGTGATGCTTGTAATGGTCAAGTTTAGACAAGCAACTATTTGTTGCACTGACAGTATAATTGTAAGGTCCTACTAATTGTGTATTGTGATCTTTGTAATGTATAAATTTAGACACGTAACTATTTGTTGCACTGACAGTCTTAAAAGTAAGGTCCTACTAATTGTGTATTGTGATCCTTGTAATGATCAAGTTTAGACACGTAACTATTTGTTGCACTGACAGTCTTATTGTAAAGTCCTACTAATTGTGTATTGTGATGCTTGTAATGGTCAAGTTTAGACACGTAACTATTTGTAGCACTGACAGTCTTATTGTAAGTTCCTACTAATTGTGTATTGTGATGCTTGTAATAGTCAAGTTTAGACACGTAACTATTTGTTGCACTAACAGTCTTATTGTAAGGTCCTACTAATTGTGTATTGTGATTCTTGTAATAGTCAAGTTTAGACACGTAACTATTTGTTGCACTGACAGTCTTATTGTAAGGTCCTACTAATTGTGTTTTGTGATCCATGTAATAGTCAAGTTTAGACAAGTAACTATTTATTGCACTGACAGTATTATTGTAAGGCCCTACTAAAGGTGTATTGTGATGCTTGTAATGGTCAAGTTTAGACAAGTAACTATTTGCTGCACTGACAGTATTATTGTAAGGTCCTACTAATTGTGTATTGTGATGCTTGTAATAGTCAAGTTTATACACGTAACTATTTGTTGCACTGACAGTCTTATTGTAAGGTCCTACGAATTGTGTATTGTGATCCTTGTAATGGTCTAGTTTAGGCAAGTAACTATTTGTTGCACTAACAGTCTTATTGTAAGGTCCTACTAATTGTGTATTGTGATCCTTGTAATGGTCAAGTTTAGACAAGTAACTATTTGTTGCACTAACAGTCTTATTGTAAGGTCCTACTAACTGTGTATTGTGATCCTTGTAATGATCAAGTTTAGACACGTAACTATTTGTTGCACTAACAGTCTTATTGTAAGGTCCTACTAATTGTGTATTGTGATCTTTGTAATAGTCAAGTTTAGACACGTAACTATTTGTTGCACTGACAGTCTTATTGTAAGTCCCTACTAATTGTGTATTGTAATGCTTGTAATGGTCAAGTTTAGACACGTAACTATTTGTTGCACTGACAGTCTTATTGTAAGGTCCTACTAATTGTGTATTGTGATCCTTGTAATGGTCAAGTTTAGACACGTAACTATTTGTTACACTGACAGTCTTATTGTAAGGTCCTACTAATTGTGTATTGTAATGCTTGTAATGGTCAAATTTAGACACGTAACTATTTGTTGCACTGACAGTATTAATGTAAGGTCCTACTAATTGTGTATTGTGATGCTTGTAATGGTCAAGTTTAGACACGTAACTATTTGTTGCACTGACAGTATTATTGCAAGGTCCTACTAATTGTTTATTGTGATGCTTGTAATGGTCAAGTTTAGACACGTAACTATTTGTTGCACTGACAGTCTTATTGTAAGGTCCTACTAATTGTGTATTGTGATCCTTAAATGGTCAAGTTTAGACACGTAACTATTTGTTGCACTGACAGTCTTATTGTAAGGTCCTACTAATTGTGTATTGTGATGCTTGTAATGGTCAAGTTTAGACAAGAATCTATTTGTTGCACTGACAGTATTATTGTAAGGTCCTATTAATTGTGTATTGTGATGCTTGTAATGGTCAAGTTTAGACACGTAACTATTTGGTGCAATGACAGTATTATTGTAAGGTCCTACTAATTGTGTATTGTGATGCTTGTAATAGTCAAGTTTAGACACGTAACTATTTGTTGCACTAACAGTCTTATTGTAAGGTCCTACTAATTGTGTATTGTGATGCTTGTAATAGTCAAGTTTAGACACGTAACTATTTGTTGCACTGACAGTATTATTGTAAGGTCCTACTAATTGTGTATTGTGATGCTTGTAATAGTCAAGTTTAGACACGTAACTATTTGTTGCACTAACAGTCTTATTGTAAGGTCCTACTAATTGTATATTGTGATGCTTGTAATGGTCAAGTTTTGACACGTAACTATTTGTTGCACTGACAGTCTTATTGTAAGGTCCTACTAATTGTGTATTGTGATCCTTGTAATGGTCAAGTTTAGACACGTAACTATTTGTTGCACTGACAGTCTTATTGTAAGGTCCTACTAATTGTGTATTGTGATGCTTGTAATGGTCAAGTTTAGACACGTAACTATTTGTTGCACTGACAGTATTAATGTAAGGTCCTACTAATTGTGTATTGTGATGCTTGTAATAGTCAAGTTTAGACACGTAACTATTTGTTGCACTGACAGTATTATTGTAAGGTCCTACTAATTGTGTATTGTGATGCTTGTAATGGTCAAGTTTAGACAAGTAACTATTTCCTGCACTGACAGTATTATTGTAAAGTCCTACTAATTGTGTATTGTGATCCTTGTAATGATCAAGTTTAGACAGGTAACTATTTGTTGCACTAACAGTCTTATTGTAAGGTCCTACTAATTGTATATTGTCATGCTTGTAATGGTCAAGTTTTGACACGTAACTATTTGTTGCACTAACAGCCTTTGCAAGGCCCTACTAATTGTGTATTGTGATGCTTGTAATTTTAAAGTTTAGACACGTAACTATTTGTTGCACTGACAGTCTTATTGTAAGGCCCTACTAATTGTGTATTGTGGTGCTTGTAATAGTCAAGTTTAGACACGTAACTATCTGTTGCACTGATAGTCTTATTATAAGGCCCTACTAATTGTGTATTTTGATGCTTGTAATGGTCAAGGTTAGACAAGTAACTATTTGTTGCACTGACAGTGTTATTGTAAGGCCCTACTAATTGTGTATTGTGATGCTTGTAATGGTCAAGTTTAGACACGTAACTATTTGTTGAATTGACAGTCTTATTGTAAGGCCCTACTAATTGTGTATTGTGATGCTTGTAATAGTCAAGTTTAGACACGTAACTATTTGTTTCACTGAAAGTCTTATTGTAAGGCCCTACTAATTGTGTATTGTAATGCTTGTAATGGTCAAGTGTAGACAAGTAACTATTTGTGGCACTGACAGTCTTATTGTAAGGTACTACTAATTGTGTATTGTGATGCTTGTAATGGTCAAGTTTAGACAAGCAACTATTTGTTGCACTGACAGTATAATTGTAAGGTCCTACTAATTGTGTATTGTGATCTTTGTAATGTATAAGTTTAGACACGTAACTATTTGTTGCACTGACAGTCTTAAAAGTAAGGTCCTACTAATTGTGTATTGTGATCCTTGTAATGATCAAGTTTAGACACGTAACTATTTGTTGCACTGACAGTCTTATTGTAAAGTCCTACTAATTGTGTATTGTGATGCTTGTAATGGTCAAGTTTAGACACGTAACTATTTGTAGCACTGACAGTCTTATTGTAAGTTCCTACTAATTGTGTATTGTGATGCTTGTAATAGTCAAGTTTAGACACGTAACTATTTGTTGCACTGACAGTCTTATTGTAAGGTCCTACTAATTGTGTATTGTGATGCTTGTAATAGTCAAGTTTAGACACGTAACTATTTGTTGCACTGACAGTCTTATTGTAAGGTCCTACTAATTGTGTTTTGTGATCCATGTAATAGTCAAGTTTAGACAAGTAACTATTTATTGCACTGAAAGTATTATTGTAAGGCCCTACTAATGGTGTATTGTGATGCTTGTAATGGTCAAGTTTAGACAAGTAACTATTTGCTGCACTGACAGTATTATTGTAAGGTCCTACTAATTGTGTATTGTGATGCTTGTAATAGTCAAGTTTATACACGTAACTATTTGTTGCACTGACAGTCTTATTGTAAGGTCCTACGAATTGTGTATTGTGATCCTTGTAATGGTCTAGTTTAGGCAAATAACTATTTGTTGCACTAACAGTCTTATTGTAAGGTCCTACTAATTGTGTATTGTGATCCTTGTAATGGTCAAGTTTAGACAAGTAACTATTTGTTGCACTAACAGTCTTATTGTAAGGTCCTACTAACTGTGTATTGTGATCCTTGTAATGATCAAGTTTAGACACGTAACTATTTGTTGCACTAACAGTCTTATTGTAAGGTCCTACTAATTCTGTATTGTGATCTTTGTAATAGTCAAGTTTAGACACGTAACTATTTCTTGCACTGACAGTCTTATTGTAAGTCCCTACTAACTGTGTATTGTAATGCTTGTAATGGTCAAGTTTAGACACGTAACTACTTGCTGCACTGAGAGTCTTAAAAGTAAGGTCCTACTAATTGTGTATTGTGATCCTTGTAATGATCAAGTTTAGACACGTAACTATTTGTTGCACTGACAGTCTTATTGTAAGGTCCTACTAATTGTGTATTGTGATGCTTGTAATGGTCAAGTTTAGACACGTAACTATTTGCTGCACTGACAGTCTTAAAAGTAAGGTCCTACTAATTGTGTATTGTGATCCTTGTAATGATCAAGTTTAGACACGTAACTATTTGTTGCACTGACAGTCTTTGTAAGGCCCTACTAATTGTGTATTGTGATACTTGTAATTTTCAAGTTTAGACAAGTAACTATTTGTTGCACTGACAGTCTTATTGTAAGGCCCTACTAATTGTGTATTGTGATCTTTGTAATAGTCCTGTTTAGACACGTAACTATTGGTTGCACTGACAGTCTTATTTGTAAGGTCCTACTAATTGCGTATTGTTATTCTTGTAATGGTAGAGTTTTGGCACATACAAATTTGTTACACTATCAGTCTTATTGTAAGGCCCTACTAATTGTATATTGTGATCCTTGTAATGGTCAAGTTTGACACGTAACTATTTCTTGCACTGACAGTCTTATTGTAAGGCCCTACTATTTGTGTATTTTTATTCTTGTAATGGTCAAGTTTTGACTCGTTACTATATTTTGCATTTACAGTCTTATTGTAAGGTCCTACTAATTGTGTATTGTGATGCTTTTAATAGTGAAGTTTAGACACATAACTATTTGTTGCACTGGCAGTCTTATTGTAAAGCCCTACTAATTGTGTATTGTAATGCTTGTAATGGTCAAGTTTAGACAAGTAACTATTTGTTACACTGACAGTCTTATTGTAAGGCCCTACAATTTGTGTATTGTAATGCTTGTAATGGTCAAGTTTAGACAAGTAACTATTTGTTGCACTGACAGTCTCATTGTAAGGCCCTACTAATTGTGAATTGTGATGCTTGTAATAGTCAAGTTTAGGCACGTAACTATTTGTTGAACTAACAGTCTTATTGTAAGGCCCTACTAATTTTGTATTGTGATGCTTGTAATGGTCAAGTTTAGACAAGTACTATTTGTTGCACTGACAGTCTTAATGTAAGGTCCTACTAATTGTGTATTGTGATCCTTGTAATGTTCAAGTTTAGACACGTTACTATTTGTTGCACTTACAGTCTTATTGTAAGGTCCTACTAATTGTGTATTGTGTTCCTTGTAATGGTCAAGTTTTGGCACGTACAAATTTGTTGCACTGACCGTCTAATTGTAAGGCCCTACTAATTGTGTATTGTGATCCTTGTAATGGTCAAGATTGACACGTAACTATTTGTTGCACTGACAGTCTTATTGTAAGGTCCTACTAATTGTGTATTGTGATCCTTGTAATGTTCAAGTTTAGACACGTTACTATTTGTTGCACTTACAGTCTTATTGTAAGGTCCTACTAATTGTGTATTGTGTTCCTTGTAATGGTCAAGTTTTGGCACGTACAAATTTGTTGCACTGACCGTCTTATTGTAAGGTCCTACTAGTTGTGTATTGTGATCCTTGTAATGTTCAAGTTTAGACACGTTACTATTTGTTGCACTTACAGTCTTATTGTAAGGTCCTACTAATTGTGTATTGTGTTCCTTGTAATGGTCAAGTTTTGGCACGTACAAATTTGTTGCACTGACCGTCTTATTGTAAGGATCTACTAATTGTGTATTGTGATCCTTGTAATGGTCAAGATTGACACGTAACTATTTGTTGCACTGACAGTCCTATTGTAAGATCCTACTAATTGTGTATTGTTATTATTGTAATGGTCAAGTTTTGACACGTAACTATTTTTTGCATTGACAGTCTTATTGTAAGGCCCTACTAATTGTGTATTGTGATATTTGTTTTAGTCAAGTTTAGACACGTAACTATTTGTTACACTGACAGTTTTATTGTAAGGCCCTACTAATTGTGTATTGTGATGCATGTAATGGTCAAGTTTAGACACGTAACTATTTGTTACACTTACAGTCTTATTGTAAGGCCCTACAATTTGTGTATTGTAATGCTTGTAATGGTCAAGTTTAGACAAGTAACTATTTGTTGCACTGACAGTCTCATTGTAAGGCCCTACTAATTGTGAATTGTGATGCTTGGAATAGTCAAGTTTAGGCACGTAACTATTTGTTGCACTAACAGTCTTATTGTAAGGCCCTACTACTTTTGTATTGTGAGGCTTGTAATGGTCAAGTTTAGACGAGTAACTATTTGTTGCACTGACAGTATTATTGTAAGGCCCTACTAATTGTGTATTGTGATGCTTGTAATGGTCAAGTTTAAACAAGTAACTATTTGATGCTCTGACATTATTATTGTAAGGCCCTACTAATTTTGTATTGTGATGCTTTTAATGGTCAAGTTTAGACAAGCAACCATTTGTTGCACTGACAGTCTTATTGTAAGGTCCTACTAATTTTGTATTGTGATCCTTGTAATGGTCAAGTTTTGACACCTACAAATTTGTTGCACTGACAGTCTTATTGTAAGGCCCTACTAATTGTGTATTGTGATCCTTGTAATGGTCAAGTATGACACGTAACTGATTGTTGCACTCACAGTCTTATTGTAAGGCCCTACTAATTGTGTATTGTAATGCTTGTAATGGTCAAGTTTAGACAAGTAACTATTTGATGCACTGACAGTATTATTGTAAGGCCCTACTAATTGTGTATTGTGATGCTTGTAATGGTCAAGTTTAGACAAGCAACTATTTGTTGCACTGACAGTATTATTGTAATTTCCTACTAATTGTGTATTGTGATCCTTGTATTGTACAAGTTTAGACACGTAACTATTTGTTGCACTGACAGTCTTATTGTAAAGTCCTACTAATTGTGTATTGTGATCCTTGTAATGGTCAAGTTTAGACACGTACAAATTTGTTGCACTGACAGTGTTATTGTAAGGCCCTACTAATTGCTTATTGTGATCCTTGTAATGGTCAAGTTTGACACGTAACTATTTGTTGCACTGACAGTCTTATTGTAAGGACCTACTAATTGCGTATTGTTATTCTTGTAATGGTCAAGTTTTGGCACGTACAAATTTGTTGCACTGACAGTGTTATTGTAAGGCCCAACTAATTGTGTATTGTGATGCTTGTAATTTTCAAGTTTAGACAAGTAACTATTTGTTGCACAGACAGTCTTATTGTAAGGCCCTATTAATTGTGTATTGTGATGCTTGTAACAGTCAAGTTTAGGTACGTAACTACTTGTTGCACTGACATTCTTATTGTAATTCCTTACTAATTGTGTATTGTGATGCTTGTAATGGTCAAGTTTAGACGAGTAACTATTTGTTGCACTGACAGTCTTATTGTAAGGTCCTACTAATTGTGTATTGTGATCCTTGTGATGGTCAAGGTTTGACACGTAACTATCTGTTACACTGACAGTCTTTTTGTAAGGCCCTACTAATTGTGTATTGTGATTCTTGTAATGGTCAAGTTTTGACACGTAAATATTTGTTGCACTGACAGTCTTATTTTAAGGTCCTACTAATTGTGTATTGTGATGTTTGTAATGGTCAAGTTTAGAGACGTAATTATTTGTTGCACTGACAGTCTTATTGTAAGGTCCTACTAATTGTGTATTGTGATGCTTGTAATGGTCAAGTTTAGACACGTAACTACTTGTTGCACTGACAGTCTTAATGTAAGGCCCTACTAATTGTGTATATTGGTGCTTGTAATGGTCAAGTTTAGGTACGTAACTACTTGTTGCACTGACAGTCTTATTGTAAGGCCCTACTAATTGTGTATTGTGATGCTTGTAATGGTCAAGTTTAGACGAGCAACTATTTGTTGCACAGACAGTATTATTGTAAGGCCCTACTAATTGTGTATTGGGGTCCTTGTAATGGTCAGGTTTAGACACGTAACTATTTGTTGCACTGACAGTCTTATTGTAAGGTCCTACTAATTGTGTATTGTGATCCTTGTGATGGTCAAGGTTTGACACGTAACTATCTGTTGCGCTGACAGTCTTATTGTAAGGCCCTACTAATTGTGTATTGTGATTCTTGTAATGGTCAAGTTTTGACACGTAAATATTTGTTGCACTGACTGTCTTATTGTAAGGTCCTACTAATTGTGTATTGTGATGTTTGTAATGGTCAAGATTAGACACGTAACTATTTGTTGCACTGACAGTCTTATTTTAAGGTCCTACTAATTGTGTATTGTGATCCTTGTAATCGTCAAGCTTAGACACATAACTATTTGTTGCACTGACAGTGTTATTGTAAGGTCCTACTAATTGTGTATTGTGATCCTTGTAATGGACAAGTTTAGACACGTAACTATTTGTTGCACTGACAGTCTCATTGTAAGGTCTTAGTAATTGTGTATTGTGATACTTGTAATGGTCAAGTTTGGACAAATAACTATTTGTTGCACTGACAGTCTTATTGTAAGGTCCTACTAATTGTGTATTGTGATGCTTGTAATGGTCAAGTTTTGGCACGTACAATTTTGTTGCACTGACAGTCTTATTGTAAGGCCCTACTAATTTTGTATTGTGATGCTTGTAATGGTCAAGTTTAGACGAGTAACTATTTGTTGCACTGACAGTATTATTGTAAGGTCCTACTAATTGTGTATTGTGATGCTTGTAATGGTCATGTTTTAACAAGTAACTATTTGATGCACTGACATTATTATTGTAAGGCCCTACTAATTGTGTATTGTAATGCTTGTAATGGTCAAGTTTAGACAAGCAACTATTTGTTGCACTGACAGTATTATTGTAAGGTCCTACTAATTGTGTATTGTGATCGTTGGAATGTACAAGTTTAGACACGTAACTATTTGCTGCACTGACAGTCTTATTGTAAGGTCCTACTAATTGTGTATTGTGATCCTTGTAATGGTCAAGTTTTGACACCTAAAAATTTGTTGCACTGACAGTCTTATTGTAAGGCCCTACTAATTTTGTATTGTGATCCTTGTAATGGTCAAGTTTGACACGTAACTATTTACTGCACTGACAGTCTTATTGTAAGGCCCTACTAATTGTGTACTGTAATGCTTGTAATGGTCAAGTTTAGACAAGTAACTATTTGATGCACTGACAGTATTATTGTAAGGCCCTACTAATTGTGTATTGTGATGCTTGTAATGGTCAAGTATAGACAAGCAACTATTTGTTGCAATGACAGTATTATTGTAAGGTCCTACTAATCGTGTATTGTGATCCTTGTAATGTACAAGTTTAGACACGTAACTATTTGTTGCACTGACAGTCTTATTGTAAAGTCCTACTAATTGTGTATTGTGATGCTTGTAATGGTCAAGTTTAGACACGTAACTATTTGTTGCACTGACAGTCTTATTGTAAGGCCCTACTAATTGTGTATTGTGATGCTTGTAATGGTCAAGTTTTGACACATACAAATTTGTTGCACTGACAGTCCCTATGTAAGTCCCTACTAATTGTGTATTGTGATCCTTGTAATGGTGAAGTTTGACACGTAACAATTTGTTGCACTGACAGTCTTATTGTAAGGCCCTACTAATTTTGTATTGTGATGCTTGTACTGGTCAAGTTTAGACGAGTAACTATTTGTTGCACTGACAGTATTATTGTAAGGCCATACTAATTGTGTATTGTGATCCTTGTGATGGTCAAGTTTTGACACGTAACTATTTGTTGCACTGACAGTCTTATTGTAAGGCCCTACTAATTGTGTATTGTGATTCTTGTAATGGTCAAGTTTTGACACGTAACTATTTCTTGCACCGACAGTCTTATTGTAAGGTCCTACTAAATGTGTATTGTGATCCTTGTAATCGTCAAGTTTAGACACGTAACTATTTGTTGCACTGACAGTCTTATTGTAAGGTCCTACTAATTGTGTATTGTGATCCTTGTAATGGTCAAGTTTAGACAAGTAACTATTTGCTGCACTGACAGTATTATTGTAAGGTCCTACTAATAGTGTATTGTGATGCTTGTAATAGTCAAGTTTAGACACGTAACTATTTGTTGCACTGACAGTCTTATTGTAAGGCCCAACTAATTTTGTATTGTGATGCTTGTAATGGTCAAGTTTAGACGAGTAACTATTTGTTGCACTGACAGTATTATTGTAAGGCCCTACTAATTGTGTATTTTGATGCTTGTAATGGTCAAGTTCAGACAAGTAACTATTTGTTGCACTGACAGTATTATTGTAAGGCCCTACTAATTGTGTATTGTGATCCTTGTGATGGTCAAGTTTTGACACGTATCTATTTGTTGCACTGACAGTCTTATTGTAAGGCCCTACTAATTGTGTATTGTTATTCTTGTAATGGTTAAGTTTTGAGACGTAACTATTTGTTGCACTGACAGTCTTATTGTAAGGCCCTACTAATTGTGTATTGTGATCCTTGTAATGGTGAAGTTTGACACGTAACTATTTGTTGCACTGACAGTCTTATTGTAAGGCCCTACTATTTTGTATTGTGATGCTTGTAATGGTCAAGTATAGACGAGTAACTATTTGTTGCACTGACAGAATTATTGTAAGGCCCTACTAATTGTGTATTGTGATGCTTGTAATGGTCAAGTTTAGACAAGTAACTATTTGTTGCACTGACAGTATTATTGTAAGGCCCTACTAATTGTGTATTGTGATCCTTGTGATGGTCAAGTTTTGACACGTAACTATTTGTTGCACTGACAGTCTTATTGTAAGGCCCTACTAATTGTGTATTGTGATTCTTGTAATGGTCAAGTTTTGACACGTAACTATTTGTCGCACTGACAGTCTTATTGTAAGTCCTACTAATTGTGTATTGTGATGCTTGTAATGGTCAAGTTTAGACACGTCACTATTTGTTGCAATTACAGTCTTATTGTGAGGTCCTACTAATTGTGTATTGTGATCCTTGTAATGGTCAAGTTTAAACACGTAACTATTTGTTGCACTGACAGTCTTATTGTAAGGTCCTACTAATTGTGTATTGTGATCCTTGTAATGGTCAAGTTTAGACACGTAACTATTTGTTGCACTGACAGTCTTATTGTAAGGTCCTACTAATTGTGAATTGTGATCCTTGTAATGGTCAAATTTAGACAAGTAACTATTTGCTGCACTGACAGCATTATTGTAAGGTCCTACTAATAGTGTATTGTGATGCTTGTAATAGTCAAGTTTAGACACGTAACTATTTGTTGCCCTGACAGTCTTATTGTAAGGCCATACTAATTGTGTATTGTGATGCTTGTAATGGTCAAGTTTTGACACATACAAATTTGTTGCACTGACAGTCTTAATGTAAGTCCCTACTAATTGTGTATTGTGATCCTTGTAATGGTGAAGTTTGACACGTAACTATTGGTTGCACTGACAGTCTTATTGTAAGGCCCTACTAATTGTGTATTGTGATGCTTGTAATGGTCAAGTTTAGACAAGTAACTATTTGTTGCACTGACAGTATTATTGTAAGGCCCTACTAATTGTGTATTGTGATCCTTGTGATGGTCAAGTTTTGACACGTAACTATTTGTTGCACTGACAGTCTTATTGTAAGTCCTACTAATTGTGTATTGTGATGCTTGTAATGGTCAAGTTTAGACACGTCACTATTTGTTGCAATTACAGTCTTATTGTGAGGACCTACTAATTGTGTATTGTGATCCTTGTAATGGTCAAGTTTAAACACGTAACTATTTGTTGCACTGACAGTCTTATTGTAAGGTCCTACTAATTGTGTATTGTGATCCTTGTAATGGTCAAGTTTAGACACGTAACTATTTGTTGCACTGACAGTCTTATTGTAAGGTCCTACTAATTGTGTATTGTGATCCTTGTAATGGTCAAATTTAGACAAGTAACTATTTGCTGCACTGACAGCATTATTGTAAGGTCCTACTAATAGTGTATTGTGATGCTTGTAATAGTCAAGTTTAGACACGTAACTATTTGTTGCCCTGACAGTCTTATTGTAAGGCCATACTAATTGTGTATTGTGATGCTTGTAATGGTCAAGTTTTGACACATACAAATTTGTTGCACTGACAGTCTTAATGTAAGTCCCTACTAATTGTGTATTGTGATCCTTGTAATGGTGAAGTTTGACACGTAACTATTGGTTGCACTGACAGTCTTCTTGTAAGGCCCAACTAATTTTGTATTGTGATGCTTGTAATGGTCAAGATTAGACGAGTAACTATTTGTTGCACTGACAGTATTATTGTAAGGCCCTACTAATTGTGTATTGTGATCCTTGTGATGGTCAAGTTTTGACACGTAACTATTTGTTGCACTGACAGTCTTATTGTAAGACCCTACTAATTGTGTATTGTGATTCTTGTAATGGTCAAGTTTTGACACGTAACTATTTGTTGCACTGACAGTCTTATTGTAAGTCCTACTAATTGTGAAATGTGATGCTTGTAATGGTCAAGTTTAGACACGTCACTATTTGTTGCACTGACAGTCTTATTGTGAGGTCCTACTAATTGTGTATTTTGATCCTTGTAATGGTCAAGTTTAGACACGTAACTATTTGTTGCACTGACAGTCTTATTGTAAGGTCCTTCTAATTGTGTATTGTGATCCTTGTAATGGTCAAGTTTAGACACGTAACTATTTGTTGCACTGACAGTCTTATTGTAAGGTCCTACTAATTGTGTATTGTGTTCCTTGTAATGGTCAAGTTTGGACAAGTAACTATTTGCTGCACTGACAGTATTATTGTAAGGTCCTACTAATTGTGTATTGTGATGCTTGTATTAGTCAAGTTTAGACACGTATTTATTTTGTTGCACTGACAGTCTTATTGTAAGGCCCTACTAATTGTGTATTGTAATGCTTGTAATGGTAAGTTTAGACAAGTAACTATTTGATACACTGACAGTATTATTGTAAGGCTTTACTATTTGAGTATTGTGATGTTTGTAATGGTCAAGTTTAGACAAGTAACTATTTTTGCACTGACAGTATTATTGCAAGGCCCTACTAATTTTGTATTGGGATCCTTGTAATAGTCACGTTTAGACATGTAACTATTTTCTGCACTGACAGTATTATTGTAAGGTCCTACTTATTGTGTATTGCGATGCTTGTAATAGTCAAGTTTAGACACGTAACTATTTGTTGCACTGACAGTCTTATTGTAAGGTCCTACTATTTGTGTATTGTGATCCTTGTAATGGTCAAGTTTAGACACGTACAAATTTGTTGCACTGACAGTCTTATTGTAAGGCCCTAGTAATCGTGTATTGTGATCCTTGTAATGGTCAAGTTTGACACGTAACTATTTGTTGCACTGACAGTCTTATTGTAAGGACCTACTAATTGTGTATTGTGATCCTTGTAATGGTCAAGTTTAGACAAGTAACTATTTGTTGCACTGACAGTCTTATTGTAAGGTCCTACTAATTGTGTATTGTGATCCTTGTAATGGTCAAGTTTAGACAAGTAACTATTTGTTGCACTGACAGTCTTATTGTAAGGCCCTACTAATTGTGTATTGTGAAGCTTGTATTGGTCAAGTTTAGACACGTAATTATTTGTTGCACTGACAGTCTTATAGTAAGGCCCTACTAATTGTGTATTGTAGTGCTTGTAATGGTCAAGTTTAGACAAGGAACTATTTGATGCACTGACAGTATTATTGTAAGACCCTACTATTTGTGTATTGTGATGCTTGTAATGGTCAAGTTTAGACAAGTAACTATTTGTTGCACTGACAGTCTTATTGTAAGGTCCTACTAATTGTGTATTGTGATCCTTGTAATGGTCAAGTTTAGACACGTAACTATTTGTTGCACTGACAGTCTTATTGTAAGGTCCTACTAATTGTGAATTGTGATCCTTGTAATGGTCAAATTTAGACAAGTAACTATTTGCTGCACTGACAGCATTATTGTAAGGTCCTACTAATAGTGTATTGTGATGCTTGTAATAGTCAAGTTTAGACACGTAACTATTTGTTGCCCTGACAGTCTTATTGTAAGGCCATACTAATTGTGTATTGTGATGCTTGTAATGGTCAAGTTTTGACACATACAAATTTGTTGCACTGACAGTCTTAATGTAAGTCCCTACTAATTGTGTATTGTGATCCTTGTAATGGTGAAGTTTGACACGTAACTATTGGTTGCACTGACAGTCTTATTGTAAGGCCTTACTAATTGTGTATTGTGATGCTTGTAATGGTCAAGTTTAGACAAGTAACTATTTGTTGCACTGACAGTATTATTGTAAGGCCCTACTAATTGTGTATTGTGATCCTTGTGATGGTCAAGTTTTGACACGTAACTATTTGTTGCACTGACAGTCTTATTGTAAGTCCTACTAATTGTGTATTGTGATGCTTGTAATGGTCAAGTTTAGACACGTCACTATTTGTTGCAATTACAGTCTTATTGTGAGGACCTACTAATTGTGTATTGTGATCCTTGTAATGGTCAAGTTTAAACACGTAACTATTTGTTGCACTGACAGTCTTATTGTAAGGTCCTACTAATTGTGTATTGTGATCCTTGTAATGGTCAAGTTTAGACACGTAACTATTTGTTGCACTGACAGTCTTATTGTAAGGTCCTACTAATTGTGTATTGTGATCCTTGTAATGGTCAAATTTAGACAAGTAACTATTTGCTGCACTGACAGCATTATTGTAAGGTCCTACTAATAGTGTATTGTGATGCTTGTAATAGTCAAGTTTAGACACGTAACTATTTGTTGCCCTGACAGTCTTATTGTAAGGCCATACTAATTGTGTATTGTGATGCTTGTAATGGTCAAGTTTTGACACATACAAATTTGTTGCACTGACAGTCTTAATGTAAGTCCCTACTAATTGTGTATTGTGATCCTTGTAATGGTGAAGTTTGACACGTAACTATTGGTTGCACTGACAGTCTTCTTGTAAGGCCCAACTAATTTTGTATTGTGATGCTTGTAATGGTCAAGATTAGACGAGTAACTATTTGTTGCACTGACAGTATTATTGTAAGGCCCTACTAATTGTGTATTGTGATCCTTGTGATGGTCAAGTTTTGACACGTAACTATTTGTTGCACTGACAGTCTTATTGTAAGACCCTACTAATTGTGTATTGTGATTCTTGTAATGGTCAAGTTTTGACACGTAACTATTTGTTGCACTGACAGTCTTATTGTAAGTCCTACTAATTGTGAAATGTGATGCTTGTAATGGTCAAGTTTAGACACGTCACTATTTGTTGCACTGACAGTCTTATTTTGAGGTCCTACTAATTGTGTATTTTGATCCTTGTAATGGTCAAGTATAGACACGTAACTATTTGTTGCACTGACAGTCTTATTGTAAGGTCCTTCTAATTGTGTATTGTGATCCTTGTAATGGTCAAGTTTAGACACGTAACTATTTGTTGCACTGACAGTCTTATTGTAAGGTCCTACTAATTGTGTATTGTGTTCCTTGTAATGGTCAAGTTTAGACAAGTAACTATTTGCTGCACTGACAGTATTATTGTAAGGTCCTACTAATTGTGTATTGTGATGCTTGTATTAGTCAAGTTTAGACACGTATTTATTTTGTTGCACTGACAGTCTTATTGTAAGGCCCTACTAATTGTGTATTGTAATGCTTGTAATGGTAAGTTTAGACAAGTAACTATTTGATACACTGACAGTATTATTGTAAGGCTTTACTATTTGAGTATTGTGATGTTTGTAATGGTCAAGTTTAGACAAGTAACTATTTTTGCACTGACAGTATTATTGCAAGGCCCTACTAATTGTGTATTGGGATCCTTGTAATAGTCACGTTTAGACATGTAACTATTTTCTGCACTGACAGTATTATTGTAAGGTCCTACTTATTGTGTATTGCGATGCTTGTAATAGTCAAGTTTAGACACGTAACTATTTGTTGCACTGACAGTCTTATTGTAAGGTCCTACTATTTGTGTATTGTGATCCTTGTAATGGTCAAGTTTAGACACGTACAAATTTGTTGCACTGACAGTCTTATTGTAAGGCCCTAGTAATCGTGTATTGTGATCCTTGTAATGGTCAAGTTTGACACGTAACTATTTGTTGCACTGACAGTCTTATTGTAAGGACCTACTAATTGTGTATTGTGATCCTTGTAATGGTCAAGTTTAGACAAGTAACTATTTGTTGCACTGACAGTCTTATTGTAAGGTCCTACTAATTGTGTATTGTGATCCTTGTAATGGTCAAGTTTAGACAAGTAACTATTTGTTGCACTGACAGTCTTATTGTAAGGCCCTACTAATTGTGTATTGTGAAGCTTGTATTGGTCAAGTTTAGACACGTAATTATTTGTTGCACTGACAGTCTTATAGTAAGGCCCTACTAATTGTGTATTGTAGTGCTTGTAATGGTCAAGTTTAGACAAGGAACTATTTGATGCACTGACAGTATTATTGTAAGACCCTACTATTTGTGTATTGTGATGCTTGTAATGGTCAAGTTTAGACAAGTAACTATTTGTTGCACTGACAGTAGTATTGTAAGGTCCTACTAATTGTGTATTGTGATCCTTGTAATGGTCACGTTTAGACAAGTAACTATTTGCTGCACTAACAGTATTATTGTAAGGTCCTACTAATTGTGTATTGCGATGCTTGTAATAGTCAAGTTTAGACACGTAACTATTTGTTGCACTGACAGTCTTATTGTAAGGTCCTACTATTTCTGTATTGTGATCCTTGTAATGGTCAAGTTTAGACACGTACAAATTTGTTGCACTGACAGTCTTATTGTGAGGCCCTACTAATTTTGTATTGTGATGCTTGTAATGGTCAGGTTTAGACGAGTAACTATTTGTTGCACTGACAGTATTATTGTAAGGCCCTACTAATTGTGTATTGTGATGCTTGTAATGGTCAAGTTTAGACAAGTAACTATTTGTTGCACTGACAGTATTATTGTAAGGCAATACTAATTATGTATTGTGATCGTTGTAATGTACAAGTTTAGACACGTAACTATTTGCTGCACTGACAGTCTTATTGTAAGGTCCTACTAATTGTGTATTGTGATCCTTGTAATGGTCAAGTTTTGACACCTACAAATTTGTTGCAATGACAGTCTTATTGTAAGGCCCTACTAATTGTGTATTGTGATTCTTGTAATGGTCAAGTTTGACACGTAACTATTTGTTGCACTGACAGTCTTATTGTAAGGCCCTACTAAATGTGTATTGTAATGCTTGTAATGGTCAAGTTTAGACAAGTAACTATTTGATGCACTGACAGTATTATTGTAAGGCCCTACTAATTGTGTATTGTGATGCTTGTAATGGTCAAGTTTAGACAAGCAAATATTTGTTGCACTGACAGTATTATTGTAAGGTCCTACTAATTGTGTATTGTGATCCTTGTATTGTACAAGTTTAGACACGTAACTATTTGTTGCACTGACAGTCCTATTGTAAAGTCCTACTAATTGTGTATTGTGATCCTTGTAATGGTCAAGTTTAGACACGTACAAATTTGTTGCACTGACAGTCTTATTGTAAGGCCCTACTAATTGTTTATTGTTGTCCTTGTAATGGTCAAGTTTGACACGTAACGATTTGTTGCACTGACAGTCTTATTGTAAGGACCTACTAATTGCGTATTGTTATTCTTGTAATGGTCAAGTTTTGGCACGTACAAATTTGTTGCAGTGACAGTCTTATTGTAAGGCCCTACTAATTGTGTATTGTGATGCTTGTAATTTTCAAGTTTAGACAAGTAACTATTTGTTGCACTGACAGTCCTATTGTAAGGCCCTATTAATTGTGTATTGTGATGCTTGTAATAGTCAAGTTTAGGTACGTAACTACTTGTTGCACTGACAGTCTTATTGTAAGGCCCTACTAATTGTGTATTGTGATGCTTGTAATGGTCAAGCTTAGAAAAGTAACTGTTTGTTGCACTGACAGTCTTATTGTAAGGTCCTACTAATTGTGTATTGTGATCCTTGTGATGGTCAAGGTTTAACACGTAACTATCTGTTGCACTGACAGTCTTTTTGTAAGGCCCTACTAATTGTGTATTGTGATTCTTGTAATGGTCAAGTTTTGACACGTAAATATTTGTTGCACTGACAGTCTTATTTTAAGGTCCTACTAATTGTGTATTGTGATGTTTGTAATGGTCAAGTTTAGACACGTAACTATTTGTTGCACTGACAGTCTTATTGTAAGGTCCTACTAATTGTGTATTGTGATGCTTGTAATGGTCAAGTTTAGACACGTAACTATTTGTTGCACTGACAGTCTTATTGTAATGCCCTACTAATTGTGTATTGTGATGCTTGTAATTTTCAAGTTTAGACAAGTAACTATTTGTTGCACTGACAGTCTTATTGTAAGGCCCTACTAATTGTGTTTGTGGTGCTTGTAATGGTCAAGTTTAGGTACGTAACTACTTGTTGCACTGACAGTCTCATTGTAAGGCCCTACTAATTGTGTATTGTGATGCTTGTAATGGTCAAGTTTAGACGAGCAACTATTTGTTGCACAGACAGTATTGTTGTAAGGCCCTACTAATTGTGTATTGGGGTCCTTGTAATGGTCAGGTTTAGACACGTAACTATTTGTTGCACTGACAGTCTTATTGTAAGGTCCTACTAATTGTGTATTGTGATCCTTGTGATGGTCAAGGTTTGACACGTAACTATCTGTTGCACTGACAGTCTTATTGTAAGGCCCTACTAATTGTGTATTGTGATTCTTGTAATGGTCAAGTTTTGACACGTAAATATTTGTTGCACTGACTGTCTTATTGTAAGGTCCTACTAATTGTGTATTGTGATGTTTGTAATGGTCAAGTTCTGACAAGTACTATTTGTTGCACTGACAGTCTTATTGTATGGTCCTACTAATTGTGTATTGTGATCCTTGTAATGTTCAAGTTTAGACAGGTTACTATTTGTTGCACTTACAGTCTTATTGTAAGGTCCTACTAATTGTGTATTGTGCTCCTTGTAATGGTCAAGTTTTGGCACGTACAAATTTGTTGCACTGACCGTCTTATTGTAAGGCCCTACTAATTGTGTATTGTGATCCTTGTAATGGTCAAGATTGACACGTAACTATTTGTTGCACTGACAGTCTTATTCTAAGGTCCTACTAATTGTGTATTGTTATTCTTGTAATGGTCAAGTTTTGACACGTAACTATTTTTTGCATTGACAGTCTTATTGTAAGGCCCTACTAATTGTGTATTGTGATCCTTGTTTTAGTCAAGTTTAGACACGTAACTATTTGTTACACTGACAGACTTATTGTAAAGCCCTACTAATTGTGTATTGTGATGCTTGTAATGGTCAAGTTTAGACACGTAAGTATTTGTTACACTGACAGTCTTATTGTAAGGCCCTACTAATTGTGTATTGTGATGCTTGTAATGGTCAAGTTTAGGCAAGTAACTATTTGTTGCACTGACAGTCTCATTGTAAGGCCCTACTAATTGTGAATTGTGATGCTTGTAATAGTCAAGTTTAGGCACGTAACTATTTGTTGCACTAACAGTCTTATTGTAAGGCCCTACTAATTGTGTATTGTAATGCTTGTAATGGTCAAGTTTAAACAAGTAACTATTTGATGCTCTGATATTATTATTGTAAGGCCCTACTAATTGTGTATTGTGATGCTTGTCATGGTCAAGTTTAGACAAGCAACTATTTGTTGCACTGACAGTATTATTGTAAGGTCCTACTAATTGTGTATTGTGATCGTTGTAATGTACAAGTTTAGACACGTAACTATTTGCTGCACTGACAGTCTTATTGTAAGGTCCTACTAATTGTGTATTGTGATCCTTGTAATGGTCAAGTTTTGACACCTACAAATTTGTTGCACTGACAGTCTTATTGTAAGGCCCTACTAATTGTGTATTGTGATCCTTGTAATGGTCAAGTATGACACGTAACTATTTGTTGCACTGACAGTCTTATTGTAAGGCCCTACTAATTGTGTATTTTAATGCTTGTAATGGTCAAGTTTAAACAAGTAACTATTTGATGCTCTGACATTATTATTGTAAGGCCCTACTAATTGTTTATTGTGATGCTTGTAATGGTCAAGTTTTGACAAGCAACTATTTGTTGCACTGACAGTATTATTGTAAGGGCCTACTAATTGTGTATTGTAATGCTTGTAATGGTCAAGTTTAGACAAGTAACTATTTGATGCACTGACAGTATTATTGTAAGGCCCTACTAATTGTGTATTGTGATGCTTGTAATGGTCAAGTTTAGACAAGCAACTATTTGTTGCACTGACAGTATTATTGTAAGGTCCTACTAATTGTGTATTGTGATCCTTGTATTGTACAAGTTTAGACACGTAACTATTTGTTGCACTGACAGTCTTATTGTAAAGTCCTACTAATTGTGTATTGTGATCCTTGAATGGTCAATTTTAGACACGTACAAATTTGTTGCACTGACAGTCTTATTGTAAGGAACTACTAATTGCTTATTGTGATCCTTGTAATGGTCAAGTTTGACACGTAACTATTTGTTGCACTGACAGTCTTATTGTAAGGACCTACTAATTGCGTATTGTTATTCTTGTAATGGTCAAGTTTTGGCACGTACAAATTTGTTGCACTGACAGTCTTATTGTAAGGCCCTACTAATTGTGTATTGTGATGCTTGTAATTTTCAAGTTTAGACAAGTAACTATTTGTTGCACATACAGTCTTATTGTAAGGCCCTATTAATTGTGTATTGTGATGCTTGTAACAGTCAAGTTTAGGTACGTAACTACTTGTTGCACTGACAGTCTTATTGTAATTCCCTACTAATTGTGTATTGTGATGCTTGTAATGGTCAAGTTTAGACGAGTAACTATTTGTTGCACTGACATTATTATTGTAAGGCCCTACTAATTGTGTATTGTGATGCTTGTAATGGTCAAGTTTAGAAAGGTAACTATTTGTTGCACTGACAGTCTTATTGTAAGGTCCTACTAATTGTGTATTGTGATCCTTGTGATGGTCAAGGTTTGACACGTAACTATCTGTTGCACTGACAGTCTTTTTGTAAGGCCCTACTAATTGTGTATTGTGATTCTTGTAATGGTCAAGTTTTGACACGTAAATATTTATGCACTGACAGTCTTATTTTAAGGTCCTACTAATTGTGTATTGTGATGTTTATAATGGTCAAGTTTAGACACGTAATTATTTGTTGCACTGACAGTCTTATTGTAAGGTCCTACTAATTGTGTATTGTGATGCTTGTAATGGTCAAGTTTAGACACGTACAAATTTGTTGCACTGACAGTCTTATTGTAAGGCCCTCCTAATTGCTTATTGTGATCCTTGTAATGGTCAAGTTTGACACGTAACTATTTGTTGCACTGACAGTCTTATTGTAAGGACCTACTAATTGCGTATTGTTATTCTTGTAATGGTCAAGGTTTGGCACGTACAAATTTGTTGCACTGACAGTCTTTTGTACGGCCCTACTAATTGTGTATTGTGATCCTTGTAATTTTCAAGTTTAGACAAGTAACTATTTGTTGCACAGACAGTCTTATTGTAAGGCCCTACTAATTGTGTATTGTGGTGCTTGTAATGGTCAAGTTTAGGTACGTAACTACTTGTTGCACTGACAGTCCTATTGTAAGGCCCTACTAATTGTGTATTGTGATGCTTGTAATGGTCAAGTTTAGACGAGCAACTATTTGTTGCACAGACAGTATTATTGTAAGGCCCTACTAATTGTGTATTGTGATCCTTGTGATGGTCAAGGTTTGACACGTAACTATCTGTTGCACTGACAGTCTTATTGTAAGGCCCTACTAATTGTGTATTGTGATTCTTGTAATGGTCAAGTTTTGACACGTAAATATTTGTTGCACTGACTGTCTTATTGTAAGGTCCTACTAATTGTGTATTGTGATGTTTGTAATGGTCAAGATTAGACACGTAACTATTTGTTGCACTGACAGTCTTATTGTAAGGTCCTACTAATTGTGTATTGTGATCCTTGTAATGGTCAAGCTTAAACACATAACTATTTGTTGCACTGACAGTGTTATTGTAAGGCCCTACTAATTGTGTATTGTGATCCTTGTAATGGACAAGTTTAGACACGTAACTATTTGTTGCACTGACAGTCTTATTGTAAGGTCTTAGTAATTGTGTATTGTGATCCTTGTAATGGTCAAGTTTGGACACATAACTATTTGTTGCACTGACAGTCTTATTGTAAGGTCCTACTAATTGTGTATTGTGATGCTTGTAATGGTCAAGTTTAGACACGTAACTATTTGTTGCTCTGACAGTCTTATTGTAAGGCCCTACTAATTGTGTATTGTAATGCTTGTAATGGTCAAGTTTAGACAAGTAACTATTTGATGCACTGACAGTATTATTGTAAGGTCCTACTAATTGTGTATTGTGATCGTTGTAATATACAAGTTTAGACACGTAACTATTTGCTGCACTTACAGACTTATTGTAAGGTCCTACTAATTGTGTATTGTGATCCATGTAATGGTCACGTTTTGACACATACAAATTTGTTGCACTGACAGTCTTATTGTAAGGCACTACTAATTGTGTATTGTAATGCTTATAATGGTCAAGTTTAGACAAGTAACTATTTGATGCACTGACAATATTATTGTAAGGTCCTACTATTTGTGTATTGTGATCCTTGTAAAGGTCAAGTTTGACACGTAACTATTTGTTGCACTGACAGTCTTATTGTAAGGTCCTACTAATTGCGTATTGTTATTCTTGTAATGGTCAAGTTTTGGCACATACAAATTTGTTGCACTGACAGTCTTGTTGTAAGGCCCTACTAATTGTATATTATGATCCTTGTAATGGTCAAGTTTGACACGTAACTATTTCTTGCACTGACAGTCTTATTGTAAGGCCCTACTAATTGTGTATTGTGATCCTTGTAATAGTCAAGTTTAGACACGTAACCATTTGTTGCACTGACAGTCTTATTGTAAGGCCCTACTAATTGTGTATTGTGATGCTTTTAATAGTGAAGTTTAGACACGTAACTATTTTTTGCACTGGCAGTCTTATTGTAAGGCCCTACTATTTGTGTATTGTGATCCTTGTAATAGTCAAGTTTAGACACGTAACTATTTGTTGCACTGACAGTCTTATTGTAAGGTCTTAGCTATTGTTTATTGTGATCCTTGTAATGGTCAATTTTGGACACATAACTATTTGTTGCACTGACAGTCTTATTGTAAGGTCCTACTAATTGTGTATTGTGATGCTTGTAATGGTCAAGTTTAGACACGTAACTATTTGTTGCACTGACATTCTTATTGTAAGGCCCTACTAATTGTGTATTGTGATGCTTGTAATAGTCAAGTTTAGACACGTAACTATTTGTTGCACTGACAGTCTTATTGTAAGGCCCTACTACTTGGGTATTGTAATGCTTGTAATGGTCAAGTTTAGACAAGTAACTATTTGATGCACTGACAGTATTATTGTAAGGTCCTACTAATTGTGTATTGTGATCGTTGTAATGTACAAGTTTAGACACGTAACTATTTGCTGCACTTACAGACTTATTGTAAGGTCCTACTAATTGTGTATTGTGATCCATGTAATGGTCAAGTTTTGACACATACAAATTTGTTGCACTGACAGTCTTATTGTAAGGCCCTACTAATTGTGTATTTTAATGCTTATAATGGTCAAGTTTAGACAAGTAACTATTTGATGCACTGACAATATTGTTGTAAGGTCCTACTATTTGTGTATTGTGATCCTTGTAAAGGTCAAGTTTGACACGTAACTATTTGTTGCACTGACAGTCTTATTGTAAGGTCGTACTAATTAAGTATTGTTATTCTTGTAATGGTCAAGTTTTGGCACATACAAATTTGTTGCACTGACAGTCTTATTGTAAGGCCCTACTAATTGTATATTGTGATCCTTGTAATGGTCAAGTTTGACACGTAACTATTTCTTGCACTGACAGTCTTATTGTAAGGCCCTACTAATTGTGTATTGTGATCCTTGTAATAGTCAAGTTTAGACACGTAACTATTTGTTGCACTGACAGTCTTATTGTAAGGCCCTACTATGTGTGTATTGTGATGCTTGTAATGGTCAAGTTTAGACACGTAACTATTTGTTGCACTGACAGTCTTATTGTAAGGCCTTACTAATTGTTTATTGTGATGCTTCTAACAGTGAAGTTTAGACACGTAACTATTTGTTACACTGGCAGTCTTATTGTAAGGCCCTACTAATTGTGTATTGTGATCCTTGTAATAGTCAAGTTTAGACACGTAACTATTTGTTACACTGACAGTCTTATTGTAAGGCCCTACTAATTGTGTATTGTGATGCTTGTAATGGTCAAGTTTATACAAATAACTATTTGTTGGCCTGACAGTGTTATTGTAAGGCCCTACTAATTGTGTATTGTGATGCTTGTAATAGTCAAGTTTAGGCACTTAACTATTTGTTGCACTAACAGTCTTATTGTAAGGCCCTACTAATTTTGTATTGTGATGCTTGTAATGGTCAAGTTTAGACGAGTAACTATTTGTTGCACTGACAGTATTATTGTAAGGCCCTACTAAATGTGTTGTGATCCTTGTAATGTACAAGTTTAGACACGTAACTATTTGTTGCACTGAAAGTGTTATTGTAAGGTCCTACTAATTTGTTATTGTGATCCTTGTAATGGTCACGTTTTGGTACGTACAAATTTGTTGCACTGACAGTCTTATTGTAAGGCCCTACTAATTGAGTATTGTGATGCTTGTAATTTTCAAGTTTAGACAACTAACTATTTGTTGCACTGATAGTCTTATTGTAAGGCCCTACTAATTGTGTATTGTGATGCTTGTATTTGTCAAGTTTAGGTACGTAACTCTTTGTTGCACTGACAGTCTTATTGTAAGGTCCTACTAATTGTGTATTGTGATCCTAGTGATGGTCAAGGTTTGACACGTAACTATGTGTTGCACTGACAGTCTTATTGTAAGGCCCTACTAATTGTGTATTTTGATTCTTGTAATGGTCAAGATTTGACACGTAAATATTTGTTGCACTGACTGTCTTATTGTAAGGTCCTACTAATTGTGTATTGTGATGTTTGTAATGGTCAAGATTAGACACGTAACTATTTGTTGCACTGACAGTCTTATTGTAAGGTCCTACTAATTGTGTATTGTGATCCTTGTAATGGTCAAGCTTAGACACATAACTATTTGTTGCACTGACAGTATTAATGTAAGGTCCTACTAATTGTGTATTGTGATCCTTGTAATGGACAAGTTTAGACACGTAACTATTTGTTGCACTGACAGTCTTATTGTAAGGTCTTAGTAATTGTGTATTGTGATCCTTGTAATGGTCAAGTTTGGACACATAACTATTTGTTGCACTGACAGTCTTATTGTAAGGCCCTACTAATTGAGTATTGGGATGCTTGTAATTTTCAAGTTTAGACAACTAACCATTTGTTGGACTGATAGTCTTATTGTAAGGCCCTACTAATTGTGTATTGTGATGCTTGTAATTGTCAAGTTTAGGTACGTAACTATTTGTTGCACTGACAGTCTTATTGTAATTCCCTTCTAATTGAGTATTGTGATGCTTGTAATGGTCAAGTTTAGACACGTAACTATTTGTTGCACTGACAGTCTTATTGTAAGGCCCTACTAATTGTGTATTGTGATGCGTGTAATGGTCAAGTTTAGACCAGTAAATATTTGTTGCACTGACAGTATTATTGTAAGGCCCTACTAATTGTGTATTGGGATCCTTGTAATGGTCAAGTTTAGACACGTAACTATTTGTTGCACTGACAGTCTTATTGTAAGGTCCTACTAATTGTGTATTGTGATCCTTGTGATGGTCAAGTTTTGACAGGTAACTATTTGTTGCACTGACAGTCTTATTGTAAGGCCCTACTAATTGTGTATTGTGATTCTTGTAATGGTCAATTTTTGACACGTAAATATTTGTTGCACTGACAGTCTTATTGTAAGGTCCTACTAATTGTGTATTGTGATGCTTGTAATGGTCAAGTTTAGACAAGTAACTATTTGTTGGCCTGACAGTCTTATTGTAAGGCCCTACTAATTGTGTATTGTGATGCTTGTAATAGTCAAGTTTAGGCACGTAACTATTTGTTGCACTAACAGTCTTATTGTAAGGCCCTGCTAATTTTGTATTGTGATGCTTGTAATGGTCAAGTTTAGACGAGTAACTATTTGTTGCACTGACAGTATTATTGTAAGGCCCTACTAAATTTGTTGTGATCCTTGTAATGTACAAGTTTAGACACGTAACTATTTGTTGCACTGACAGTCTTATTGTAAGGTCCTACTAATTTGTTTTTGTGATCCTTGTAATGGTCAAGTTTTGGTACGTACAAATTTGTTGCACTGACAGTCTTATTGTAAGGCCCTACTAATTGAGTATTGTGATGCTTGTAATTTTCAAGTTTAGACAACTAACTATTTGTTGCACTGATAGTCTTACTGTAAGGCCCTACTAATTGTGTATTGTGATGCTTGTAATTGTCAAGTTTTGACTCGTAACTATTTTTTGCTTTGACAGTCTTATTGTAAGGCTCTACTAATTGTGTATTGTGATCCTTGTGATAGTCAAGTTTAGACACGTAACTATTTGTTGCACTGACAGTCTAATTGTAAGGCCCTACTAATTGTGTATTGTGATGCTTGTAATGGTCAAGTTTATACAAGTAACTATTTGTTGGCCTGACATTCTTATTGTAAGATCCTACTAATTGTGTATTGTGATCGTTGTAATGTACAAGTTTAGACACGTAACTATTTGCTGCACTTACAGACTAATTGTAAGGTCCTACTAATTGTGTATTGTGATCCTTGTGATAGTCAAGTTTAGACAACTAACTATTTGTTGCACTGATAGTCTTATTGTAAGGCCCTACTAATTGTGTATTGTAATGCTTGTAATTGTCAAGTTTAGGTACGTAACTCTTTGTTGCACTGACAGTCTTATTGTAAGGTCCTACTAATTGTGTATTGTGATCCTAGTGATGGTCAAGGTTTGACACGTAACTATGTGTTGAACTGACAGTCTTATTGTAAGGCCCTACTAATTGTGTATTTTGATTCTTGTAATGTTCAAGATTTGACACGTAAATATTTGTTGCACTGACTGTCTTATTGTAAGGTCCTACTAATTGTGTATTGTGATGTTTGTAAAGGTCAAGATTAGACACGTAACTATTTGTTGCACTGACAGTCTTATTGTAAGGTCCTACTAATTGTGTATTGTGATCCTTGTAATGGTCAAGCATAGACACATAACTATTTGTTGCACTGGCAGTCTTATTGTAAGGTCCTACTAATTGTGTATTGTGATCCTTGTAATGGACAACTTTAGACACGTAACTATTTGTTGCACTGACAGTCTTATTGTAAGGTCTTAGTAATTGTGTACTGTGATCCTTGTAATGGTCAAGTTTGGACACATAACTGTTTGTTGCACTGACAGTCTTATTGTAAGGCCCTACTAATTGAGTATTGTGATGCTTGTAATTTTCAAGTTTAGACAACTAACTATTTGTTGCACTGATAGTCTTATTGTAAGGCCCTACTAATTGTGTATTGTGATGCTTGTAATTGTCAAGTTTAGGTACGTAATTATTTGTTGCACTGACAGTCTTATTGTAATTCCCTTCTAATTGAGTATTGTGATGCTTGTAATGGTCAAGTTTAGACACGTAACTATTTGTTGCACTGACAGTCTTATTGTAAGGCCCTACTAATTGTGTATTGTGATGCTTGTAATGGTCAAGTTTAGACCAGTAACTATTTGTTGCACTGACAGTATTATTGTAAGGCCCTACTAATTGTGTATTGGGATCCTTGTAATGGTCAAGTTTAGACACGTAACTATTTGTTGCACTGACAGTCTTATTGTAAGGTCCTACTAATTGTGTATTGTGATCCTTGTGATGGTCAAGCTTTGACACGTAACTATTTGTTGCACTGACAGTCTTATTGTAAGGCCCTACTAATTGTGTATTGTGATTCTTGTAATGGTAAATTTTTGACACGTAAATATTTGTTGCACTGACAGTCTTATTGTAAGGTCCTACTAATTGTGTATTGTGATGCTTGTAATGGTCAAGTTTAGACAAGTAACTATTTGTTGGCCTGACAGTCTTATTGTAAGGCCCTACTAATTGTGTATTGTGATGCTTGTAATAGTCAAGTTTAGGCACGTAACTATTTGTTGCACTAACAGTCTTATTGTAAGGCCCTACTAATTTTGTATTGTGATGCTTGTAATGGTCAAGTTTAGACGAGTAACTATTTGTTGCACTGACAGTATTATTGTAAGGCCCTACTAAATTTGTTGTGATCCTTGTAATGTACAAGTTTAGACACGTAACTATTTGTTGCACTGACAGTCTTATTGTAAGGTCCTACTAATTTGTTTTTGTGATCCTTGTAATGGTCAAGTTTTGGTACGTACAAATTTGTTGCACTGACAGTCTTATTGTAAGGCCCTACTAATTGAGTATTGTGTAGCTTGTAATTTTCAAGTTTAGACAACTAACTATTTGTTGCACTGATAGTCTTACTGTAAGGCCCTACTAATTGTGTATTGTGATGCTTGTAATTGTCAAGTTTTGACTCGTAACTATTTTTTGCTTTGACAGTCTTATTGTAAGGCTCTACTAATTGTGTATTGCGATCCTTGTGATAGTCAAGTTTAGACAACTAACTATTTGTTGCACTGACAGTCTAATTTTAAGGCCCTACTAATTGTGTATTGTGATGCTTGTAATGGTCAAGTTTAGACACGTAACTATTTGTTGCACTGACAGTCTTATTGTAAGGCCCTACTAATTGTGTATTGTGATGCTTTTAATAGTGAAGTTTAGACACGTAACTATTTGTTGCACTGGCAGTCTTATTCTAAGGCCCTACTAATTGTGTATTGTGATCCTTGTAATAGTCAAGTTTAGACACGTAACTATTTCTTACTCTGACAGTCTTATTGTAAGGCCCTACTAATTGTGTATTGTGATGCTTGTAATGGTCAAGTTTAGACAAGTAACTATTTGTTGGCCTGACAGTCTTATTGTAAGGCCCTACTAATTGTGTATTGTGATGCTTGTAATAGTCAAGTTTAGGCACGTAAATATTTGTTGCACTAACAGTCTTATTGTAAGGTCCTACTAATTGTGTATTGTGATGCTTGTAATGGTCAAGTTTAGACAAGTAACTATTTGTTGCACTGACAGTCTTATTGTAAGGCCCTACTAATTGTGTATTGTGATTCTTGTAATGGTCAATTTTTGACACGTAAATATTTGTTGCACTGACGGTCTTATTGTAAGGCCCTACTAATTGTGTATTGTGATGCTTTTAATAGTGAAGATTAGACACGTAACTATTTGTTGCACTGACAGTCTTATTGTAAGGCCCTACTAATTGTGTATTGTAATGCTTGTAATGGTAAGTTTAGACAAGTAACTATTTGATACACTGACAGTATTATTGTAAGGCTTTACTATTTGAGTATTGTGATGTTTGTAATGGTCAAGTTTAGACAAGTAACTATTTTTGCACTGACAGTATTATTGCAAGGCCCTACTAATTGTGTATTGGGATCCTTGTAATAGTCACGTTTAGACATGTAACTATTTGCTGCACTGACAGTATTATTGTAAGGTCCTACTAATTGTGTATTGTGATGCTTTTAATGGTCAAGTTTAGACAAGTAACTATTTGTTGGCCTGACAGTCTTATTGTAAGGTCCTACTAATTTGTTATTGTGATCCTTGTAATGGTCAAGTTTTGGTACGTACAAATTTGTTGCACTGACAGTCTTATTGTAAGGCCCTACTAATTGAGTATTGTGATGCTTGTAATTTTCAAGTTTAGACAACTAACTATTTGTTGCACTGATAGTCTTATTGTAAGGCCCTACTAATTGTGTATTGTGATGCTTGTAATTGTCAAGTTTAGACACGTAACTATTTGTTGCACTGACAGTCTTATTGTAAGGCCCTACTAATTGTGTATTGTGATGCTTGTAATGGTCAAGTTTAGACCAGTAACTATTTGTTGCACTGACAGTATTATTGTGAGGCCCTACTAATTGTGTATTGGGATCCTTGTAATGGTCAAGTTTAGACACGTAACTATTTGTTGCACTGACAGTCTTATTGTAAGGTCCTACTAATTGTGTATTGTGATCCTTGTAATGGACAAGTTTAGACACGTAACTATTTGTTGCACTGACAGTCTTATTGTAAGGTCTTAGTAATTGTGTATTGTGATCCTTGTAATGGTCAAGTTTAGACACGTAACTATTTGTTGCACTGACAGTCTTATTGTAAGGCCCTACTAATTGTGTATTGTGATGCTTGTAATGGTCAAGTTTAGACCAGTAACTATTTGTTGCACTGACAGTATTGTTGTAAGGCCCTACTAATTGTGTATTGGGATCCGTGTAATGGTCAAGTTTAGACACGTAACTATTTGTTGCACTGACAGTCTTATTGTAAGGCCCTACTAATTGTGTATTGTGATTCTTGTAATGGTCAATTTTTGACACGTAAATATTTGTTGCACTGACAGTCTTATTGTAAGGTCCTACTAATTGTGTATTGTGATGCTTGTAATGGTCAAGTTTAGACAAGTAACTATTTGTTGCACTGACAGTCTTATTGTAAGGCCCTACTAATTGTGTATTGTGATTCTTGTAATGGTCAATTTTTGACACGTAAATATTTGTTGCACTGACGGTCTTATTGTAAGGCCCTACTAATTGTGTATTGTGATGCTTTTAATAGTGAAGTTTAGACACGTAACTATTTGTTGCACTGACAGTCTTATTGTAAGGCCCTACTAATTGTGTATTGTAATGCTTGTAATTGTAAGTTTAGACAAGTAACTATTTGATACACTGACAGTATTATTGTAAGGCTTTACTATTTGAGTATTGTGATGTTTGTAATGGTCAAGTTTAGACAAGTAACTATTTTTGCACTGACAGTATTATTGCAAGGCCCTACTAATTGTGTATTGGGATCCTTGTAATAGTCACGTTTAGACATGTAACTATTTGCTGCACTGACAGTATTATTGTAAGGTCCTACTAATTGTGTATTGTGATGCTTGTAATGGTCAAGTTTAGACAAGTAACTATTTGTTGGCCTGACAGTCTTATTGTAAGGCCCTACTAATTGTGTATTGTGATGCTTGTAATAGTCAAGTTTAGGCACGTAACTATTTGTTGCACTAACAGTCTTATTGTAAGGCCCTACTAATTTTGTATTGTGATGCTTGTAATGGTCAAGTTTAGACGAGTAACTATTTGTTGCACTGACAGTATTATTGTAAGGTCCTACTGAATTTGTTGTGATCCTTGTAATGTACAAATTTAGACACGTAACTATTTGTTGCACTGACAGTCTTATTGTAAGGTCCTACTAATTTGTTATTGTGATCCTTGTAATGGTCAAGTTTTGGTACGTACAAATTTGTTGCACTGACAGTCTTATTGTAAGGCCCTACTAATTGAGTATTGTGATGCTTGTAATTTTCAAGTTTAGACAACTAACTATTTGTTGCACTGATAATCTTACTGTAAGGCCCCTACTAATTGTGTATTGTGATGCTTGTAATTGTCAAGTTTTGACTCGTAACTATTTTTGCTTTGACAGTCTTATTGTAAGGCCCTACTAATTGTGTATTGTGATCCTTGTGATAGTCAAGTTTAGACACGTAACTATTTGTTGCACTGACAGTCTTATTGTAAGGCCCTACTAATTGTGTATTGTGATGCTTGTAATGGTCAAGTTTAGACACGTAACTATTTGTTGCACTGACAGTCTTATTGTAAGGCCCTACTAATTGTGTATTGTGATGCTTTTAACAGTGAAGTTTAGACACGTAACTATTTTTTGCACTGGTAGTCTTATTGTAAGGCCCTACTAATTGTGTATTGTGATCCTTGTAATAGTCAAGTTTAGACACGTAACTATTTGTTACACTGACAGTCTTATTGTAAGGCCCTACTAATTGTGTATTGTGATGCTTGTAATGGTCAAGTTTAGAAAAGTAACTATTTGTTGGCCTGACAGTCTTATTGTAAGGCCCTACTAATTGTGTATTGTGATGCTTGTAATAGTCAAGTTTAGGCACGTAAATATTTGTTGCACTAACAGTCTTATTGTAAGGCCCTACTAATTTTGTATTGTGATGCTTGTAATGGTCAAGTTTAGACGAGTAAATATATGTTGCACTGACAGTATTATTGTAAGGCCCTACTAAATGTGTTGTGATCCTTGTAATGTACACGTTTAGACACGTAACTATTTGTTGCACTGACACTCTTATTGTAAGGTCCTACTAATTTGTTATTGTGATCCTTGTAATGGTCAAGTTTTGGTACGTACACATTTGTTGCACTGACAGTCTTATTGTAAGGCCCTACTAATTGAGTATTGTGATGCTTGTAATTTTCAAGTTTAGACAACTAACTATTTGTTGCACTGATAGTCTTATTGTAAGGCCCTACTAATTGTGTATTGTGATGCTTGTAATTGTCAAGTTTAGGTACGTAACTATTTGTTGCACTGACAGTCTTATTGTAAGGTCCTACTAATTGTGTATTGTGATCCTAGTGATGGTCAAGGTTTGACACGTAACTATGTGTTGCACTGACAGTCTTATTGTAAGGCCCTACTAATTGTGTATTTTGATTCCTGTAATGGTCAAGATTTGACACGTAAATATTTGTTGCACTGACTGTCTGATTGTAAGGTCCTACTAATTGTGTATTGTGATGTTTGTAATGGTCAAGATTAGACACGTAACTATTTGTTGCACTGACAGTCTTATTGTAAGGTCCTACTAATTGTGTATTGTGATCCTTGTAATGGTCAAGCTTAGACACATAACTATTTGTTGCACTGACAGTCTTATTGTAAGGTCCTACTAATTGTGTATTGTGATCCTTGTAATGGACAAGTTTAGACACGTAACTATTTGTTGCATTGACAGTCTTATTGTAAGGCCCTACTACTTGTGTATTGTAATGCTTGTAATGGTCAAGTTTAGACAAGTAACTATTTGATGCACTGACAGTATTATTGTAAGGTCCTTCTAATTGTGTATTGTGATCGTTGTAATGTACAAGTTTAGACACGTAACTATTTGCTGCACTTACAGACTTATTGTAAGGTCCTACTAATTGTGTATTGTGATCCATGTAATGGTCAAGTTTTGACACATACAAATTTGTTGCACTGACAGTCTTATTGTAAGGCCCTACTAATTGTGTATTGTAATGCTTATAATGGTCAAGTTTAGACAAGTAACTATTTGATGCACTGACAATATTATTGCAAGGTCCTACTATTTGTGTATTGTTATTCTTGTAATGGTCAAGTTTTGGCACATACAAATTTGTTGCACTGACAGTCTTATTGTAAGGCCCTACTAATTGTATATTGTGATCCTTGTAATGGTCAAGTTTGACACGTAACTATTTCTTGCACTGACAGTCTTATTGTAAGGCCCTACTAATTGTGTATTGTGATCCTTGTAATAGTCAAGTTTAGACACGTAACTATTTGTTGCACTGACATTCTTATTGTAAGGCCCTACTAATTGTGTATTGTGATCCTTGTAATGGTCAAGTTTAGACAAGTAACTATTTGTTGCACTGACAGTCTTATTGTAAGGTCCTACTAATTGTGTATTGTGATGCCTGTAATGGTCACGTTTAGACAAGAAACTATTTGTTGCACTGACAGTCTTATTGTAAGGCCCTACTAATTGTGTATTGTAATGCTCGTAATGGTCAAGTTTAGACAAGTAACTATTTGATGCACTGACAGTCTTATTGTAAGGTCCTACTAATTGTGTATTGTGATGCCTGTAATGGTCAAGTTTAGACAAGAAACTATTTGTTGCACTGACAGTCTTATTGTAAGGTCCTACTAATTGTGTACTGTGATCCTTGTAATGTTCAAGTTTAGACACGTTACTATTTGTTGCACTTACAGTCTTATTGTAAGGTCCTACTAATTGAGTATTGTGATGCTTGTAATTTTCAAGTTTAGACACGTAACTATTTGTTGCACTGACAGTTTTATTGTAAGGTCCTACTAATTGTGTATTGTGATCCTTGTAATGGTCAAGTTTAGACAAGTAACTATTTGTTGCACTGACAGACTTATTGTAAGGTCCTACTAATTGTGTATTGTGATGCCTGTAATGGTCAAGTTTAGACAAGAAACTATTTGTTGCACTGACAGTCTTATTGTAAGGCCCTACTAATTGTGTATTGTAATGCTTGTAATGGTCAAGTTTAGACAAGTAACTATTTGATGCACTGACAGTATTATTGTAAGGCCCTACTAATTGTGTATTGGGGTCCTTGTAATGGTCAAGTTTAGACAAGTACTATTTGTTGCACTGACAGTCTTATTGTAAGGTCCTACTAATTGTGTACTGTGATCCTTGTAATGTTCAAGTTTAGACACGTTACTATTTGTTGCACTTACAGTCTTATTGTAAGGTCCTACTAATTGTGTATTGTGTTCCTTGTAATGGTCAAGTTTTGGCACGTACAAATTTGTTGCACTGACCGTCTTATTGTAAGGTCCTACTAATTGTGTATTGTTATTCTTGTAATGGTCAAGTTTTGACACGTAACTATTTTTTGCATTGACAGTCTTATTGTAAGGCCCAACTAATTCTGTATTGTGATGCTTGTAATGGTCAAGTTTAGACAAGTAACTATTTATTGCACTGACAGTCTCATTGTAAGGCCCTACTAATTGTGTATTGAGATGCTTGTAATGGTCAAGTTTAGACAAGTACTATTTGTTGCACTGACAGTATTATTGTAAGGCCCTACTAATTGTGTATTGGGGTCCTTGTAATGGTCAAGTTTAGGCACGTAACTATTTGTTGCACTGACAGTCTTATTGTAAGGCCCTACTAATTGTGTATTGTAATGCTTGTAATGGTCAAGTTTAAACAAGCAACTATTTGTTGCACTGACAGTATTATTGTAAGGTCCTACTAATTGTGTATTGTGATCGTTGTAATGTACAAGTTTAGACACGTATTTATTTGCTGCACTGACAGTCTTATTGTAAGGTCCTACTAATTGTGTATTGTGATCCTTGTAATGGTCAAGTTTTGACACCTACAAATTTGTTGCACTGACAGTCTTATTGTAAGTCCCTACTAATTTTGTATTGTGAGGCTTGTAATGGTCAAGTTTAGACGAGTAACTATTTGTTGCACTGACAGTCTAATTTTAAGGCCCTACTAATTGTGTATTGTGATGCTTGTAATGGTCAAGTTTAGACACGTAACTATTTGTTGCACTGACAGTCTTATTGTAAGGCCCTACTAATTGTGTATTGTGATGCTTTTAATAGTGAAGTTTAGACACGTAACTATTTGTTGCACTGGCAGTCTTATTCTAAGGCCCTACTAATTGTGTATTGTGATCCTTGTAATAGTCAAGTTTAGACACGTAACTATTTCTTACTCTGACAGTCTTATTGTAAGGCCCTACTAATTGTGTATTGTGATGCTTGTAATGGTCAAGTTTAGACAAGTAACTATTTGTTGGCCTGACAGTCTTATTGTAAGGCCCTACTAATTGTGTATTGTGATGCTTGTAATAGTCAAGTTTAGGCACGTAAATATTTGTTGCACTAACAGTCTTATTGTAAGGTCCTACTAATTGTGTATTGTGATGCTTGTAATGGTCAAGTTTAGACAAGTAACTATTTGTTGCACTGACAGTCTTATTGTAAGGCCCTACTAATTGTGTATTGTGATTCTTGTAATGGTCAATTTTTGACACGTAAATATTTGTTGCACTGACGGTCTTATTGTAAGGCCCTACTAATTGTGTATTGTGATGCTTTTAATAGTGAAGATTAGACACGTAACTATTTGTTGCACTGACAGTCTTATTGTAAGGCCCTACTAATTGTGTATTGTAATGCTTGTAATGGTAAGTTTAGACAAGTAACTATTTGATACACTGACAGTATTATTGTAAGGCTTTACTATTTGAGTATTGTGATGTTTGTAATGGTCAAGTTTAGACAAGTAACTATTTTTGCACTGACAGTATTATTGCAAGGCCCTACTAATTGTGTATTGGGATCCTTGTAATAGTCACGTTTAGACATGTAACTATTTGCTGCACTGACAGTATTATTGTAAGGTCCTACTAATTGTGTATTGTGATGCTTTTAATGGTCAAGTTTAGACAAGTAACTATTTGTTGGCCTGACAGTCTTATTGTAAGGTCCTACTAATTTGTTATTGTGATCCTTGTAATGGTCAAGTTTTGGTACGTACAAATTTGTTGCACTGACAGTCTTATTGTAAGGCCCTACTAATTGAGTATTGTGATGCTTGTAATTTTCAAGTTTAGACAACTAACTATTTGTTGCACTGATAGTCTTATTGTAAGGCCCTACTAATTGTGTATTGTGATGCTTGTAATTGTCAAGTTTAGACACGTAACTATTTGTTGCACTGACAGTCTTATTGTAAGGCCCTACTAATTGTGTATTGTGATGCTTGTAATGGTCAAGTTTAGACCAGTAACTATTTGTTGCACTGACAGTATTATTGTGAGGCCCTACTAATTGTGTATTGGGATCCTTGTAATGGTCAAGTTTAGACACGTAACTATTTGTTGCACTGACAGTCTTATTGTAAGGTCCTACTAATTGTGTATTGTGATCCTTGTAATGGACAAGTTTAGACACGTAACTATTTGTTGCACTGACAGTCTTATTGTAAGGTCTTAGTAATTGTGTATTGTGATCCTTGTAATGGTCAAGTTTAGACACGTAACTATTTGTTGCACTGACAGTCTTATTGTAAGGCCCTACTAATTGTGTATTGTGATGCTTGTAATGGTCAAGTTTAGACCAGTAACTATTTGTTGCACTGACAGTATTGTTGTAAGGCCCTACTAATTGTGTATTGGGATCCGTGTAATGGTCAAGTTTAGACACGTAACTATTTGTTGCACTGACAGTCTTATTGTAAGGCCCTACTAATTGTGTATTGTGATTCTTGTAATGGTCAATTTTTGACACGTAAATATTTGTTGCACTGACAGTCTTATTGTAAGGTCCTACTAATTGTGTATTGTGATGCTTGTAATGGTCAAGTTTAGACAATTAACTATTTGTTGCACTGACAGTCTTATTGTAAGGCCCTACTAATTGTGTATTGTGATTCTTGTAATGGTCAATTTTTGACACGTAAATATTTGTTGCACTGACGGTCTTATTGTAAGGCCCTACTAATTGTGTATTGTGATGCTTTTAATAGTGAAGTTTAGACACGTAACTATTTGTTGCACTGACAGTCTTATTGTAAGGCCCTACTAATTGTGTATTGTAATGCTTGTAATGGTAAGTTTAGACAAGTAACTATTTGATACACTGACAGTATTATTGTAAGGCTTTACTATTTGAGTATTGTGATGTTTGTAATGGTCAAGTTTAGACAAGTAACTATTTTTGCACTGACAGTATTATTGCAAGGCCCTACTAATTGTGTATTGGGATCCTTGTAATAGTCACGTTTAGACATGTAACTATTTGCTGCACTGACAGTATTATTGTAAGGTCCTACTAATTGTGTATTGTGATGCTTGTAATGGTCAAGTTTAGACAAGTAACTATTTGTTGGCCTGACAGTCTTATTGTAAGGCCCTACTAATTGTGTATTGTGATGCTTGTAATAGTCAAGTTTAGGCACGTAACTATTTGTTGCACTAACAGTCTTATTGTAAGGCCCTACTAATTTTGTATTGTGATGCTTGTAATGGTCAAGTTTAGACGAGTAACTATTTGTTGCACTGACAGTATTATTGTAAGGTCCTACTGAATTTGTTGTGATCCTTGTAATGTACAAGTTTAGACACGTAACTATTTGTTGCACTGACAGTCTTATTGTAAGGTCCTACTAATTTGTTATTGTGATCCTTGTAATGGTCAAGTTTTGGTACGTACAAATTTGTTGCACTGACAGTCTTATTGTAAGGCCCTACTAATTGAGTATTGTGATGCTTGTAATTTTCAAGTTTAGACAACTAACTATTTGTTGCACTGATAATCTTACTGTAAGGCCCCTACTAATTGTGTATTGTGATGCTTGTAATTGTCAAGTTTTGACTCGTAACTATTTTTGCTTTGACAGTCTTATTGTAAGGCCCTACTAATTGTGTATTGTGATCCTTGTGATAGTCAAGTTTAGACACGTAACTATTTGTTGCACTGACAGTCTTATTGTAAGGCCCTACTAATTGTGTATTGTGATGCTTGTAATGGTCAAGTTTAGACACGTAACTATTTGTTGCACTGACAGTCTTATTGTAAGGCCCTACTAATTGTGTATTGTGATGCTTTTAACAGTGAAGTTTAGACACGTAACTATTTTTTGCACTGGCAGTCTTATTGTAAGGCCCTACTAATTGTGTATTGTGATCCTTGTAATAGTCAAGTTTAGACACGTAACTATTTGTTACACTGACAGTCTTATTGTAAGGCCCTACTAATTGTGTATTGTGATGCTTGTAATGGTCAAGTTTAGAAAAGTAACTATTTGTTGGCCTGACAGTCTTATTGTAAGGCCCTACTAATTGTGTATTGTGATGCTTGTAATAGTCAAGTTTAGGCACGTAAATATTTGTTGCACTAACAGTCTTATTGTAAGGCCCTACTAATTTTGTATTGTGATGCTTGTAATGGTCAAGTTTAGACGAGTAAATATATGTTGCACTGACAGTATTATTGTAAGGCCCTACTAAATGTGTTGTGATCCTTGTAATGTACACGTTTAGACACGTAACTATTTGTTGCACTGACAGTCTTATTGTAAGGTCCTACTAATTTGTTATTGTGATCCTTGTAATGGTCAAGTTTTGGTACGTACACATTTGTTGCACTGACAGTCTTATTGTAAGGCCCTACTAATTGAGTATTGTGATGCTTGTAATTTTCAAGTTTAGACAACTAACTATTTGTTGCACTGATAGTCTTATTGTAAGGCCCTACTAATTGTGTATTGTGATGCTTGTAATTGTCAAGTTTAGGTACGTAACTATTTGTTGCACTGACAGTCTTATTGTAAGGTCCTACTAATTGTGTATTGTGATCCTAGTGATGGTCAAGGTTTGACACGTAACTATGTGTTGCACTGACAGTCTTATTGTAAGGCCCTACTAATTGTGTATTTTGATTCCTGTAATGGTCAAGATTTGACACGTAAATATTTGTTGCACTGACTGTCTGATTGTAAGGTCCTACTAATTGTGTATTGTGATGTTTGTAATGGTCAAGATTAGACACGTAACTATTTGTTGCACTGACAGTCTTATTGTAAGGTCCTACTAATTGTGTATTGTGATCCTTGTAATGGTCAAGCTTAGACACATAACTATTTGTTGCACTGACAGTCTTATTGTAAGGTCCTACTAATTGTGTATTGTGATCCTTGTAATGGACAAGTTTAGACACGTAACTATTTGTTGCATTGACAGTCTTATTGTAAGGCCCTACTACTTGTGTATTGTAATGCTTGTAATGGTCAAGTTTAGACAAGTAACTATTTGATGCACTGACAGTATTATTGTAAGGTCCTTCTAATTGTGTATTGTGATCGTTGTAATGTACAAGTTTAGACACGTAACTATTTGCTGCACTTACAGACTTATTGTAAGGTCCTACTAATTGTGTATTGTGATCCATGTAATGGTCAAGTTTTGACACATACAAATTTGTTGCACTGACAGTCTTATTGTAAGGCCCTACTAATTGTGTATTGTAATGCTTATAATGGTCAAGTTTAGACAAGTAACTATTTGATGCACTGACAATATTATTGCAAGGTCCTACTATTTGTGTATTGTTATTCTTGTAATGGTCAAGTTTTGGCACATACAAATTTGTTGCACTGACAGTCTTATTGTAAGGCCCTACTAATTGTATATTGTGATCCTTGTAATGGTCAAGTTTGACACGTAACTATTTCTTGCACTGACAGTCTTATTGTAAGGCCCTACTAATTGTGTATTGTGATCCTTGTAATAGTCAAGTTTAGACACGTAACTATTTGTTGCACTGACATTCTTATTGTAAGGCCCTACTAATTGTGTATTGTGATCCTTGTAATGGTCAAGTTTAGACAAGTAACTATTTGTTGCACTGACAGTCTTATTGTAAGGTCCTACTAATTGTGTATTGTGATGCCTGTAATGGTCACGTTTAGACAAGAAACTATTTGTTGCACTGACAGTCTTATTGTAAGGCCCTACTAATTGTGTATTGTAATGCTCGTAATGGTCAAGTTTAGACAAGTAACTATTTGATGCACTGACAGTCTTATTGTAAGGTCCTACTAATTGTGTATTGTGATGCCTGTAATGGTCAAGTTTAGACAAGAAACTATTTGTTGCACTGACAGTCTTATTGTAAGGTCCTACTAATTGTGTACTGTGATCCTTGTAATGTTCAAGTTTAGACACGTTACTATTTGTTGCACTTACAGTCTTATTGTAAGGTCCTACTAATTGAGTATTGTGATGCTTGTAATTTTCAAGTTTAGACACGTAACTATTTGTTGCACTGACAGTTTTATTGTAAGGTCCTACTAATTGTGTATTGTGATCCTTGTAATGGTCAAGTTTAGACAAGTAACTATTTGTTGCACTGACAGACTTATTGTAAGGTCCTACTAATTGTGTATTGTGATGCCTGTAATGGTCAAGTTTAGACAAGAAACTATTTGTTGCACTGACAGTCTTATTGTAAGGCCCTACTAATTGTGTATTGTAATGCTTGTAATGGTCAAGTTTAGACAAGTAACTATTTGATGCACTGACAGTATTATTGTAAGGCCCTACTAATTGTGTATTGGGGTCCTTGTAATGGTCAAGTTTAGACAAGTACTATTTGTTGCACTGACAGTCTTATTGTAAGGTCCTACTAATTGTGTACTGTGATCCTTGTAATGTTCAAGTTTAGACACGTTACTATTTGTTGCACTTACAGTCTTATTGTAAGGTCCTACTAATTGTGTATTGTGTTCCTTGTAATGGTCAAGTTTTGGCACGTACAAATTTGTTGCACTGACCGTCTTATTGTAAGGTCCTACTAATTGTGTATTGTTATTCTTGTAATGGTCAAGTTTTGACACGTAACTATTTTTTGCATTGACAGTCTTATTGTAAGGCCCAACTAATTCTGTATTGTGATGCTTGTAATGGTCAAGTTTAGACAAGTAACTATTTATTGCACTGACAGTCTCATTGTAAGGCCCTACTAATTGTGTATTGAGATGCTTGTAATGGTCAAGTTTAGACAAGTACTATTTGTTGCACTGACAGTATTATTGTAAGGCCCTACTAATTGTGTATTGGGGTCCTTGTAATGGTCAAGTTTAGGCACGTAACTATTTGTTGCACTGACAGTCTTATTGTAAGGCCCTACTAATTGTGTATTGTAATGCTTGTAATGGTCAAGTTTAAACAAGCAACTATTTGTTGCACTGACAGTATTATTGTAAGGTCCTACTAATTGTGTATTGTGATCGTTGTAATGTACAAGTTTAGACACGTATTTATTTGCTGCACTGACAGTCTTATTGTAAGGTCCTACTAATTGTGTATTGTGATCCTTGTAATGGTCAAGTTTTGACACCTACAAATTTGTTGCACTGACAGTCTTATTGTAAGTCCCTACTAATTTTGTATTGTGAGGCTTGTAATGGTCAAGTTTAGACGAGTAACTATTTGTTGCACTGACAGTCTTATTGTAAGGTCCTACTAATTGTGTATTGTGATGCTTGTAATAGTCAAGTTTAGACACGTAACTATTTGTTGCACTGACAGTTTTATTGTAAGGTCCTACTAATTGTGTATTGTGATCCTTGTAATGGTCAAGTTTAGACAAGTAACTATTTGTTGCACTGACAGTCTTATTGTAAGGCCCTACTAATTGTGTATTGTGATGCTTGTAATAGTCAAGTTTAGGCACGTAACTATTTGTTGCACTAACAGTCTTATTGTAAGGCCCTACTAATTTTGTATTGTGATGCTTGTAATGATCAAGTTTAGACGAGTAACTATTTGTTGCACTGAAAGTATTATTGTAAGGCCCTACTGAATTTGTTGTGATCCTTGTAATGTACAAGTTTAGACACGTAACTATTTGTTGCACTGACAGTCTTATTGTAAGGTCCTACTAATTTGTTATTGTGATCCTTGTAATGGTCAAGTTTTGGTACGTACAAATTTGTTGCACTGACAGTCTTATTGTAAGGCCCTACTAATTGAGTATTGTGATGCTTGTAATTTTCAAGTTTAGACAACTAACTATTTGTTGCACTGATAATCTTACTGTAAGGCCCCTACTAATTGTGTATTGTGATGCTTGTAATTGTCAAGTTTTGACTCGTAACTATTTTTGCTTTGACAGTCTTATTGTAAGGCCCTACTAATTGTGTATTGTGATCCTTGTGATAGTCAAGTTTAGACACGTAACTATTTGTTGCACTGACAGTCGTATTGTAAGGCCCTACTAATTGTGTATTGTGATGCTTGTAATGGTCAAGTTTAGACACGTAACTATTTGTTGCACTGACAGTCTTATTGTAAGGCCCTACTAATTGTGTATTGTGATGCTTTTAACAGTGAAGTTTAGACACTTAACTATTTTTTGCACTGGCAGTCTTATTGTAAGGCCCTACTAATTGTGTATTGTGATCCTTGTAATAGTCAAGTTTAGACACGTAACTATTTGTTACACTGACAGTCTTATTGTAAGGCCCTACTAATTGTGTATTGTGATGCTTGTAATGGTCAAGTTTAGAAAAGTAACTATTTGTTGGCCTGACAGTCTTATTGTAAGGCCCTACTAATTGTGTATTGTGATGCTTGTAATAGTCAAGTTTAGGCACGTAAATATTTGTTGCACTAACAGTCTTATTGTAAGGCCCTACTAATTTTGTATTGTGATGCTTGTAATGGTCAAGTTTAGACGAGTAAATATTTGTTGCACTGACAGTATTATTGTAAGGCCCTACTAAATGTGTTGCGATCTTTGTAATGTACAAGTTTAGACACGTAACTATTTGTTGCACTGACAGTCTTATTGTAAGGTCCTACTAAATTGTTATTGTGATCCTTGTAATGGTCAAGTTTTGGTATGTACACATTTGTTGCACTGACAGTCTTATTGTAAGGCCCTACTAATTGAGTATTGTGATGCTTGTAATTTTCAAGTTTAGACAACTAACTATTTATTGCACTGATAGTCTTATTGTAAGGCCCTACTAATTGTGTATTGTGATGCTTGTAATTGTCAAGTTTAGGTACGTAACTATTTGTTGCACTGACAGTCTTATTGTAAGGTCCTACTAATTGTGTATTGTGATCCTAGTGATGGTCAAGGTTTGACACGTAACTATGTGTTGCACTGACAGTCTTATTGTAAGGCCCTACTAATTGTGTATTTTGATTCTTGTAATGGTCAAGATTTGACACGTAAATATTTGTTGCACTGACTGTCTTATTGTAAGGTCCTACTAATTGTGCATTGTGATGTTTGTAATGGTCAAGATTAGACACGTAACTATTTGTTGCACTGACAGTCTTATTGTAAGGTCCTACTAATTGTGTATTGTGATCCTTGTAATGGTCAAGCTTAGACACATAACTATTTGTTGCACTGACAGTCTTATTGTAAGGTCCTACTAATTGTGTATTGTGATCCTTGTAATGGACCAGTTTAGACACGTAACTATTTGTTGCACTGACAGTCTTATTGTAAGGCCCTACTACTTGTGTATTGTAATGCTTGTAATGGTCAAGTTTAGACAAGTAACTATTTGATGCACTGACAGTATTATTGTAAGGTCCTTCTAATTGTGTATTGTGATCGTTGTAATGTACAAGTTTAGACACGTAACTATTTGCTGCACTTACAGACTTATTGTAAGGTCCTACTAATTGTGTATTGTGATCCATGTAATGGTCAAGTTTTGACACATACAAATTTGTTGCACTGACAGTCTTATTGTAAGGCCCTACTAATTGTGTATTGTAATGCTTATAATGGTCAAGTTTAGACAAGTAACTATTTGATGCACTGACAATATTATTGTAAGGTCCTACTATTTGTGTATTGTTATTCTTGTAATGGTCAAGTTTTGGCACATACAAATTTGTTGCACTGACAGTCTTATTGTAAGGCCCTACTAATTGTATATTGTGATCCTTGTAATGGTCAAGTTTGACACGTAACTATTTCTTGCACTGACAGTCTTATTGTAAGGCCCTACTAATTGTGTATTGTTATTCTTGTAATGGTCAAGTTTTGACTCGTAACTATTTTTGCATTGGCAGTCTTTTTGTAAGGCCCTACTAATTGTGTATTGTGATGCTTGTAATAGTCAAGTTTAGGCACGTAAATATTTGTTGCACTAACAGTCTTATTGTAAGGCCCTACTAATTTTGTATTGTGATGCTTGTAATGGTCAAGTTTAGACGAGTAAATATTTGTTGGCCTGACAGTATTATTGTAAGGCCCTACTAAATGTGTTGTGATCCTTGTAATGTACAAGTTTAGACACGTAACTATTTGTTGCACTGACAGTCTTATTGTAAGGTCCTACTAATTTGTTATTGTGATCCTTGTAATGGTCAAGTTTTGGTACGTACAAATTTGTTGCACTGACAGTCTTATTGTAAAGCCCTACTAATTGAGTATTGTGATGCTTGTAATTTTCAAGTTTAGACAACTAACTATTTGTTGCACTGATAGTCTTATTGTAAGGCCCTACTAATTGTGTATTGTGATGCTTGTAATTGTCAAGTTTAGACACGTAACTATTTGTTGCACTGACAGTCTTATTGTAAGGCCCTACTAATTGTGTATTGTGATGCTTGTAATGGTCAAGTTTAGACCAGTAACTATTTGTTGCACTGACAGTATTATTGTGAGGCCCTACTAATTGTGTATTGGGATCCTTGTAATGGTCAAGTTTAGACACGTAACTATTTGTTGCACTGACAGTCTTATTGTTAAGTCCTACTAATTGTGTATTGTGATTTTTGTGATGGTCAAGTTTTGACACGTAACTATTTGTTGCACTAACAGTTTTATTGTAAGACCCTACTAATTTTGTATTGTGATGCTTGTAAAGGTCAAGTTTAGACGAGTAACTATTTGTTGCACTGACAGTATTATTGTAAGGCCCTACTAAATGTGTTGTGATCCTTGTAATGTACAAGTTTAGAGACGTAACTATTTGTTGCACTGACAGTCTTATTGTAAGGTCCTACTAATTGTGTATTGTGATGCTTGTAATAGTCAAGTTTAGACACGTAACTATTTGTTGCACTGGCAGTTTTATTGTAAGGTCCTACTAATTGTGTATTGTGATCCTTGTAATGGTCAAGTTTAGACAAGTAACTATTTGTTGCACTGACAGTCTTATTGTAAGGTCCTACTAATTGTGTATTGTGATGCCTGTAATGGTCAAGTTTAGACAAGAAACTATTTGTTGCACTGACAGTCTTATTGTAAGGCCCTACTAATTGAGTATTGTGATGCTTGTAATTTTCAAGTTTAGACAACTAACTATTTGTTGCACTGATAGTCTTATTGTAAGGCCCTACTAATTGTGTATTGTGATGCTTGTAAATGTCAAGTTTTGACTCGTAACTATTTTTTGCATTGACAGTCTTATTGTAAGGCCCTACTAATTGTGTATTGTGATCCTTGTAATAGTCAAGTTTAGACACGTAACTATTTGTTGCACTGACAGTCTTATTGTAAGGTCTACTAATTGTGTATTGTGATGCTTGTAATAGTCAAGTTTAGACACGTAACTATTTGTTGCACTGACAGTTTTATTGTAAGGTCCTACTAATTGTGTATTGTGATCCTTGTAATGGTCAAGTTTAGACAAGTAACTATTTGTTGCACTGACAGTCTTATTGTAAGGTCCTACTAATTGTGTATTGTGATGCCTGTAATGGTCAAGTTTAGACAAGAAACAATTTGTTGCACTGACAGTCTTATTGTAAGGCCCTACTAATTGAGTATTGTGATGCTTGTAATTTTCAAGTATAGACAACTAACTATTTGTTGCACTGGCAGTCTTATTGTAAGGCCCTACTAATTGTGTATTGTAATGCTTGTAATGGTCAAGTTTAGACAAGTAACTATTTGATGCACTGACAGTATTATTGTAAGGCCCTACTAATTGTGTATTGTGATGCTTGTAATGGTCAAGTTTAGACAAGTACTATTTGTTGCACTGACAGTCTTATTGTAAGGTCCTACTAATTGTGTACTGTGATCCTTGTAATGTTCAAGTTTAGACACGTTACTATTTGTTGCACTTACAGTCTTATTGTAAGGTCCTACTAATTGTGTATTGTGTTCCTTGTAATGGTCAAGTTTTGGCACGTACAAATTTGTTGCACTGGCCGTCTTATTGTAAGGTCCTACTAATTGTGTATTGTGATCCTTGTAATGGTCAAGATTGACACGTAACTATTTGTTGCACTGACAGTCTTATTGTAAGGTCCTACTAATTGTGTATTGTTATTCTTGTAATGGTCAAGTTTTGACACGTAACTATTTTTTGCATTGACAGTCTTATTGTAAGGCCCTACTAATTGTGTATTGTGATCCTTGTTTTAGTCAAGTTTAGACACGTAACTATTTCTTACACTGACAATCTTATTGTAAGGCCCTACTAATTTTGTATTGTGAGGCTTGTAATGGTCAAGTTTAGACGAGTAACTATTTGTTGCACTGACAGTATTATTGTAAGGCCCTACTAATTGTGTATTGAGATGCTTGTAATGGTCAAGTTTAGACAAGTAACTATTTGTTGCACTGACAGTATTATTGTAAGGCCCTACTAATTGTGTATTGGGGTCCTTGTAATGGTCAAGTTTAGGCACGTAACTATTTGTTGCACTGACAGTCTTATTGTAAGGCCCTACTAATTGTGTATTGTAATGCTTGTAATGGTCAAGTTTAAACAAGTAACTATTTGATGCTCTGACATTATTATTGTAAGGCCCTACTAATTGTGTATTGTGATGCTTGTAATGGTCAAGTTTAAACAAGCAACTATTTGTTGCACTGACAGTATTATTGTAAGGTCCTACTAATTGTGTATTGTGATCGTTGTAATGTACAAGTTTAGACACGTATTTATTTGCTGCACTGACAGTCTTATTGTAAGGTCCTACTAATTGTGTATTGTGATCCTTGTAATGGTCAAGTTTTGACACCTACAAATTTGTTGCACTGACAGTCTTATTGTAAGTCCCTACTAATTTTGTATTGTGATGCTTGTATTAGTCAAGTTTAGACACGTAACTATTTGTTGCACTGCCAGTTTTATTGTAAGGTCCTACTAATTGTGTATTGTGATCCTTGTAATGGTCAAGTTTAGACAAGTAACTATTTGTTGCACTGACAGTCTTATTGTAAGGCCCTACTAATTGTGTATTGTAATGCTTGTAATTTTCAAGTTTAGACAAGTAACTATTTGATGCACTGACAGTATTATTGTAAGGCCCTACTAATTGTGTATTGTGATGCTTGTAATGGTCAAGTTTAGACAAGCAACTATTTGTTGCACTGACAGTATTATTGTAAGGTCCTACTAATTGTGTATTGTGATCCTTGTAATGGTCAAGTTTAGACACGTACAAATTTGTTGCACTGACAGTCTTATTGTAAGGCCCTACTAATTGCTTATTGTGATCCTTGTAATGGTCAAGTTTGACACGTAACTATTTGTTGCACTGACAGTCTTATTGTAAGGACCTACTAATTGCGTATTGTTATTCTTGTAATGGTCAAGTTTTGGCACGTACAAATTTTTTGCACTGACAGTCTTATTGTAAGGCCCTACTAATTGTGTATTGTGATGCTTGTAATTTTCAAGTTTAGACAAGTAACTATTTGTTGCACTGACATTATTATTGTAAGGCCCTACTAATTGTGTATTGTGATGCTTGTAATGGTCAAGTTTAGAAAAGTAACTATTTGTTGCACTGACAATCTTATTGTAAGGTCCTACTAATTGTGTATTGTGATCCTTGTGATGGTCAAGGTTTGACACGTAACTATCTGTTGCACTGACAGTCTTTTTGTAAGGCCCTACCAATTGTGTGTTGTGATTCTTGTAATGGTCAAGATTTGACACGTAAATATTTGTTGCACTGACAGTCTTATTTTAAGGTCCTACTAATTGTGTATTGTGATGTTTGTAATGGTCAAGTTTAGACACGTAACTATTTGTTGCACTGACAGTCTTATTGTAAGGTCCTACTAATTGTGTATTGTGATGCTTGTAATGGTTGTTTAGACACGTAACTATTTGTTGCACTGACAGTCTTAATGTAAGGCCCTACTAATTGTGTATTGTGATGCTTGTAATTTTCAAGTTTAGACAAGTAACTATTTGTTGCACTGACAGTCTTATTGTAAGGCCCTACTAATTGTGTATTGGGGTCCTTGTAATGGTCAGGTTTAGACACGTAACTATTTGTTGCACTGACAGTCTTATTGTAAGGTCCTACTAATTGTGTATTGTGATTCTTGTAATGGTCAAGTTTTGACACGTAAATATTTGTTGCTCTGACTGTCTTATTGTAAGGTCCTACTAATTGTGTATTGTGATGTTTGTAATGGTCAAGTTTTGACACGTAAATATTTGTTGCTCTGACTGTCTTATTGTAAGGTCCTACTAATTGTGTATTGTGATCCTTGTAATGGTCAAGTTTGGACACATAACTATTTGTTGCACTGACAGTCTTATTGTAAGGTCCTACTAATTGTGTATTGTGATGCTTGTAATGGTCAAGTTTAGACACGTAACTATTTGTTGCTCTGACAGTCTTATTGTAAGGCCCTACTAATTGTGTATTGTAATGCTTGTAATGGTCAAGTTTAGACACGTAACTATTTGATGCACTGACATTATTATTGTAAGGTCATACTAATTGTGTATTGTGATCGTTGTAATGTACAAGTTTAGACACGTAACTATTTGCTGCACTTACAGACTTATTGTAAGGTCCTACTAATTGTGTATTGTGATCCATGTAATGGTCAAGTTTTGACACATACAAATTTGTTGCACTGACAGTCTTATTGTAAGGCCCAACTAATTGTGTATTGTAATGCTTATAATGGTCAAGTTTAGACAAGTAACTATTTGATGCACTGACAATATTATTGTAAGGTCGTACTATTTGTGTATTGTGATTATTGTAAAGGTCAAGTTTGACACGTAACTATTTGTTGCACTGACAGTCTTATTGTAAGGTCCTACTAATTGCGTATTGTTATTCTTGTAATGGTCAAGTTTTGGCACATACAAATTTGTTGCACTGACAGTCTTGTTGTAAGGCCCTACTAATTGTATATTGTGATCCTTGTAATGATCAAGTTTTGACTCGTAACTATTTTTTGCATTGACAGTCTCATTGTAAGGCCCTACTAATTGTGTATTGTGATCCTTGTAATAGTCAAGTTTAGACACGTAACTATTTGTTGCACTGACAGTCTTATTGTAAGGCACTACTAATTGTGAATTGTGATGCTTTTAATAGTGAAGTTTAGACACGTAACTATTTTTTGCACTGGCAGTCTTATTGTAAGGCCCTACTAATTGTGTATTGTGATCCTTGTAATAGTCAAGTTTAGACACGTAACTATTTGTTACACTGACAGTCTTATTGTAAGGCCCTACTAATTGTGTACTGTGATGCTTGTAATGGTCAAGTTTAGACAAGTAACTATTTGTTGGCCTGACAGTCTTATTGTAAGGCCCTACTAATTGTGTATTGTGATGCTTGTAATAGTCAAGTTTAGGCACGTAACTATTTGTTGCACTAACAGTCTTATTGTAAGGCCCTACTAATTTTGTATTGTGATGCTTGTAATGGTCAAGTTTAGACGAGTAACTATTTGTTGCACTGACAGTATTATTGTAAGGCCCTACTAAATGTGTTGTGATCCTTGTAATGTATAAGTTTAGACACTTAACTATTTGTTGCACTGACAGTCTTATTGTAAGGTCCTACTAATTTGTTATTGTGATCCTTGTAATGGTCAAGTTTGGTACGTACAAATTTGTTGCACTGACAGTCTTATTGTAAGGCCCTACTAATTGAGTATTGTGATGCTTGTAATTTTCAAGTTTAGACAACTAACTATTTGTTGCACTGATAGTCTTATTGTAAGGCCCTACTAATTGTGTATTGTGATGCTTGTAATTGTCAAGTTTAGGTACGTAACTATTTGTTGCACTGACAGTCTTATTGTAAGGTCCTACTAATTGTGTATTGTGATCCTAGTGATGGTCAAGGTTTGACACGTAACTATGTGTTGCACTGACAGTCTTATTGTAAGGCCCTACTAATTGTGTATTTTGATTCTTGTAATGGTCAAGATTTGACATGTAAATATTTGTTGCACTGACTGTCTTATTGTAAGGTCCTACTAATTGTGTATTGTGATGTTTGTAATGGTCAAGATTAGACACGTAACTATTTGTTGCACTGACTATCTTATTGTAAGGTCCTACTAATTGTGTATTGTGATCCTTGTAATGGTCAAGCTTAGACATATAAATATTTGTTGCACTGACAGTCTTATTGTAAGGTCCTACTAATTGTGTATTGTGATCCTTGTAATGGACAAGTTTAGACACGTAACTATTTGTTGCACTGACAGTTTTATTGTAAGGTCTTAGTAATTGTGTATTGTGATCCTTGTAATGGTCAAGTTTGGACACATAACTATTTGTTGCACTGACAGTCTTATTGTAAGGTCCTACTAATTGTGTATTGTGATGCTTGTAATGGTCAAGTTTAGACACGTAACTATTTGTTGCACTGACAGTCTTATTGTAAGGCCCTACTAATTGTGTATCGTGATGCTTGTAATAGTCAAGTTTAGACATAAAACTATTTGTTGCACTGACAGTCTTATTGTAAGGCCCTACTACTTGTGTATTGTAATGCTTGTAATGGTCAAGTTTAGACAAGTAACTATTTGATGCACTGACAGTATTATTGTAAGGTCCTACTAATTGTGTATTGTGATCGTTGTAATGTACAAGTTTAGACACGTAACTATTTGCTGCACTTACAGACTTATTGTAAGGTCCTACTAATTGTGTATTGTGATCCATGTAATGGTCAAGTTTTGACACATACAAATTTGTTGCACTGACAGTCTTATTGTAAGGCCCTACTAATTGTGTATTGTAATGCTTATAATGGTCAAGTTTAGACAAGTAACTATTTGATGCACTGACAATATTATTGTAAGGTCCTACTATTTGTGTATTGTGATCCTTGTAAAGGTCAAGTTTGACACGTAACTATTTGTTGCACTGACAGTCTTATTGTAAGGTCCTACTAATTGCGTATTGTTATTCTTGTAATGGTCAAGTTTTGGCACATACAAATTTGTTGCACTGACAGTCTTATTGTAAGGCCCTACTAATTGTATATTGTGATCCTTGTAATGGTCAAATTTGACACGTAACTATTTCTTGCACTGACAGTCTTATTGTAAGGCCCTACTAATTGTGTATTGTTATTCTTGTAATTGTCAAGTTTTGACTCGTAACTATTTTAGCATTGGCAGTCTTATTGTAAGGCCCTACTAATTGTGTATTGTGATCCTTGTAATAGTCAAGTTTAGACACGTAACTATTTGTTGCACTGACAGTCTTATTGTAAGGCCCTACTAATTGTGTATTGTGATGCTTGTAATGGTCAAGTTTATACACGTAACTATTTGTTGGCCAGACAGTCTTATTGTAAGGCCCTACTAATTGTGTATTGTGATGCTTGTAATAGTCAAGTTTAGGCACGTAACTATTTGTTGCACTAACAGTCTTATTGTAAGGCCCTACTAATTTTATATTGTGATGCTTGTAATGGTCAAGTTTAGACGAGTAACTATTTGTTGCACTGACAGTATTATTGTAAGGCCCTACTAATTGTGTATTGTTATCCTTGTAATGGTCAAGTTTTGACTCGTAACTATTTTTTGCATTGACAGTCTTATTGTAAGGCCCTACTAATTGTGTATTGTTATCCTTGTAATGGTCAAGTTTTGACTCGTAACTATTTTTTGCATTGACAGTCTTATTGTAAGGCCCTACTAATTGTGTATTTTGATCCTTGTAATAGTCAAGTTTAGACACGTAACTATTTGTTGCACTGACAGTCTTATTGTAAGGCACTACTAATTGTGAATTGTGATGCTTTTAATAGTGAAGTTTAGACACGTAACTATTTTTTGCACTGGCAGTCTTATTGTAAGGCCCTACTAATTGTGTATTGTGATCCTTGTAATAGTCAAGTTTAGACACGTAACTATTTGTTACACTGACAGTCTTATTGTAAGGCCCTACTAATTGTGTACTGTGATGCTTGTAATGGTCAAGTTTAGACAAGTAACTATTTGTTGGCCTGACAGTCTTATTGTAAGGCCCTACTAATTGTGTATTGTGATGCTTGTAATAGTCAAGTTTAGGCACGTAACTATTTGTTGCACTAACAGTCTTATTGTAAGGCCCTACTAATTTTGTATTGTGATGCTTGTAATGGTCAAGTTTAGACGAGTAACTATTTGTTGCACTGACAGTATTATTGTAAGGCCCTACTAAATGTGTTGTGATCCTTGTAATGTATAAGTTTAGACACTTAACTATTTGTTGCACTGACAGTCTTATTGTAAGGTCCTACTAATTTGTTATTGTGATCCTTGTAATGGTCAAGTTTGGTACGTACAAATTTGTTGCACTGACAGTCTTATTGTAAGGCCCTACTAATTGAGTATTGTGATGCTTGTAATTTTCAAGTTTAGACAACTAACTATTTGTTGCACTGATAGTCTTATTGTAAGGCCCTACTAATTGTGTATTGTGATGCTTGTAATTGTCAAGTTTAGGTACGTAACTATTTGTTGCACTGACAGTCTTATTGTAAGGTCCTACTAATTGTGTATTGTGATCCTAGTGATGGTCAAGGTTTGACACGTAACTATGTGTTGCACTGACAGTCTTATTGTAAGGCCCTACTAATTGTGTATTTTGATTCTTGTAATGGTCAAGATTTGACATGTAAATATTTGTTGCACTGACTGTCTTATTGTAAGGTCCTACTAATTGTGTATTGTGATGTTTGTAATGGTCAAGATTAGACACGTAACTATTTGTTGCACTGACTATCTTATTGTAAGGTCCTACTAATTGTGTATTGTGATCCTTGTAATGGTCAAGCTTAGACATATAAATATTTGTTGCACTGACAGTCCTATTGTAAGGTCCTACTAATTGTGTATTGTGATCCTTGTAATGGACAAGCTTAGACACGTAACTATTTGTTGCACTGACAGTTTTATTGTAAGGTCTTAGTAATTGTGAATTGTGATCCTTGTAATGGTCAAGTTTGGACACATAACTATTTGTTGCACTGACAGTCTTATTGTAAGGTCCTACTAATTGTGTATTGTGATGCTTGTAATGGTCAAGTTTAGACACGTAACTATTTGTTGCACTGACAGTCTTATTGTAAGGCCCTACTAATTGTGTATTGTGATGCTTGTAATAGTCAAGTTTAGACATAAAACTATTTGTTGCACTGACAGTCTTATTGTAAGGCTCTACTACTTGTGTATTGTAATGCTTGTAATGGTCAAGTTTAGACAAGTAACTATTTGATGCACTGACAGTATTATTGTAAGGTCCTACTAATTGTGTATTGTGATCGTTGTAATGTACAAGTTTAGACACGTAACTATTTGCTGCACTTACAGACTTATTGTAAGGTCCTACTAATTGTGTATTGTGATCCATGTAATGGTCAAGTTTTGACACATACAAATTTGTTGCACTGACAGTCTTATTGTAAGGCCCTACTAATCGTGTATTGTAATGCTTATAATGGTCAAGTTTAGACAAGTAACTATTTGATGCACTGACAATATTATTGTAAGGTCCTACTATTTGTGTATTGTGATCCTTGTAAAGGTCAAGTTTGACACGTAACTATTTGTTGCACTGACAGTCTTATTGTAAGGTCCTACTAATTGCGTATTGTTATTCTTGTAATGGTCAAGTTTTGGCACATACAAATTTGTTGCACTGACAGTCTTATTGTAAGGCCCTACTAATTGTATATTGTGATCCTTGTAATGGTCAAATTTGACACGTAACTATTTCTTGCACTGACAGTCTTATTGTAAGGCCCTACTAATTGTGTATTGTTATTCTTGTAATTGTCAAGTTTTGACTCGTAACTATTTTAGCATTGGCAGTCTTATTGTAAGGCCCTACTAATTGTGTATTGTGATCCTTGTAATAGTCAAGTTTAGACACGTAACTATTTGTTGCACTGACAGTCTTATTGTAAGGCCCTACTAATTGTGTATTGTGATGCTTGTAATGGTCAAGTTTATACACGTAACTATTTGTTGGCCAGACAGTCTTATTGTAAGGCCCTACTAATTGTGTATTGTGATGCTTGTAATAGTCAAGTTTAGGCACGTAACTATTTGTTGCACTAACAGTCTTATTGTAAGGCCCTACTAATTTTATATTGTGATGCTTGTAATGGTCAAGTTTAGACGAGTAACTATTTGTTGCACTGACAGTATTATTGTAGGGCCCTACTAAATGTGTTGTGATCCTTGTAATGTACAAGTTTAGACACGTAACTATTTGTTGCACTGACAGTCTTATTGTAAGGTCCTACTAATTTGTTATTGTGATCCTTGTAATGGTCAAGTTTTGGTACGTACAAATTTGTTGCACTGACAGTCTTATTGTAAGGCCCTCCTAATTGAGTATTGTGATGCTTGTAATTTTCAAGTTTAGACAACTAACTATTTGTTGCACTGATAGTCTTATTGTAAGGCCCTACTAATTGTGTATTGTGATGCTTGTAATTGTCAAGTTTAGACACGTAACTATTTGTTGCACTGACAGTCTTATTGTAAGGCCCTACTAATTGTGTATTGTGATGCTTGTAATGGTCAAGTTTAGACCAGTAACTATATGTTGCACTGACAGTATTATTGTAAGGCCCTACTAATTGTGTATTGGGATCCTTGTAATGGTCAAGTTTAGACACGTAACTATTTGTTGCACTGACAGTCTTATTGTTAGGTCCTACTAATTGTGTATTGTGATCCTTGTGATGGTCAAGTTTTGACACGTAACTATTTGTTGCACTGACAGTCTTATTGTAAGGCCCTACTAATTGTGTATTGTGATTCTTGTAATGGTCAAGTTTTGACACGTAAATATTTGTTGCACTGACAGTCTTATTGTAAGGTCCTACTAATTGTGTATTGTGATGCTTGTAATGGTCAAGTTTAGACAAGTAATTATTTGTTGGCCTGACAGTCTTATTGTAAGGCCCTACTAATTGTGTATTGTGATGCTTGTAATAGTCAAGTTTAGGCACGTAACTATTTGTTGCACTAACAGTCTTATTGTAAGGCCCTACTAATTTTGTATTGTGATGCTTGTAATAGTCAAGTTTAGACGAGTAACTATTTGTTGCACTGACAGTTTTATTGTAAGGTCCTACTAATTGTGTATTGTGATCCTTGTAATGGTCAAGATTAGACAAGGAACTATTTGTTGCACTGACAGTCTTATTGTAAGGTCCTACTAATTGTGTATTGTGATGCCTGTAATGGTCAAGTTTAGACAAGAAACTATTTGTTGCACTGACAGTCTTATTGTAAGGTCCTATTAATTGTGTATTGTGATGAATGTAATGGTCAAGTTTAGACAACTAACTATTTGTTGCACTGATAGTCTTATTGTAAGGCCCTACTAATTGTGTATTGTGATGCTTGAATTGTCAAGTTTTGACTCGTAACTATTTTTTGCATTGACAGTCTTATTGTAAGGCCCTACTAATTGTGTATTGTGATCCTTGTAATAGTCAAGTTTAGACACGTAACTATTTGTTGCACTGACAGTCTTATTGTAAGGCCCTACTAATTGTGTATCGTGATGCTTGTAATGGTCAAGTTTAGACACGTAACTATTTGTTGCACTGACAGTCTTATTGTAAGGCCCTACTAATTGAGTATTGTGATGCTTTTAACAGTGAAGTTTAGACACGTAACTATTTTTTGCACTGGAAGTCTTATTGTAAGGCCCTACTAATTGTGTATTTTGATCCTTGTAATAGTCAAGTTTAGACACGTAACTATTTGTTACACTGACAGTCTTATTGTAAGGCCCTACTAATTGTGTATTGTGATGCTTGTAATGGTCAAGTTTAGACAAGTAACTATTTGTTGGCCTGACAGTCTTATTGTAAGGCCCTACTAATTTTGTATTGTGATGCTTGTAATGGTCAAGTTTAGACGAGTAACTATTTGTTGCACTGACAGTATTATTGTAAGGCCCTACTAAATGTGTTGTGATTTTTGTAATGTACAAGTTTAGATACGTAACTATTTGTTGCACTGACAGTCTTATTGTAAGGTCCTACTAATTTGTTATTGTGATCCTTGTAATGGTCAAGTTTTGGTACGTACAAATTTGTTGCACTGACAGTCTTATTGTAAGGCCCTACTAATTGAGTATTGTGATGCTTGTAATTTTCTAGTTTAGACAACTAACAATTTGTTGCACTGATAGCCTTATTGTTAGGCACTACTAATTGTGTATTGTGATGCTTGTAATTGTCAAGTTTAGGTACGTAACTATTTGTTGCTCTGACAGTCTTATTGTAAGGTCCTACTAATTGTGTATTGTGATCCTAGTGATGGTCAAGGTTTGACACGTAACTATGTGTTGCACTGACAGTCTTATTGTAAGGCCCTACTAGTTGTGTATTTTGATTCTTGTAAAGGTCTAGATTTGACACGTAAATATTTGTTGCACTGACTGTCTTATTGTAAGGTCCTACTAATTGTGTATTGTGATCCTTGTGATGGTCAAGCTTAGACACATAACTATTTGTTGCACTGACAGTCTTATTGTAAGGTCCTACTAATTGTGTATTGTGATCCTTGTAATGGACAAGTTTAGACACGTAACTATTTGTTGCACTGACAGTCTTATTGTAAGGTCTTAGTAATTGTGTATTGTGATCCTTGTAATGGTCAAGTTTGGATACATAACTATTTGTTGCACTGACAGTCTTATTGTAAGGACCTACTAATTGTGTATTGTGATGCTTGTAATGGTCAAGTTTAGACACGTAACTATTTGTTGCACTGACAGTCTTATTGTAAGGCCCTACTAATTGTGTATTGTGATGCTTGTAATAGTCAAGTTTAGACACGTAACTATTTGTTGCACTGACAGTCTTATTGTAAGGCCCTACTACTTGTGTATTGTAATGCTTGTAATGGTCAAGTTTAGACAAGTAACTATTTGATGCACTGACAGTATTATTGTAAGGTCCTACTAATTGTGTATTGTGATCGTTGTAATGTACAAGTTTAGACACGTAACTATTTGCTGCACTTACAGACTTATTGTAAGGCCCTACTAATTGTGTATTGTAATGCTTATAATGGTCAAGTTTAGACAAGTAACTATTTGATGCACTGACAATATTATTGTATGTTCCTACTATTTGTGTATTGTGATCCTTGTAAAGGTCAAGTTTGACACGTAACTATTTGTTGCACTGACAGTCTTATTGTAAGGTCCTACTAATTGCGTATTGTTATTCTTGTAATGGTCAAGTTTTGGCACATACAAATTTGTTGCACTGACAGTCTTATTGTAAGGCCCTACTAATTGTATATTGTGATCCTTGTAATGGTCAAGTTTGACACGTAACTATTTCTTGCACTGACAGTCTTATTGTAAGGCCCTACTAATTGTGTATTGTTATTCTTGTAATGGTCAAGTTTTGACTCGTAACTATTTTTTGCATTGGCAGTCTTATTGTAAGGCCCTACTAATTGTGTATTGTGATCCTTGTAATAGTCAAGTTTAGACACGTAACTATTTGTTGCACTGACAGTCTTATTGTAAGGCCCTACTTATTGTGTATTGTGATGCTTGTAATGGTCAAGTTTAGACACGTAACTATTTGTTGCACTGACAGTCTTATTGTAAGGCCCTACTAATTGTTTATTGTGATGCTTTTAATAGTGAAGTTTAGACACGTAACTATTTGTTGCACTGGCAGTCTTATTGTAAGGCCCTACTAATTGTGTATTGTGATCCTTGTAATAGTCAAGTTTAGACACGTAACTATTTCATACACTGACAGTCTTATTGTAAGGCCCTACTAATTGTGTATTGTGATGCTTGTAATGGTCAAGTTTAGACAAGTAACTATTTGTTGGCCTGACAGTCTTATTGTAAGGCCCTACTAATTGTGTATTGTGATGCTTGTAATAGTCAAGTTTAGGCACGTAACTATTTGTTGCACTAACAGTCTTATTGTAAGGCCCTACTAATTTTGTATTGTGATGATTGTAATGGTCAAGTTTAGACAACTAACTATTTGTTGCACTGATAGTCTTATTGTAAGGCCCTACTAATTGTGTATTGTGATGCTTGTAATAGTCAAGTTTAGACATGTAACTATTTGTTGCACTGACAGTCTTATTGTAAGGACCTACTACTTGTGTATTGTAATGCTTGTAATGGTCAAGTTTAGACAAGTAACTATTTGATGCTCTGTCAGTATTATTGTAAGGTCCTACTAATTGTGTATTGTGATCGTTGTAATGTACAAGTTTAGACACCTAACTATTTGCTGCACTTACAGACTTATTGTAAGGTCCTACTAATTGTGTATTGTGATCCATGTAATGGTCAAGTTTTGACACATACAAATTTGTTGCACTGACAGTCTTATTGTAAGGCCCTACTAATTGTGTATTGTAATGCTTATAATGGTCAAGTTTAGACAAGTAACTATTTGATGCACTGACAATATTATTGTAAGGTCCTACTATTTGTGTATTGTGATCCTTGTAAAGGTCAAGTTTGACACGTAACTATTTGTTGCACTGACAGTCTTATTGTAAGGTCCTACTAATTGCGTATTGTTATTCTTGTAACGGTCAAGTTTTGGCACATACAAATTTGTTGCACTGACAGTCTTATTGTAAGGCCCTACTAATTGTATATTGTGATCCTTGTAATGGTCAAGTTTGACACGTAACTATTTCTTGCACTGACAGTCTTATTGTAAGGCCCTACTAATTGTGTATTGTTATTCTTGTAATGGTCAAGTTTTGACTCGTAACTATTTTTGCATTGGCAGTCTTATTGTAAGGCCCTACTAATTGTGTATTGTGATCCTTGTAATAGTCAAGTTTAGACACGTAACTATTTGTTGCACTGACAGTCTTATTGTAAGGCCCTACTAATTGTGTATTGTGATGCTTGTAATGGTCAAGTTTAGACACGTAACTATTTGTTGGCCTGACAGTCTTATTGTAAGGCCCTACTAGTTGTGTATTGTGATGCTTGTATTAGTCAAGTTTAGGCACGTAACTATTTGTTGCACTAACAGTCTTATTGTAAGGCCCTACTAATTTTGTATTGTGATGCTTGTAATGGTCAAGTTTAGACGAGTAACTATTTGTTGCACTGACAGTATTATTGTAAGGCCCTACTAAATGTGTTGTGATCCTTGTAATGTACAAGTTTAGACACGTAACTATTTGTTGCACTGACAGTCTTATTGTAAGGTCCTACTAATTTGTTATTGTGATCCTTGTAATGGTCAAGTTTTGGTACGTACAAATTTGTTGCACTGACAGTCTTATTGTAAGACCCTACTAATTGAGTATTGTGATGCTTGTAATTTTCAAGTTTAGACAACTAACTATTTGTTGCACTGATAGTCTTATTGTAAGGCGCTACTAATTGTGTATTGTGATGCTTGTAATTGTCAAGTTTAGACACGTAACTATTTGTTGCACTGACAGTCTTATTGTAAGGCCCTACTAATTGTGTATTGTGATGCTTGTAATGGTCAAGTTTAGACCAGTAACTATTTGTTGCACTGACAGTATTATTGTAAGGCCCTACTAATTGTGTATTGGGATCCTTGTAATGGTCAAGTTTAGACACGTAACTATTTGTTGCACTGACAGTCTTATTGTAAGGCCCTACTAATTGTGTATTGTGATGCTTGTAATGGTCAAGTTTAGACACGTAACTATTTGTTGCACTGACAGTCTTATTGTAAGGCCCTACTAATTGTGTATTGTGATGCTTTTAACAGTGAAGTTTAGACACGTAACTATTTTTTGCACTGGCAGTCTTATTGTAAGGCCCTACTAATTGTGTATTGTGATCCTTGTAATAGTCAAGTTTAGACACGTAACTATTTGTTACACTGACAGTCTTATTGTAAGGCCCTACTAATTGTGTATTGTGATGCTTGTAATGGTCAAGTTTAGACAAGTAACTATTTGTTGGCCTGACAGTCTTATTGTAAGGCCCTACTAATTGTGTATTGTGATGCTTGTAATAGTTAAGTTAGGCACGTAACTATTTGTTGCACTAACAGTCTTATTGTAAGGCCCTACTAATTTTGTATTGTGATGCTTGTAATGGTCAAGTTTAGACGAGTAACTATTTGTTGCACTGTCAGTATTATTGTAAGGCCCTACTAAATGTGTTGTGATTTTTGTAATGTACAAGTTTAGACACGTAACTATTTGTTGCACTGACAGTCTTATTGTAAGGTCCTACTAATTTGTTATTGTGATCCTTGTAATGGTCAAGTTTTGGTACTTACAAATTTGTTGCACTGACAGTCTTATTGTAAGGCCCTACTAATTGAGTATTGTGATGCTTGTAATTTTCAAGTTTAGACAACTAACAATTTGTTGCACTGATACTCTTATTGTTAGGCACTACTAATTGTGTATTGTGATGCTTGTAATTGTCAAGTTTAGGTACGTAAATATTTGTTGCTCTGACAGTCTTATTGTAAGGTCCTACTAATTGTGTATTGTGATCCTAGTGATGGTCAAGTTTTGACACGTAAATATGTGTTGCACTGACAGTCTTATTGTAAGGCCCTACTAATTGTGTATTGTGATGCTTGTAATGGTCAAGTTTAGACACGTAACTATTTGTTGGCCTGACAGTCTTATTGTAAGGCCCTACTAGTTGTGTACTGTGATGCTTGTATTAGTCAAGTTTAGGCACGTAACTATTTGTTGCACTAACAGTCTTATTGTAAGGCCCTACTAATTTTGTATTGTGATGCTTGTAATGGTCAAGTTTAGACGAGTAACTATTTGTTGCACTGACAGTATTATTGTAAGGCCCTACTAAATGTGTTGTGATCCTTGTAATGTACAAGTTTAGACACGTAACTATTTGTTGCACTGACAGTCTTATTGTAAGGTCCTACTAATTTGTTATTGTGATCCTTGTAATGGTCAAGATTTGGTACGTACAAATTTGTTGCACTGACAGTCTTATTGTAAGACCCTACTAATTGAGTATTGTGATGCTTGTAATTTTCAAGTTTAGACAACTAACTATTTGTTGCACTGATAGTCTTATTGTAAGGCGCTACTAATTGTGTATTGTGATGCTTGTAATTGTCAAGTTTAGACACGTAACTATTTGTTGCACTGACAGTCTTATTGTAAGGCCCTACTAATTGTGTATTGTGATGCTTGTAATGGTCAAGTTTAGACCAGTAACTATTTGTTGCACTGACAGTATTATTGTAAGGCCCTACTAATTGTGTATTGGGATCCTTGTAATGGTCAAGTTTAGACACGTAACTATTTGTTGCACTGACAGTCTTATTGTAAGGCCCTACTAATTGTGTATTGTGATGCTTGTAATGGTCAAGTTTAGACACGTAACTATTTGTTGCACTGACAGTCTTATTGTAAGGCCCTACTAATTGTGTATTGTGATGCTTTTAACAGTGAAGTTTAGACACGTAACTATTTTTTGCACTGGCAGTCTTATTGTAAGGCCCTACTAATTGTGTATTGTGATCCTTGTAATAGTCAAGTTTAGACACGTAACTATTTGTTACACTGACAGTCTTATTGTAAGGCCCTACTAATTGTGTATTGTGATGCTTGTAATGGTCAAGTTTAGACAAGTAACTATTTGTTGGCCTGACAGTCTTATTGTAAGGCCCTACTAATTGTGTATTGTGATGCTTGTAATAGTTAAGTTAGGCACGTAACTATTTGTTGCACTAACAGTCTTATTGTAAGGCCCTACTAATTTTGTATTGTGATGCTTGTAATGGTCAAGTTTAGACGAGTAACTATTTGTTGCACTGTCAGTATTATTGTAAGGCCCTACTAAATGTGTTGTGATTTTTGTAATGTACAAGTTTAGACACGTAACTATTTGTTGCACTGACAGTCTTATTGTAAGGTCCTACTAACTTGTTATTGTGATCCTTGTAATGGTCAAGTTTTGGTACTTACAAATTTGTTGCACTGACAGTCTTATTGTAAGGCCCTACTAATTGAGTATTGTGATGCTTGTAATTTTCAAGTTTAGACAACTAACAATTTGTTGCACTGATAGTCTTATTGTTAGGCACTACTAATTGTGTATTGTGATGCTTGTAATTGTCAAGTTTAGGTACGTAACTATTTGTTGCTCTGACAGTCTTATTGTAAGGTCCTACTAATTGTGTATTGTGATCCTAGTGATGGTCAAGGTTTGACACGTAACTATGTGTTGCACTGACAGTCTTATTGTAAGGCCCTACTAATTGTGTATTTTGATTCTTGTAAAGGTCTAGATTTGACACGTAAATATTTGTTGCACTGACTGTCTTATTGTAAGGTCCTACTAATTGTGTATTGTGATGTTTCTAATGGTCAAGATTAGACACGTAACTATTTGTTGCACTGACAGTCTTATTGTAAGGTCCTACTAATTGTGTATTGTGATCCTTGTGATGGTCAAGCTTAGACACATAACTATTTGTTGCACTGACAGTCTTATTGTAAGGTCCTACTAATTGTGTATTGTGATCCTTGTAATGGACAAGTTTAGACACGTAACTATTTGTTGCACTGACAGTCTTATTGTAAGGTCTTAGTAATTGTGTATTGTGATCCTTGTAATGGTCAAGTTTGGACACATAACTATTTGTTGCACTGACAGTCTTATTGTAAGGACCTACTAATTGTGTATTATGATACTTGTAATGGTCAAGTTTAGACACGTAACTATTTGTTGCACTGACAGTCTTATTGTAAGGCCCTACTAATTGTGTATTGTGATGCTTGTAATAGTCAAGTTTAGACACGTAACTATTTGTTGCACTGACAGTCTTATTGTAAGGCCCTACTAATTGTGTATTGTAATGCTTGTAATGGTCAAGTTTAGACAAGTAACTATTTGATGCACTGACAGTATTATTGTAAGGTCCTTCTAATTGTGTATTGTGATCGTTGTAATGTACAAGTTTAGAGACGTAACTATTTGCTGCACTTACAGACTTATTGTAAGGTCCTACTAATTGTGTATTGTGATCCATGTAATGGTCAAGTTTTGACACATACAAATTTGTTGCACTGACAGTCTTATTGTAAGGCCCTACTAATTGTGTATTGTAATGCTTATAATGGTCAAGTTTAGACAAGTAACTATTTGATGCACTGACAATATTATTGTAAGTTCCTACTATTTGTGTATTGTGATCCTTGTAAAGGTCAAGTTTGACACGTAACTATTTGTTGCACTGACAGTCTTATTGTAAGGTCCTACTAATTGCGTATTGTTATTCTTGTAATGGTCAAGTTTTGGCACATACAAATTTGTTGCACTGACAGTCTTATTGTAAGGCCCTACTAATTGTATATTGTGATCCTTGTAATGGTCAAGTTTGACACGTAACTATTTCTTGCACTGACAGTCTTATTGTAAGGCCCTACTAATTGTGTATTGTTATTCTTGTAATGGTCAAGTTTTGACTCGTAACTATTTTTTGCATTGGCAGTCTTATTGTAAGGCCCTACTTATTGTGTATTGTGATCCTTGTAATAGTCAAGTTTAGACACGTTACTATTTGTTGCACTGACAGTCTTATTGTAAGGCCCTACTTATTGTTTATTGTGATGCTTGTAATGGTCAAGTTTAGACACGTAACTATTTGTTGCACTGACAGTCTTATTGTAAGGCCCTACTAATTGTGTATTGTGATCCTTGTAATAGTCAAGTTTAGACACGTAACTATTTGATACACTGACAGTCTTATTGTAAGGCCCTACTAATTGTGTATTGTGATGCTTGTAATGGTCAATTTTAGACAAGTAACTATTTGTTGGCCTGACAGTCTTTTTGTAAGGCCCTACTAATTGTGTATTGTGATGCTTGTAATAGTCAAGTTTAGGCACGTAACTATTTGTTGCACTAACAGTCTTATTGTAAGGCCCTACTACTTTTGTATTGTGATGCTTGTAATGGTCAAGTTTAGACAACTAACTATTTGTTGCACTGATAGTCTTATTGTAAGGCCCTACTAATTGTGTATTGTGATGCTTGTAATAGTCAAGTTTAGACATGTAACTATTTGTTGCACTGACAGTCTTATTGTAAGGACCTACTACTTGTGTATTGTAATGCTTGTAATGGTCAAGTTTAGACAAGTAACTATTTGATGCACTGACAGTATTATTGTAAGGTCCTACTAATTGTGTATTGTGATCGTTGTAATGTACAAGTTTAGACACGTAACTATATGCTGCACTTACAGACTTATTGTAAGGTCCTACTAATTGTGTATTGTGATCCATGTAATGGTCAAGTTTTGACACATACAAATTTGTTTCACGGACAGTCTTATTGTAAGGCCCTACTAATTGTGTATTGTAATGCTTATAATGGTCAAGTTTAGACAAGTAACTATTTGATGCACTGACAATATTATTGTAAGGTCCTACTATTTGTGTATTGTGATCCTTGTAAAGGTCAAGTTTGACACGTAACTATTTGTTGCACTGACAGTCTTATTGTAAGGTCCTACTAATTGCGTATTGTTATTCTTGTAAAGGTCAAGTTTTGGCACATACAAATTTGTTGCACTGACAGTCTTATTGTAAGGCCCTACTAATTGTATATTGTGATCCTTGTAATGGTCAAGTTTGACACGTAACTATTTCTTGCACTGACAGTCTTATTGTAAGGCAGTACTAATTGTGTATTGTTATTCTTGTAATGGTCAAGTTTTGACTCGTAACTATTTGTTGGCCTGACAGTCTTATTGTAAGGCCCTACTAATTGTGTATTGTGATGCTTGTAATAGTCAAGTTTAGGCACGTAACTATTTGTTGCACTAACAGTCTTATTGTAAGGCCCTACTGATTTTGTATTGTGATGCTTGTAATGGTCAAGTTTAGACGAGTAACTATTTGTTGCACTGACAGTATTATTGTAAGGCCCTACTAAATGTGTTGTGATCCTTGTAATGTACAAGTTTAGACACGTAACTATTTGTTGCACTGACAGTCTTATTGTAAGGTCCTACTAATTTGTTATTGTGATCCTTGTAATTTTCAAGTTTTAGTACGTACAAATTTGTTGCACTGACAGTCTTATTGTAAGGCCCTACTAATTGAGTATTGTGATGCTTGTAATTTTCAAGTTTAGACAACTAACTATTTGTTGCACTGATAGTCTTATTGTAAGGCGCTACTAATTGTGTATTGTGATGCTTGTAATTGTCAAGTTTAGACACGTAACTATTTGTTGCACTGACAGTCTTATTGTAAGGCCCTACTAATTGTGTATTGTGATGCTTGTAATGGTCAAGTTTAGACCAGTAACTATTTGTTGCACTGACAGTATTATTGTAAGGCCCTACTAATTGTGTATTGGGATCCTTGTAATGGTCAAGTTTAGACACGTAACTATTTGTTGCACTGACAGTCTTATTGTTAGGTCCTACTAATTGTGTATTGTGATCCTTGTGATGGTCAAGTTTTGACACGTAACTATTTGTTGCACTGACAGTCTTATTGTAAGGCCCTACTAATTGTGTATTGTGATGCTTGTAATGGTCAAGTTTAGACAAGTAACTATTTGTTGGCCTGACAGTCTTATTGTAAGGCCCTACTAATTGTGTATTGTGATGCTTGTAATAGTCAAGTTTAGGCACGTAACTATTTGTTGCACTAACAGTCTTATTGTAAGGCCCTACTAATTTTGTATTGTGATGCTTGTAATGGTCAAGTTTAGACGAGTAACTATTTGTTGCACTGACAGTATTATTGTAAGGCCCTACTAAATGTGTTGTGATCCTTGTAATGTACAAGTTTAGAGACGTAACTATTTGTTGCACTGACAGTCTTATTGTAAGGTCCTACTAATTGTGTATTGTGATGCTTGTAATAGTCAAGTTTAGACACGTAACTATTTGTTGCACTGACAGTTTTATTGTAAGGTCCTACTAATTGTGTATTGTGATGCCTGTAATGGTCAAGTTTAGACAAGAAACTATTTGTTGCACTGACAGTCTTATTTTAAGGCCCTACTAATTGAGTATTGTGATGCTTGTAATTTTCAAGTTTAGACAACTAACTATTTGTTGCACTGATAGTCTTATTGTAAGGCCCTACTAATTGTGTATTGTGATGCTTGTAATTGTCAAGTTTTGACTCGGAACTATTTTTTGCATTGACAGTCTTATTGTAAGGCCCTACTAATTGTGTATTGTGATCCTTGTAATAGTCAAGTTTAGACACGTAACTATTTGTTGCACTGACAGTCTTATTGTAAGGCCCTACTAATTGTGTATTGTGATGCTTGTAATGGTCAAGTTTAGACACGTAACTATTTGTTGCACTGACAGTCTTATTGTAAGGCCCTACTAATTGTGTATTGTGATGCTTTTAATAGTGAAGTTTAGACACGTAACTATTTTTTGCACTGGCAGTCTTATTGTAAGGCCCTACTAATTGTGTATTGTGATCCTTGTAATAGTCAAGATTAGACACGTAACTATTTGTTACACTGACAGTCTTATTGTAAGGCCCTACTAATTGTGTATTGTGATGCTTGTAATGGTCAAGTTTAGACAAGTAACTATTTGTTGGCCTGACAGTCTTATTGTAAGGCCCTACTAATTGTGTATTGTGATGCTTGTAATAGTCAAGTTTAGGCACGTAACTATTTGTTGCACTAACAGTCTTATTGTAAGGCCCTACTAAATTTGTATTGTGATGCTTGTAATGGTCAAGTTTAGACGAGTAACTATTTGTTGCACTGACAGTATTATTGTAAGGCCCTACTAAATGTGTTGTAATTTTTGTAATGTACAATTTTAGACACGTAACTATTTGTTGCACTGACAGTCTTATTGTAAGGTCCTACTAATTTGTTATTGTGATCCTTGTAATGGTCAAGTTTTGGTACGTACAAATTTGTTGCACTGACAGTCTTATTGTAAGGCCCTACTAATTGAGTATTGTGATGCTTGTAATTTTCAAGTTTAGACAACTAACAATTTGTTGCACTGTTAGTCTTATTGTAAGGCCCTACTAATTGTGTATTGTGATGCTTGTAATTGTCAAGTTTAGGTACGTAACTATTCGTTGCACTGACAGTCTTATTGTAAGGTCCTACTAATTGTGTATTGTGATCCTAGTGATGGTCAAGGTTTGACACGTAACTATGTGTTGCACTTACAGTCTTATTGTAAGGCCCTACTAATTGTGTATTTTGATTCTTGTAAAGGTCAAGATTTGACACGTAAATATTTGTTGCACTGACTGTCTTATTGTAAGGTCCTACTAATTGTGTATTGTGATGTTTGTAATGGTCAAGATTAGACACGTAACTATTTGTTGCACTGACAGTCTTATTGTAAGGTCCTACTAATTGTGTATTGTGATCCTTGTAATGGTCAAGCTTAGACACATAACTATTTGTTGCACTGACAGTCTTATTGTAAGGTCCTACTAATTGTGTATTGTGATCCTTGTAATGGACAAGTTTAGACACGTAACTATTTGTTGCACTGTCAGTCTTATTGTAAGGTCTTAGTAATTGTGTATTGTCATCCTTGTAATGGTCAAGTTTGGACACATAACTATTTGTTGCACTGACAGTCTTATTGTAAGGACCTACTAATTGTGTATTGTGATGCTTGTAATGGTCAAGTTTAGACACGTAACTATTTGTTGCACTGACAGTCTTATTGTAAGGCCCTACTAATTGTGTATTGTGATGCTTGTAATAGTCAAGTTTAGACACGTAACTATTTGTTGCACTGACAGTTTTATTGTAAGGTCCTACTAATTGTGTATTGTGATCCTTGTAATGGTCAAGTTTAGACAAGTAACTATTTGTTGCACTGACAGTCTTATTGTAAGGTCCTACTAATTGTGTATTGTGATGCCTGTAATGGTCAAGTTTAGACAAGAAACTATTTGTTGCACTGACAGTCTTATTGTAAGGCCCTACTAATTGAGTATTGTGATGCTTCTAATTTTCAAGTTTAGACAACTAACAATTTGTTGCACTGATAGTCTTATTGTAAGGCCCTACTAATTGTGTATTGTGATGCTTGTAATTGTCAAGTTTAGGTACGTAACTATTTGTTGCACTGACAGTCTTATTGTAAGGTCCTACTAATTGTGTATTGTAATCCTAGTGATGGTCAAGGTTTGACACGTAACTATGTGTTGCACTGACAGTCTTATTGTAAGGCCCTACTAATTGTGTATTTTGATTCTTGTAAAGGTCAAGATTTGACACGTAAATATTTGTTGCACTGACTGTCTTATTGTAAGGTCCTACTAATTGTGTATTGTGATGCTTGTAATGGTCAAGTTTAGCCACGTAAATATTTGTTGCACTGACAGTCTTATTGTAAGGCCCTACTAATTGTGTATTGTGATGCTTGTAATAGTCAAGTTTAGACACGTAACTATTTGTTGCACTGACAGTTTTATTGTAAGGTCTTACTAATTGTGTATTGTGATCCTTGTAATGGTCAAGTTTAGACAAGTAACTATTTGTTGCACTGACAGTCTTATTGTAAGGTCCTACTAATTGTGTATTGTGATGCCTGTAATAGTCAAGTTTAGACACGTAACTATTTGTTGCACTGACAGTCTTATTGTAAGGCCCTACTAATTGTGTATTGTGATGCTTGTAATGGTCAAGTTTAGACACGTAACTATTTGTTGCACTGACAGTCTTATTGTAAGGCCGTACTAATTGTGTATTGTGATGCTTTTAATAGTGAATTTTAGACACGTAATTATTTTTTGCACTGGCAGTCTAATTGTAAGGCCCTACTAATTGTGTATTGTCATCCTTGTAATGGTCAAGTTTGGACACATAACTATTTGTTGCACTGACAGTCTTATTGTAAGGACCTACTAATTGTGTATTGTGATGCTTGTAATGGTCAAGTTTAGACACGTATCTATTTGTTGCACTGACAGTCTTATTGTAAGGCCCTACTAATTGTGTATTGTGATGCTTGTAATAGTCAAGTTTAGACACGTAACTATTTGTTGCACTGACAGTCTTATTGTAAGGCCCTACTACTTGTGTATTGTAATGCTTGTAATGGTCAAGTTTAGACAAGTAACTATTTGATGCACTGACAGTAATATTGTAAGGTCCTACTAATTGTGTATTGTGATCGTTGTAATGTACAAGTTTAGACACGTAACTATTTGCTGCACTTACAGACTTATTGTAAGGTCCTACTAATTGTGTATTGTGATCCATGTAATGGTCAAGTTTTGACACATACAAATTTGTTGCACTGACAGTCTTATTGTAAGGCCCTACTAATTGTGTATTGTAATGTTTATAATGGTCAAGTTTAGACAAGTAACTATTTGATGCACTGACAATATTATTGTAAGTTTCTACTATTTGTGTATTGTGATCCTTGTAAAGGTCAAGTTTGACACGTAACTATTTGTTGCACTGACAGTCTTATTGTAAGGTCCTACTAATTGCGTATTGTTATTCTTGTAATGGTCAAGTTTTGGCACATACAAATTTGTTGCACTGACAGTCTTATTGTAAGGCCCTACTAATTGTATATTGTGATCCTTGTAATGGTCAAGTTTGATACGTAACTATTTCTTGCACTGACAGTCTTATTGTAAGGCCCTACTAATTGTGTATTGTTATTCTTGTAATGGTCAAGTTTTGACTCGTAACTATTTTTTGCATTGGCAGTCTTATTGTAAGGCCCTACTAATTGTGTATTGTGATCCTTGTAATAGTCAAGTTTAGACACGTCACTATTTGTTGCACTGACAGTCTTATTGTAAGGCCCTACTAATTGTGTATTGTGATGCTTGTAATGGTCAAGTTTAGACACGTAACTATTTGTTGCACTGACAGTCTTATTGTAAGGCCCTACTAATTGTTTATTGTGATGCTTTTAATAGTGAAGTTTAGACACGTAACTATTTGTTGCACTGGCAGTCTTATTGTAAGGCCCTACTAATTGTGTATTGTGATGCTTGTAATGGTCAAGTTTAGACAACTAACTATTTGTTGCACTGACAGTATTATTGTAAGGCCCTACTAAATGTGTTGTGATTTTTGTAATGTACAAGTTTAGACACGTAACTATTTGTTGCACTGACAGTCTTATTGTAAGGTCCTACTAATTTGTTATTGTGATCCTTGTAATGGTCAAGTTTTGGTACGTACAAATTTGTTGCACTGACAGTCTTATTGTAAGGCCCTACTAATTGAGTATTGTGATGCTTGTAATTTTCAAGTTTAGACAACTAACAATTTTTTGCACTGATAGTCTTATTGTAAGGCCCTACTAATTGTGTATTGTGATGTTTGTAATGGTCAAGATTAGACACGTAACTATTTGTTGCACTGACAGTCTTATTGTAAGGTCCTACTAATTGTGTATTGTGATCCTTGTAATGGTCAAGCTTAGACACATAACTATTTGTTGCACTGACAGTCTTATTGTAAGGCCCTACTTATTGTTTATTGTGATGCTTGTAATGGTCAAGTTTAGACACGTAACTATTTGTTGCACTGACAGTCTTATTGTAAGGCCCTACTAATTGTGTATTGTGATCCTTGTAATAGTCAAGTTTAGACACGTAACTATTTGATACACTGACAGTCTTATTGTAAGGCCCTACTAATTGTGTATTGTGATGCTTGTAATGGTCAATTTTAGACAAGTAACTATTTGTTGGCCTGACAGTCTTTTTGTAAGGCCCTACTAATTGTGTATTGTGATGCTTGTAATAGTCAAGTTTAGGCACGTAACTATTTGTTGCACTAACAGTCTTATTGTAAGGCCCTACTACTTTTGTATTGTGATGCTTGTAATGGTCAAGTTTAGACAACTAACTATTTGTTGCACTGATAGTCTTATTGTAAGGCCCTACTAATTGTGTATTGTGATGCTTGTAATAGTCAAGTTTAGACATGTAACTATTTGTTGCACTGACAGTCTTATTGTAAGGACCTACTACTTGTGTATTGTAATGCTTGTAATGGTCAAGTTTAGACAAGTAACTATTTGATGCACTGACAGTATTATTGTAAGGTCCTACTAATTGTGTATTGTGATCGTTGTAATGTACAAGTTTAGACACGTAACTATATGCTGCACTTACAGACTTATTGTAAGGTCCTACTAATTGTGTATTGTGATCCATGTAATGGTCAAGTTTTGACACATACAAATTTGTTTCACGGACAGTCTTATTGTAAGGCCCTACTAATTGTGTATTGTAATGCTTATAATGGTCAAGTTTAGACAAGTAACTATTTGATGCACTGACAATATTATTGTAAGGTCCTACTATTTGTGTATTGTGATCCTTGTAAAGGTCAAGTTTGACACGTAACTATTTGTTGCACTGACAGTCTTATTGTAAGGTCCTACTAATTGCGTATTGTTATTCTTGTAAAGGTCAAGTTTTGGCACATACAAATTTGTTGCACTGACAGTCTTATTGTAAGGCCCTACTAATTGTATATTGTGATCCTTGTAATGGTCAAGTTTGACACGTAACTATTTCTTGCACTGACAGTCTTATTGTAAGGCAGTACTAATTGTGTATTGTTATTCTTGTAATGGTCAAGTTTTGACTCGTAACTATTTGTTGGCCTGACAGTCTTATTGTAAGGCCCTACTAATTGTGTATTGTGATGCTTGTAATAGTCAAGTTTAGGCACGTAACTATTTGTTGCACTAACAGTCTTATTGTAAGGCCCTACTGATTTTGTATTGTGATGCTTGTAATGGTCAAGTTTAGACGAGTAACTATTTGTTGCACTGACAGTATTATTGTAAGGCCCTACTAAATGTGTTGTGATCCTTGTAATGTACAAGTTTAGACACGTAACTATTTGTTGCACTGACAGTCTTATTGTAAGGTCCTACTAATTTGTTATTGTGATCCTTGTAATTTTCAAGTTTTAGTACGTACAAATTTGTTGCACTGACAGTCTTATTGTAAGGCCCTACTAATTGAGTATTGTGATGCTTGTAATTTTCAAGTTTAGACAACTAACTATTTGTTGCACTGATAGTCTTATTGTAAGGCGCTACTAATTGTGTATTGTGATGCTTGTAATTGTCAAGTTTAGACACGTAACTATTTGTTGCACTGACAGTCTTATTGTAAGGCCCTACTAATTGTGTATTGTGATGCTTGTAATGGTCAAGTTTAGACCAGTAACTATTTGTTGCACTGACAGTATTATTGTAAGGCCCTACTAATTGTGTATTGGGATCCTTGTAATGGTCAAGTTTAGACACGTAACTATTTGTTGCACTGACAGTCTTATTGTTAGGTCCTACTAATTGTGTATTGTGATCCTTGTGATGGTCAAGTTTTGACACGTAACTATTTGTTGCACTGACAGTCTTATTGTAAGGCCCTACTAATTGTGTATTGTGATGCTTGTAATGGTCAAGTTTAGACAAGTAACTATTTGTTGGCCTGACAGTCTTATTGTAAGGCCCTACTAATTGTGTATTGTGATGCTTGTAATAGTCAAGTTTAGGCACGTAACTATTTGTTGCACTAACAGTCTTATTGTAAGGCCCTACTAATTTTGTATTGTGATGCTTGTAATGGTCAAGTTTAGACGAGTAACTATTTGTTGCACTGACAGTATTATTGTAAGGCCCTACTAAATGTGTTGTGATCCTTGTAATGTACAAGTTTAGAGACGTAACTATTTGTTGCACTGACAGTCTTATTGTAAGGTCCTACTAATTGTGTATTGTGATGCTTGTAATAGTCAAGTTTAGACACGTAACTATTTGTTGCACTGACAGTTTTATTGTAAGGTCCTACTAATTGTGTATTGTGATGCCTGTAATGGTCAAGTTTAGACAAGAAACTATTTGTTGCACTGACAGTCTTATTTTAAGGCCCTACTAATTGAGTATTGTGATGCTTGTAATTTTCAAGTTTAGACAACTAACTATTTGTTGCACTGATAGTCTTATTGTAAGGCCCTACTAATTGTGTATTGTGATGCTTGTAATTGTCAAGTTTTGACTCGGAACTATTTTTTGCATTGACAGTCTTATTGTAAGGCCCTACTAATTGTGTATTGTGATCCTTGTAATAGTCAAGTTTAGACACGTAACTATTTGTTGCACTGACAGTCTTATTGTAAGGCCCTACTAATTGTGTATTGTGATGCTTGTAATGGTCAAGTTTAGACACGTAACTATTTGTTGCACTGACAGTCTTATTGTAAGGCCCTACTAATTGTGTATTGTGATGCTTTTAATAGTGAAGTTTAGACACGTAACTATTTTTTGCACTGGCAGTCTTATTGTAAGGCCCTACTAATTGTGTATTGTGATCCTTGTAATAGTCAAGATTAGACACGTAACTATTTGTTACACTGACAGTCTTATTGTAAGGCCCTACTAATTGTGTATTGTGATGCTTGTAATGGTCAAGTTTAGACAAGTAACTATTTGTTGGCCTGACAGTCTTATTGTAAGGCCCTACTAATTGTGTATTGTGATGCTTGTAATAGTCAAGTTTAGGCACGTAACTATTTGTTGCACTAACAGTCTTATTGTAAGGCCCTACTAAATTTGTATTGTGATGCTTGTAATGGTCAAGTTTAGACGAGTAACTATTTGTTGCACTGACAGTATTATTGTAAGGCCCTACTAAATGTGTTGTAATTTTTGTAATGTACAATTTTAGACACGTAACTATTTGTTGCACTGACAGTCTTATTGTAAGGTCCTACTAATTTGTTATTGTGATCCTTGTAATGGTCAAGTTTTGGTACGTACAAATTTGTTGCACTGACAGTCTTATTGTAAGGCCCTACTAATTGAGTATTGTGATGCTTGTAATTTTCAAGTTTAGACAACTAACAATTTGTTGCACTGTTAGTCTTATTGTAAGGCCCTACTAATTGTGTATTGTGATGCTTGTAATTGTCAAGTTTAGGTACGTAACTATTCGTTGCACTGACAGTCTTATTGTAAGGTCCTACTAATTGTGTATTGTGATCCTAGTGATGGTCAAGGTTTGACACGTAACTATGTGTTGCACTTACAGTCTTATTGTAAGGCCCTACTAATTGTGTATTTTGATTCTTGTAAAGGTCAAGATTTGACACGTAAATATTTGTTGCACTGACTGTCTTATTGTAAGGTCCTACTAATTGTGTATTGTGATGTTTGTAATGGTCAAGATTAGACACGTAACTATTTGTTGCACTGACAGTCTTATTGTAAGGTCCTACTAATTGTGTATTGTGATCCTTGTAATGGTCAAGCTTAGACACATAACTATTTGTTGCACTGACAGTCTTATTGTAAGGTCCTACTAATTGTGTATTGTGATCCTTGTAATGGACAAGTTTAGACACGTAACTATTTGTTGCACTGTCAGTCTTATTGTAAGGTCTTAGTAATTGTGTATTGTCATCCTTGTAATGGTCAAGTTTGGACACATAACTATTTGTTGCACTGACAGTCTTATTGTAAGGACCTACTAATTGTGTATTGTGATGCTTGTAATGGTCAAGTTTAGACACGTAACTATTTGTTGCACTGACAGTCTTATTGTAAGGCCCTACTAATTGTGTATTGTGATGCTTGTAATAGTCAAGTTTAGACACGTAACTATTTGTTGCACTGACAGTTTTATTGTAAGGTCCTACTAATTGTGTATTGTGATCCTTGTAATGGTCAAGTTTAGACAAGTAACTATTTGTTGCACTGACAGTCTTATTGTAAGGTCCTACTAATTGTGTATTGTGATGCCTGTAATGGTCAAGTTTAGACAAGAAACTATTTGTTGCACTGACAGTCTTATTGTAAGGCCCTACTAATTGAGTATTGTGATGCTTCTAATTTTCAAGTTTAGACAACTAACAATTTGTTGCACTGATAGTCTTATTGTAAGGCCCTACTAATTGTGTATTGTGATGCTTGTAATTGTCAAGTTTAGGTACGTAACTATTTGTTGCACTGACAGTCTTATTGTAAGGTCCTACTAATTGTGTATTGTAATCCTAGTGATGGTCAAGGTTTGACACGTAACTATGTGTTGCACTGACAGTCTTATTGTAAGGCCCTACTAATTGTGTATTTTGATTCTTGTAAAGGTCAAGATTTGACACGTAAATATTTGTTGCACTGACTGTCTTATTGTAAGGTCCTACTAATTGTGTATTGTGATGCTTGTAATGGTCAAGTTTAGCCACGTAAATATTTGTTGCACTGACAGTCTTATTGTAAGGCCCTACTAATTGTGTATTGTGATGCTTGTAATAGTCAAGTTTAGACACGTAACTATTTGTTGCACTGACAGTTTTATTGTAAGGTCTTACTAATTGTGTATTGTGATCCTTGTAATGGTCAAGTTTAGACAAGTAACTATTTGTTGCACTGACAGTCTTATTGTAAGGTCCTACTAATTGTGTATTGTGATGCCTGTAATAGTCAAGTTTAGACACGTAACTATTTGTTGCACTGACAGTCTTATTGTAAGGCCCTACTAATTGTGTATTGTGATGCTTGTAATGGTCAAGTTTAGACACGTAACTATTTGTTGCACTGACAGTCTTATTGTAAGGCCGTACTAATTGTGTATTGTGATGCTTTTAATAGTGAATTTTAGACACGTAATTATTTTTTGCACTGGCAGTCTAATTGTAAGGCCCTACTAATTGTGTATTGTCATCCTTGTAATGGTCAAGTTTGGACACATAACTATTTGTTGCACTGACAGTCTTATTGTAAGGACCTACTAATTGTGTATTGTGATGCTTGTAATGGTCAAGTTTAGACACGTATCTATTTGTTGCACTGACAGTCTTATTGTAAGGCCCTACTAATTGTGTATTGTGATGCTTGTAATAGTCAAGTTTAGACACGTAACTATTTGTTGCACTGACAGTCTTATTGTAAGGCCCTACTACTTGTGTATTGTAATGCTTGTAATGGTCAAGTTTAGACAAGTAACTATTTGATGCACTGACAGTAATATTGTAAGGTCCTACTAATTGTGTATTGTGATCGTTGTAATGTACAAGTTTAGACACGTAACTATTTGCTGCACTTACAGACTTATTGTAAGGTCCTACTAATTGTGTATTGTGATCCATGTAATGGTCAAGTTTTGACACATACAAATTTGTTGCACTGACAGTCTTATTGTAAGGCCCTACTAATTGTGTATTGTAATGTTTATAATGGTCAAGTTTAGACAAGTAACTATTTGATGCACTGACAATATTATTGTAAGTTTCTACTATTTGTGTATTGTGATCCTTGTAAAGGTCAAGTTTGACACGTAACTATTTGTTGCACTGACAGTCTTATTGTAAGGTCCTACTAATTGCGTATTGTTATTCTTGTAATGGTCAAGTTTTGGCACATACAAATTTGTTGCACTGACAGTCTTATTGTAAGGCCCTACTAATTGTATATTGTGATCCTTGTAATGGTCAAGTTTGATACGTAACTATTTCTTGCACTGACAGTCTTATTGTAAGGCCCTACTAATTGTGTATTGTTATTCTTGTAATGGTCAAGTTTTGACTCGTAACTATTTTTTGCATTGGCAGTCTTATTGTAAGGCCCTACTAATTGTGTATTGTGATCCTTGTAATAGTCAAGTTTAGACACGTCACTATTTGTTGCACTGACAGTCTTATTGTAAGGCCCTACTAATTGTGTATTGTGATGCTTGTAATGGTCAAGTTTAGACACGTAACTATTTGTTGCACTGACAGTCTTATTGTAAGGCCCTACTAATTGTTTATTGTGATGCTTTTAATAGTGAAGTTTAGACACGTAACTATTTGTTGCACTGGCAGTCTTATTGTAAGGCCCTACTAATTGTGTATTGTGATGCTTGTAATGGTCAAGTTTAGACAACTAACTATTTGTTGCACTGACAGTATTATTGTAAGGCCCTACTAAATGTGTTGTGATTTTTGTAATGTACAAGTTTAGACACGTAACTATTTGTTGCACTGACAGTCTTATTGTAAGGTCCTACTAATTTGTTATTGTGATCCTTGTAATGGTCAAGTTTTGGTACGTACAAATTTGTTGCACTGACAGTCTTATTGTAAGGCCCTACTAATTGAGTATTGTGATGCTTGTAATTTTCAAGTTTAGACAACTAACAATTTTTTGCACTGATAGTCTTATTGTAAGGCCCTACTAATTGTGTATTGTGATGTTTGTAATGGTCAAGATTAGACACGTAACTATTTGTTGCACTGACAGTCTTATTGTAAGGTCCTACTAATTGTGTATTGTGATCCTTGTAATGGTCAAGCTTAGACACATAACTATTTGTTGCACTGACAGTCTTATTGTAAGGTCCTACTAATTGTGTATTGTGATCCTTGTAATGGTCAAGCTTAGACACATAAGTATTTGTTGCACTGACAGTCTTATTGTAAGGTCCTACTAATTGTGTATTGTGATCCTTGTAATGGACAAGTTTAGACACGTAACTATTTGTTGCACTGACAGTCTTATTGTAAGGTCTTAGTAATTGTGTATTGTGATCCTTGTAATGGTCAAGTTTGGACACATAACTATTTGTTGCACTGACAGTCTTATTGAAAGGACCTACTAATTGTGTATTGTGATGCTTGTAATGGTCAAGTTTAGACACGTAACTATTTGTTGCACTGACAGTCTTATTGTAAGGCCCTACTAATTGTGTATTGTGATGCTTGTAATAGTCAAGTTTAGACACGTAACTATTTGTTGCACTGACAGTCTTATTGTAAGGCCCTACTACTTGTGTATTGTAATGCTTGTAAAGGTCAAGTTTAGACAAGTAACTATTTGATGCACTGACAGTATTACTGTAAGGTCCTACTAATTGTGTATTGTGATCGTTGTAATGTACAAGTTTAGACACGTAACTATTTGCTGCACTTACAGACTTATTGTAAGGTCCTACTAATTGTGTATTGTGATCCATGTAATGGTCAAGTTTTGACACATACAAATTTGTTGCACTGACAGTCTTATTGTAAGGCCCTACTAATTGTGTATTGTAATGCTTATAATGATCAAGTTTAGACAAGTAACTATTTGATGCACTGACAATATTATAGTAAGTTCCTACTATTTGTGTATTGTGATCCTTGTAAAGGTCAAGTTTGACACGTAACTATTTGTTGCACTGACAGTCTTATTGTAAGGTCCTACTAATTGCGTATTGTTATTCTTGTAATGGTCACGTTTTGGCACATACAAAGTTGTTGCACTGACAGTCTTATTGTAAGGCCCTACTAATTGTATATTGTGATCCTTGTAATGGTCAAGTTTGACACGTAACTATTTCTTGCACTGACAGTCTTATTGTAAGGCCCTACTAATTGTGTATTGTTATTCTTGTAATGGTCAAGTTTTGACTCGTAACTATTTTTTGCATTGGCAGTCTTATAGTAAGGCCCTACTAATTGTGTATTGTGATCCTTGTAATAGTCAAGTTTAGACACGTAACTATTTGTTGCACTGACAGTCTTATTGTAAGGCCCTACTAATTGTGTATTGTGATGCTTGTAATGGTCAAGTTTAGACACGTAACTATTTGTTGCACTGACAGTCTTATTGTAAGGCCCTACTAATTGTTTATTGTGATGCTTTTAATAGTGAAGTTTAGACACGTAACTAATTTGTTGCACTGGCAGTCTTATTGTAAGGCCCTACTAATTGTGTATTGTGATCCTTGTAATAGTCAAGTTTAGACACGTAACTATTTGTTACACTGACAGTCTTATTGTAAGGCACTACTAATTGTGTATTGTGATGCTTGTAGACCCTAATGGTCAAGTTTAGACAAGTAACTATTTGTTGGCCTGACAGTCTTATTGTAAGGCCCTACTAATTGTGTATTGTGATGCTTGTAATAGTCAAGTTTAGGCACGTAACTATTTGTTGCACTAACAGTCTTATTGTAAGGCCCTACTAATTTTGTATTGTGATGCTTGTAATGGTCAAGTTTAGACAACTAACTATTTGTTGCACTGATAGTCTTATTGTAAGGCCCTACTAATTGTGTATTGTGATGCTTGTAATTGTCAAGTTTAGGTATGTAACTATTTGTTGCATTGACAGTCTTATTGTAAAGCCCTTCTAATTGAGTATTGTGATGCTTGTAATGGTCAAGTTTAGACTCGTAACTATTTGTTGCACTGACAGTCTTATTGTAAGGCCCTACTAATTGTGTATTGTGATGCTTGTAATGGTCAAGTTTAGACCAGTAACTATTTGTTGCACTGACAGTATTATTGTAAGGCCCTACTAATTGTGTATTAGGATCCTTGTAATGGTCAAGTTTAGACACGTAAGTATTTGTTGCACTGACAGTCTTATTGTAAGGTCCTACTAATTGTGTATTGTGATCCTTGTAATGGTCAAGTTTAGACACGTAACTATTTGTTGCACTGACTGTCTAGTTGTAAAGTCCTACGAATTGTGTATTGTGATCTTTGTAATGTTCAAGTTTAGACAAGTAGCTATTTGTTGCACTAACAGTCTTATTGTAAGGTCCTACTAATTGTGTATTGTGATGCTTGTAATGGTCAAGTTTAGACACGTAACTATTTGTTGCACTGACAGTCTTATTGTAAGGTCCTACTAATTGTGTATTGTGTTCCTTGTAATGGTCAAGTTTAGACACGTAACTATTTGTTGCACTGACAGTCTTATTGTAAGGCCCTACTAATTGTGTATTGTGATGCTTGTAATGGTCAAGTTTAGACACGTAACTATTTGTTGCACTGACAGTCTTATTGTAAATCCCTACTAATTGTGTATTGTGATGCTTGTAATTGTCAAGTTTAGACACGTAACTATTTGTTAGACTGACAGTCTTATTGTAAGGCCCTACTAATTGTGTATTGTGATGCTTGTAATTGTCAAGTTTAGGTATGTAACTATTTGTTGCATTGACAGTCTTATTGTAAAGCCCTTCTAATTGAGTATTGTGATGCTTGTAATGGTCAAGTTTAGACTCGTAACTATTTGTTGCACTGACAGTCTTATTGTAAGGCCCTACTAATTGTGTATTGTGATGCTTGTAATGGTCAAGTTTAGACCAGTAACTATTTGTTGCACTGACAGTATTATTGTAAGGCCCTACTAATTGTGTATTAGGATCCTTGTAATGGTCAAGTTTAGACACGTAAGTATTTGTTGCACTGACAGTCTTATTGTAAGGTCCTACTAATTGTGTATTGTGATCCTTGTAATGGTCAAGTTTAGACACGTAACTATTTGTTGCACTGACTGTCTAGTTGTAAAGTCCTACGAATTGTGTATTGTGATCTTTGTAATGTTCAAGTTTAGACAAGTAGCTATTTGTTGCACTAACAGTCTTATTGTAAGGTCCTACTAATTGTGTATTGTGATGCTTGTAATAGTCAAGTTTAGACACGTAACTATTTGTTGCACTGACAGTCTTATTGTAAGGTCTTAGTAATTGTGTATTGTGATCCTTGTAATGGTCAAGTTTGGACACATAACTATTTGTTGCACTGACAGTCTTATTGAAAGGACCTACTAATTGTGTATTGTGATGCTTGTAATGGTCAAGTTTAGACACGTAACTATTTGTTGCACTGACAGTCTTATTGTAAGGCCCTACTAATTGTGTATTGTGATGCTTGTAATAGTCAAGTTTAGACACGTAACTATTTGTTGCACTGACAGTCTTATTGTAAGGCCCTACTACTTGTGTATTGTAATGCTTGTAAAGGTCAAGTTTAGACAAGTAACTATTTGATGCACTGACAGTATTACTGTAAGGTCCTACTAATTGTGTATTGTGATCGTTGTAATGTACAAGTTTAGACACGTAACTATTTGCTGCACTTACAGACTTATTGTAAGGTCCTACTAATTGTGTATTGTGATCCATGTAATGGTCAAGTTTTGACACATACAAATTTGTTGCACTGACAGTCTTATTGTAAGGCCCTACTAATTGTGTATTGTAATGCTTATAATGATCAAGTTTAGACAAGTAACTATTTGATGCACTGACAATATTATAGTAAGTTCCTACTATTTGTGTATTGTGATCCTTGTAAAGGTCAAGTTTGACACGTAACTATTTGTTGCACTGACAGTCTTATTGTAAGGTCCTACTAATTGCGTATTGTTATTCTTGTAATGGTCACGTTTTGGCACATACAAAGTTGTTGCACTGACAGTCTTATTGTAAGGCCCTACTAATTGTATATTGTGATCCTTGTAATGGTCAAGTTTGACACGTAACTATTTCTTGCACTGACAGTCTTATTGTAAGGCCCTACTAATTGTGTATTGTTATTCTTGTAATGGTCAAGTTTTGACTCGTAACTATTTTTTGCATTGGCAGTCTTATAGTAAGGCCCTACTAATTGTGTATTGTGATCCTTGTAATAGTCAAGTTTAGACACGTAACTATTTGTTGCACTGACAGTCTTATTGTAAGGCCCTACTAATTGTGTATTGTGATGCTTGTAATGGTCAAGTTTAGACACGTAACTATTTGTTGCACTGACAGTCTTATTGTAAGGCCCTACTAATTGTTTATTGTGATGCTTTTAATAGTGAAGTTTAGACACGTAACTAATTTGTTGCACTGGCAGTCTTATTGTAAGGCCCTACTAATTGTGTATTGTGATCCTTGTAATAGTCAAGTTTAGACACGTAACTATTTGTTACACTGACAGTCTTATTGTAAGGCACTACTAATTGTGTATTGTGATGCTTGTAGACCCTAATGGTCAAGTTTAGACAAGTAACTATTTGTTGGCCTGACAGTCTTATTGTAAGGCCCTACTAATTGTGTATTGTGATGCTTGTAATAGTCAAGTTTAGGCACGTAACTATTTGTTGCACTAACAGTCTTATTGTAAGGCCCTACTAATTTTGTATTGTGATGCTTGTAATGGTCAAGTTTAGACAACTAACTATTTGTTGCACTGATAGTCTTATTGTAAGGCCCTACTAATTGTGTATTGTGATGCTTGTAATTGTCAAGTTTAGGTATGTAACTATTTGTTGCATTGACAGTCTTATTGTAAAGCCCTTCTAATTGAGTATTGTGATGCTTGTAATGGTCAAGTTTAGACTCGTAACTATTTGTTGCACTGACAGTCTTATTGTAAGGCCCTACTAATTGTGTATTGTGATGCTTGTAATGGTCAAGTTTAGACCAGTAACTATTTGTTGCACTGACAGTATTATTGTAAGGCCCTACTAATTGTGTATTAGGATCCTTGTAATGGTCAAGTTTAGACACGTAAGTATTTGTTGCACTGACAGTCTTATTGTAAGGTCCTACTAATTGTGTATTGTGATCCTTGTAATGGTCAAGTTTAGACACGTAACTATTTGTTGCACTGACTGTCTAGTTGTAAAGTCCTACGAATTGTGTATTGTGATCTTTGTAATGTTCAAGTTTAGACAAGTAGCTATTTGTTGCACTAACAGTCTTATTGTAAGGTCCTACTAATTGTGTATTGTGATGCTTGTAATGGTCAAGTTTAGACACGTAACTATTTGTTGCACTGACAGTCTTATTGTAAGGTCCTACTAATTGTGTATTGTGTTCCTTGTAATGGTCAAGTTTAGACACGTAACTATTTGTTGCACTGACAGTCTTATTGTAAGGCCCTACTAATTGTGTATTGTGATGCTTGTAATGGTCAAGTTTAGACACGTAACTATTTGTTGCACTGACAGTCTTATTGTAAATCCCTACTAATTGTGTATTGTGATGCTTGTAATTGTCAAGTTTAGACACGTAACTATTTGTTAGACTGACAGTCTTATTGTAAGGCCCTACTAATTGTGTATTGTGATGCTTGTAATTGTCAAGTTTAGGTATGTAACTATTTGTTGCATTGACAGTCTTATTGTAAAGCCCTTCTAATTGAGTATTGTGATGCTTGTAATGGTCAAGTTTAGACTCGTAACTATTTGTTGCACTGACAGTCTTATTGTAAGGCCCTACTAATTGTGTATTGTGATGCTTGTAATGGTCAAGTTTAGACCAGTAACTATTTGTTGCACTGACAGTATTATTGTAAGGCCCTACTAATTGTGTATTAGGATCCTTGTAATGGTCAAGTTTAGACACGTAAGTATTTGTTGCACTGACAGTCTTATTGTAAGGTCCTACTAATTGTGTATTGTGATCCTTGTAATGGTCAAGTTTAGACACGTAACTATTTGTTGCACTGACTGTCTAGTTGTAAAGTCCTACGAATTGTGTATTGTGATCTTTGTAATGTTCAAGTTTAGACAAGTAGCTATTTGTTGCACTAACAGTCTTATTGTAAGGTCCTACTAATTGTGTATTGTGATGCTTGTAATAGTCAAGTTTAGACACGTAACTATTTGTTGCACTGACAGTCTTATTGTATGGTCCTACTAAGTATGTATTGTGATCCTTGTAATGGTCAAGTTTAGACACGTAACTATTTGTTGCACTGACAGTCTAGTTGTAAAGTCCTACGAATTGTGTATTGTGATCCTTGTAATGGTCAAGTTTAGACACGTAACTATTTGTTGCACTGACAGTCTTATTGTAAGGTCTTAGTAATTGTGTATTGTGATCCTTGTAATGGTCAAGGTTAGACACGTACAAATTTGTTGCACTGACAGTCTAGTTGTAAAGTCATACGAATTGTGTATTGTGATCCTTGTAATGGTCAAGTTTAGACACGTAACTATTTGTTGAACTGACAGTCTTATTGTAAGGCCCTACTAATTGTGTATTGTGATGCTTGTAATTGTCAAGTTTAGACACGTAATTATTTGTTATACTGACAGTCTTATTGTAAGGTCCTACTACTTGTGTATTGTGATGCTTGTAATGGTCTAGTTTAGACACGTAACTATTTGTTGCACTGACAGTCTTATTGTAAGGTCCTACTAATTGTGTATTGTGATGCTTGTAATTGTCAAGTTTAGACACGTAACTATTTGTTGCACTGACAGTCTTATTGTAAGGTCCTACTAATTGTGTATTGTGGTGCTTGTAATAGTCAAGTTTAGACACGTAACTATTTGTTGCACTGACAGTCTTATTGTAAGGTCCTACTAATTGTGTATTGTGATCCTTGTAATAGTCAAGTTTAGACAAGTAACGATTTGTTGCATTGTCAGTATTATTGTAAAACCCTACTAATTGTGTATTGTGATGCTTGTAATGGTCATGTTTAGACAAGTAACTATTTGTTGCACTGACAGTATTATTGTAAGGTCCTACTAATTGTGTATTGTGATGCTTGTAATAGTCAAGTTTAGACACGTAACTATTTGTTGCACTGACAGTCTAGTTGTAAAGTCCTACTAATTGTATATTGTGATCCTTGTAATGGTCAAGTTTAGACACGTAACTATTTGTTGCACTGATAGTCTTATTGTAAGGGCCTACTAATTGTGTATTGGGGTCCTTGTAATGGTCAGGTTTTGACTCGTAACTATTTGTTGCACTAACAGTCTTATTGTAAAGTCTTACTAATTTTGTATTGTGATCCTTATAATAGTCAAGTTTAGACACGTAACTATTTGTTGCACTTACAGTCTTATTGTAAGGTCCTACTAATTGTGTATTGTTATTCTTGTAATGGTCAAGTTTTGACACGTAACTATTTGTTGCACTGACAGTCTTATTGTAAGGCCGTACTTATTGTGTATTGGGGTCCTTGTAATTGTCAGGTTTTGACTTGTAACTATTTGTTGCACTAACAGTCTTATTGTAAAGTCTTACTAATTGTGTATTGTGATCCTTGTAATGGTCAAGTTTTGAGGTTAGAGCTCCTACGCAATTAGCAGCGCTCAGGATTTGTATGAAGGAGAATTAAACCTATTTTTATATAATAATTATTTAATATAAATAATCTTAGAAATATCTGTTCTATTCGAATTTTTTCAAATATTAAGCGGTAAGTTTTCAATGTATAATTTGTTTTAGTGTTCCAAATGAATAGTTTTGAGTATAAAATTACTGTTTTCAGACTACCCGCATGCTCCCGAGTACGAAACCTGCACCACTCTAGAATGCGTTCAGGCGGGTAAGTAGTGCTTTGATGAGTTATATGCAAAACCTGTTAGACATTTTTATATTTTAAATGTCCATTTCAAAAAGATAAATATTATCTTGTAACGTTACGCATTCTAATGTTGTATTTATAAATTTTGGGGGATGTTTCATTTCAACGAAGCTCCCTCAGTACTTCTCATTGCATTTAGGGCCAAGTTGACCTTCCTATATGATTTTTATAATATTTCAAGTTCAGCAAATATATCTCCCTTTTCGGTTGTTCGTTTCAGGCAGTTAATTGTATTCGTAGCCCTAGCAATGTATACGCCTAGATAGCGCATTAAAGTTGCCAGTCCAGGTCCTCCTTACAAATATTAATACAACTATTTAAAGATTTGGCCTATTTTAAATGTAAAACATCCGAGCGTTTTAGTAGCCTAATTTATATTAACTAATTTGAAATTGTTGAGTAGGTTTTACCGAATTGGTGATAAGAGATATCCTATATGTTAAACCGCATTGGTGATGCGAGATATCCTATATGTTTAATCGCATTAGTGATGCGAGATATCCTATATGTTTAACCGCATTGGTGATAAGAGATATCCTATATGTTAAACCGCATAGGTGATGCAAGATATCCTAGTTTTACACTAAAGTAATCCATGATTTCGTAGTATAACATTTTTTGTTAACGCGGTTAACTGTATTTCCTTTTGTAGTTCCTAGTTTGTAGCACTGAAGTTAATATAAGTACTTACAGCTTACAGGATCGCCAGGAACATCGACAACCAGGTACAACCGTGCGAAGATTTCTATCACTACGCCTGCGGCAAATACGTGGAACGGGAGAAAATCCAGAAAGATAAGGTACAGGTTCATTCATGGTTTAGTATTGTGTAGAATAATGACTAACCGCAACGGGAACTGTTTAAAACAGTTAAGCTCAGAAAGCTGTATTACTGAGGCAGACCGTTCTCTGTTGCAGACGCAATGCTCTCCGTTCACCACCTTGGACGATCTCGTCAAGAACCAAACGTTTTCTCTGCTTACGTCGCCGCCGGGGAAGAACGACCCTAAATATTGCCACCTGCTCAGGAATCTGTACAGCTCCTGCATGGATAAAGGTACGGTTGCACACGCGCTATAACAACAGTTCAATCTAAATTTAAGTCTGTTATTCATTTCAGGGGTTACTCCAGTTCTCTACTTGTTTAACTTTCCAGATAGGTTTCAACAACTACAAAAATAATAAAAACGTTAAGAAGGCCTGTGACGTGTAAAAATGACTGCGCGAAGAGCCTGGTTTACACGTACATAAATTAGCAGCTAAATATACATTTATAATAACATAAAAATATACCAGAAAAATTTGCAGTACTCCTGAAACCAATTGTAACACGAGACTAGTTCTTCATGAAGTATAATGACTTGAAAATATAAACACAATAAAAATAACATAAAACTTTTCAGGGCTCAAAATACATTACCTTTCAAGTGCTACTTTTAAAAGTTCACATTTTTCTTCATTTTCTAATAGGGTCACCCTTACATTGATCACATTATTGGATCTTTATAAAGGGACTCCACTTGGAGCTAAACACTGCGTCGTCATTAAGGCTTCTTTAGTATAAATAGCCTAAAGTCAATAGCAGTTACTTTAGGCTATTTATACTATATATATACAAACACACGTGCGCGTTTTTAACTTTTTGCAACGCTATTTTCTTGTATTCACTTATCATTTACACTATAATGTACTTAAACATTACTTGGTTGGTATATATGCAAGTTAACTTTTAAATCTCAGTTGATACTCGAAAATGAAGACAATTAATTAAAGATTTCGAAAGTTACCTCGCAATAATATCAAGTAAGATTTTTGTTTATATATATATATATATATATATATATATATATATATATATATATATATATATAAAGAACTAAGTCAAAATACAAATACAAGAATTATAATTGAATTTACAATTCAAAGCTTTTCGTTGGCTAACAGTACCAACAGGAATATTCCTGATGATGTTGGTACTGTTAGCCAACGAAAAGTTTTGAATTGTAAATTCAATTATAATTCTTGTATTTGTATTTTGACTTAGTTCTTTATATATATATATATATAACAAAACTTGTTGTTATTTATATATATGTATATATAATGATAACATGCAAAACCAATATGTGCGTTGTGCGCGTGTATGTGATACAAGATAAAAAGTAATCAGCATTTGTTACAATATTTCTTAAGAGACTGTATCATGTTGTAGAGGAACTGGGTTTTTCACTTCTAGAGAGCGTTAGTAAGTTACCTTTTAACCTTTCTTACAGAACGTTGGGACAAGCGAGGACTTGAATTCGTTATCAACATTACTAAAAGTGTAGGAGGTTGGCCAGTGTTAATTGGGTCCTCTTGGCCAGACGACGAATATGACTGGATGACCAACGTATACAAACTGCACGACGTGGGTCTACTAAGCGGCCTAATTGAGTTCAGTATCTCCGTGGATCTGGCCAACTCCTTCCAACGGGTCATTGAGGTAAGTATTGTGAAAACGCTTCACCTCATTGTGAATATAACGCACGTTGGGCGGTTGACTGCTGTAATGCTGATTTAGGCATCAGTTATGGCTTTTTATACTTCTGTCTGACGTCTTTAAGAGTAGAGTAGGAAGTTGGCAGAGACTGACTGTACAAACTGTCAACTCTCAGAACTCTACCACTTTGCAGCAACCCACTGCATACCTTGTGCTTAGTTTCCCAATGTCCTTTGGTTTACTGTCACACTGTCAAACCATTTCCTTCTAATACACTCTGAATGGAACACTCAGAATACTTCTTCCTCTTGATCCGCGTCGCACCTCACCTGTCCTGTGACCTGTAGCCAGCTCCACTATAGTTCTGGGTTTCCTTAAAGATCAAGTCTCCATCAAGCTTGTTTTCCCCAAGTCTCCCTAGTATAGCCTCAGAACCTTGCTCTTGTTATATTCGTGTTCCTTGCACAGTCTTTTAATGTGTGCAGTAATCCTCTTGCGTCTCTCTTGTGAAATTCCGCAGTTTTGTGTGTCTCCTAAGAGTCGAGGACTGACTACCTCAGTGGAAATCCCCACTGGGCTACATGGCAGGCTTGTTTGGCTTGAGAATGGCTGCTGGAGTTAGGGAATGTCTTCTCCAGACATTCCCTCCAGCCTCCTTTATCGAATTCCTAATGAGTTTAGAATTGTTAAAAGGTATCAAGTACTTTGTCACCGAGTGGAAAACCTCAAAGCCGTCAACACAGTATTATGTCAATTATTATACAATATATAACAATCTATATAATATACAATAAAAGAGGTAGTTTTCATATGATTTGTATGATCTAATATTACTTCACACTCAGATAATTAATAGGCTACTTTAAAGGTAATGTTATTATTAAGTTATTATTGCAATAATTTAATTTTGATTATAAATAATGTTTGCTACATAATGACTTTTTTAATTCTATACCATAAAACTATTAAATATTTGTAGTTTGTTTTAAAATAATTTTATTTCTCAATGTACCAATCATACTATTGTTTCAGAGAGTACCACGGCCATTAGGAAGCTGGTACAAAAGAATAACCAGACTAAAATATTATTACAATATTTGAAACTTTATAAATTTGTGTAATGAGTGCGAATTTTTTATGAAATACAAGAACCCTTTTGTTCATTGAATCTCTGATGTTGCATTTAGATTGATCAGTGTAATTTCGGGTTATTCTCCGAGTACCTGATTCATGGAAGAGGGAACACGCATACGGAATCCTACTTGAAATACATGATCGATATAGCCATCTTGTTCGGAGCTGAGGAGGAGACTGCAGAAGAGGATATGACCGAAGTACTTGATTTCGAAATACAACTGGCTAGGGTAGGTTTTATGCGTTTTTAATAGCTATAATTTACTGTAGGTGTTTCTATTTTAGTTGGTCGGTTATGTGGCATCTTTACTCATCAGTCATATAACTGTAATTCCGCGACAAGCTCAGCATTTAGTTCAAGCGATGACATCGAGATAGCAGCACTGCCCGGGCAACCACTTGCTCAAATAGAAGATAAGCAAGAGGTTATTTCTACAACAACCGGTATTTAGATAGCTTATGGACAAACACATCATCGTACCACCATCATGGTGGAATCAACAGAACACGATATTATTATGAGGTTTTTAAAAATATTTATTTCATCCAAGTTAGAACGCTTGTTAGAGTTGCTCCCACTACACTTCGCTTACATTACTTTATATAGTGCGCCTCATAGCTTAGAGTGTAAGCTTTGACGTAACCTTTCTACCATTAATTGTAACAACTCCTAACCATTCAAACAGGAAATGAAACCAATCTACCATTAATTGTAACAAGTGTAACCTTTTAACCAGTAAGTGTAAGAAACGTAACCTTTCTACCATTAATTGTAACAAGTGTAACCATTCAAACAGTAGGTGTAAGAAACGTAACCTCTCTACCATTAATTGAAACAAGTGTAAACTTTCAAATAGAACGTGTAAGAAAAGTAACCTTACTACCATTAATTGTAACAAGTGTAACCTTCCAAACAGTAAGTGTAAGAAAAGTAACCTTTCTACCATTAATTGTAACAAGTGTAACTATTCAACCAGTAAGTGTAAGAAACGTAACCTTTCTATCCTTAATTGTAACAAGTGTAACCATTCAAACAGTAAGTGTAAGAAACGTAACCTTTATACCATTAATTGTAACAAGTGTAACTATTCAACCAGTAAATGTAAGAAACGTAACCTTTCTATCCTTAATTGTAACAAGTGTGACCATTCAAACAGTAAGTGTAAGAAACGTAACCTTTCTACCATTAATAGTAACAAGTGTAGCCTTTCAAACAGTAATTGTAAGAAACGTAACCTTTTTATCCTTAATTATAACAAGTGTAACCATTCAAACAGTAAGTGTAAGAAACGTAACCTTTCAAGCATTAATTGTAACAAGTGAAACTATTCAACCAGTAAGTGTAAAAAACGTAACCTTTCTACCATTAATTGTAACAAGTGTAACCTTCCAAACAGTAAGTGTAAGAAAAGTAACCTTTCTAAAATTAATTGTAACAAGTGTAACTATTCAACCAGTAAGTGTAAGAAACGTAACCTTTCTATCCTTAATTGTAACAAGTGTAACCATTCAAACAGTAAGTATAAGAAACGTAACCTTTCTACCATTAATTGTAACAAGTGTAACGTTTCAAACAGTAAATGTAAGAAACGTAACCTTTCTACCATTAATAGTAACAAGTGTAGCCTTTCAAACAGTAAGTGTAAGAAACGTAACCTTTTTATCCTTAATTGTAATAAGTGTAACCATTCAAACAGTAAGTGTAAGAAACGTAACCGTTCTAGCATTAATTGTAACAAGTGTAACTATTCAACCAGTAAGTGTAAGAAACGTAACCTTTCTACCATTATTTGTAACATGTGGAACCTTCCAAACATAAAGTGTAAGAAACGCAACCTCTCTACCATTAATTGTAACAAGTGTAACGTTTCAAACAGTAAGTGTAAGAAACGTAACCTTTCTACCATTAATTGTAACAAGTGTAACCATTCAAACAGTAGGTGTAAGAAACGTAACCTCTCTACCATTAATTGAAACAAGTGTAAACTTTCAAATAGAACGTGTAAGAAAAGTAACCTTACTACCATTAATTGTAACAAGTGTAACCTTCCAAACAGTAAGTGTAAGAAAAGTAACCATTCTACCATTAATTGTAACAAGTGTAACTATTCAACCAGTAAGTGTAAGAAACGTAACCTTTCTATCCTTAATTGTAACAAGTGTAACCATTCAAACAGTAAGTGTAAGAAACGTAACCTTTATACCATTAATTGTAACAAGTGTAACTATTCAACCAGTAAATGTAAGAAACGTAACCTTTCTATCCTTAATTGTAACAAGTGTGACCATTCAAACAGTAAGTGTAAGAAACGTAACCTTTCTACCATTAATAGTAACAAGTGTAGCCTTTCAAACAGTAATTGTAAGAAACGTAACCTTTTTATCCTTAATTATAACAAGTGTAACCATTCAAACAGTAAGTGTAAGAAACGTAACCTTTCAAGCATTAATTGTAACAAGTGAAACTATTCAACCAGTAAGTGTAAAAAACGTAACCTTTCTACCATTAATTGTAACAAGTGTAACCTTCCAAACAGTAAGTGTAAGATAAGTAACCTTTCTAAAATTAATTGTAACAAGTGTAACTATTCAACCAGTAAGTGTAAGAAACGTAACCTTTCTATCCTTAATTGTAACAAGTGTAACCATTCAAACAGTAAGTATAAGAAACGTAACCTTTCTACCATTAATTGTAACAAGTGTAACGTTTCAAACAGTAAATGTAAGAAACGTAACCTTTCTACCATTAATAGTAACAAGCGTAGCCTTTCAAACAGTAAGTGTAAGAAACGTAACCTTTTTATCCTTAATTGTAATAAGTGTAACCATTCAAACAGTAAGTGTAAGAAACGTAACCGTTCTAGCATTAATTGTAACAAGTGTAACTATTCAACCAGTAAGTGTAAGAAACGTAACCTTTCTACCATTATTTGTAACATGTGGAACCTTCCAAACATAAAGTGTAAGAAACGCAACCTCTCTACCATTAATTGTAACAAGTGTAACGTTTCAAACAGTAAGTGTAGGAAACGTAACCTTTCTACCATTAATAGTACAAGTGTAGCCTTTCAAACAGTAAGTGCAAGAAACGTAACCCTTTTATCCTTAATTGTAACAAGTGTAACCATTCAAACAATATGTGTAAGAAACGTAACCTCTCTACCATTAATTGTAACAAGTGTAACCTTTCAAGGCGTAAGTGTAAGAAACGTAACCTTTCTACCATTAATTGTAACAAGTGTAACTATTCAACCAGTAAGTGTAAGAAACGTAACCCTTCTATCTTTAATTGTAACAAGTGTAACCATTCAAACAGTAAGTGTAAGAAACCTAACCTTTCTACCATTAATTATAACAAGTGTAACCTTCCAAACAGCAAGTCTTAGAAACGTAACCTTTCTACCATTATTTGTAACATGTGGAACCTTCCAAACATAAAGTGTAAGAAACGTAACCTCTCTACCATTAATTGTAACAAGTGTAACCTTTCAAGGAGTAAGTGTAAGAAACGTAACCTTTGTACCATTAATTGTAACAAGTGTAACCTTCCAAACAGTAAGTGTAAGAAACGTAACCTTTCTAAAATTAATTGTAACAAGTGTAACGTTTCAAACAGTAAGTGTAAGAAACGTAACCTTTCTACCGTTAATAGTACAAGTGTAGCCTTTCAAACAGTAAGTCTTAGAAACGTAACCTTTCTACCATTAATTGTAACAAGTGTAACGTTTCAAACAGTAAGTGTAAGAAACGTAACCTTTCTACCATTAATAGTAACTAGTGTAACCATTCAAATAGTAAGTGTAAGAAAAGTAACCTTTCTACCATTAATTGTAACAAGTGTAACTATTCAACCAGTAAGTGTAAGAAACGTAACCTTTCTATCCTTAATTGTAACAAGTGTAACCATTCAAACAGTAAGTGTAAGAAACGTAACCTTTATACCATTAATTGTAACAAGTGTAACTATTCAACCAGTAAATGTAAGAAACGTAACCTTTCTATCCTTAATTGTAACAAGTGTGACCATTCAAACAGTAAGTGTAAGAAACGTAACCTTTCTACCATTAATAGTAACAAGTGTAGCCTTTCAAACAGTAATTGTAAGAAACGTAACCTTTTTATCCTTAATTATAACAAGTGTAACCATTCAAACAGTAAGTGTAAGAAACGTAACCTTTCAAGCATTAATTGTAACAAGTGAAACTATTCAACCAGTAAGTGTAAAAAACGTAACCTTTCTACCATTAATTGTAACAAGTGTAACCTTCCAAACAGTAAGTGTAAGAAAAGTAACCTTTCTAAAATTAATTGTAACAAGTGTAACTATTCAACCAGTAAGTGTAAGAAACGTAACCTTTCTATCCTTAATTGTAACAAGTGTAACCATTCAAACAGTAAGTATAAGAAACGTAACCTTTCTACCATTAATTGTAACAAGTGTAACGTTTCAAACAGTAAATGTAAGAAACGTAACCTTTCTACCATTAATAGTAACAAGTGTAGCCTTTCAAACAGTAAGTGTAAGAAACGTAACCTTTTTATCCTTAATTGTAATAAGTGTAACCATTCAAACAGTAAGTGTAAGAAACGTAACCGTTCTAGCATTAATTGTAACAAGTGTAACTATTCAACCAGTAAGTGTAAGAAACGTAACCTTTCTACCATTATTTGTAACATGTGGAACCTTCCAAACATAAAGTGTAAGAAACGCAACCTCTCTACCATTAATTGTAACAAGTGTAACGTTTCAAACAGTAAGTGTAAGAAACGTAACCTTTCTACCATTAATTGTAACAAGTGTAACCATTCAAACAGTAGGTGTAAGAAACGTAACCTCTCTACCATTAATTGAAACAAGTGTAAACTTTCAAATAGAACGTGTAAGAAAAGTAACCTTACTACCATTAATTGTAACAAGTGTAACCTTCCAAACAGTAAGTGTAAGAAAAGTAACCTTTCTACCATTAATTGTAACAAGTGTAACTATTCAACCAGTAAGTGTAAGAAACGTAACCTTTCTATCCTTAATTGTAACAAGTGTAACCATTCAAACAGTAAGTGTAAGAAACGTAACCTTTATACCATTAATTGTAACAAGTGTAACTATTCAACCAGTAAATGTAAGAAACGTAACCTTTCTATCCTTAATTGTAACAAGTGTGACCATTCAAACAGTAAGTGTAAGAAACGTAACCTTTCTACCATTAATAGTAACAAGTGTAGCCTTTCAAACAGTAATTGTAAGAAACGTAACCTTTTTATCCTTAATTATAACAAGTGTAACCATTCAAACAGTAAGTGTAAGAAACGTAACCTTTCAAGCATTAATTGTAACAAGTGAAACTATTCAACCAGTAAGTGTAAAAAACGTAACCTTTCTACCATTAATTGTAACAAGTGTAACCTTCCAAACAGTAAGTGTAAGAAAAGTAACCTTTCTAAAATTAATTGTAACAAGTGTAACTATTCAACCAGTAAGTGTAAGAAACGTAACCTTTCTATCCTTAATTGTAACAAGTGTAACCATTCAAACAGTAAGTATAAGAAACGTAACCTTTCTACCATTAATTGTAACAAGTGTAACGTTTCAAACAGTAAATGTAAGAAACGTAACCTTTCTACCATTAATAGTAACAAGCGTAGCCTTTCAAACAGTAAGTGTAAGAAACGTAACCTTTTTATCCTTAATTGTAATAAGTGTAACCATTCAAACAGTAAGTGTAAGAAACGTAACCGTTCTAGCATTAATTGTAACAAGTGTAACTATTCAACCAGTAAGTGTAAGAAACGTAACCTTTCTACCATTATTTGTAACATGTGGAACCTTCCAAACATAAAGTGTAAGAAACGCAACCTCTCTACCATTAATTGTAACAAGTGTAACGTTTCAAACAGTAAGTGTAGGAAACGTAACCTTTCTACCATTAATAGTACAAGTGTAGCCTTTCAAACAGTAAGTGCAAGAAACGTAACCCTTTTATCCTTAATTGTAACAAGTGTAACCATTCAAACAATATGTGTAAGAAACGTAACCTCTCTACCATTAATTGTAACAAGTGTAACCTTTCAAGGCGTAAGTGTAAGAAACGTAACCTTTCTACCATTAATTGTAACAAGTGTAACTATTCAACCAGTAAGTGTAAGAAACGTAACCCTTCTATCTTTAATTGTAACAAGTGTAACCATTCAAACAGTAAGTGTAAGAAACCTAACCTTTCTACCATTAATTATAACAAGTGTAACCTTCCAAACAGCAAGTCTTAGAAACGTAACCTTTCTACCATTATTTGTAACATGTGGAACCTTCCAAACATAAAGTGTAAGAAACGTAACCTCTCTACCATTAATTGTAACAAGTGTAACCTTTCAAGGAGTAAGTGTAAGAAACGTAACCTTTGTACCATTAATTGTAACAAGTGTAACCTTCCAAACAGTAAGTGTAAGAAACGTAACCTTTCTAAAATTAATTGTAACAAGTGTAACGTTTCAAACAGTAAGTGTAAGAAACGTAACCTTTCTACCGTTAATAGTACAAGTGTAGCCTTTCAAACAGTAAGTCTTAGAAACGTAACCTTTCTACCATTAATTGTAACAAGTGTAACGTTTCAAACAGTAAGTGTAAGAAACGTAACCTTTCTACCATTAATAGTAACTAGTGTAACCATTCAAATAGTAAGTGTAAGAAACGTAACCTTTCTACCATTAATTGTAACAAGTGTAACCATTCAACCAGTAAGTGTAAGAAACGTAACCTTTCTACCATTATTTGTAACATGTGGAACCTACCAAACAGTAAGTGTAAGAAACGTAACCTTTCTACCATTTTTTGTAACATGTGGAACCTTCCAAACAGTAAGTATAAGAAACGTAACCTCTCTTCCATTATTTGTAACAAGTGTACCTTTCAAAGAGTAAGTGTAAGAAACGTAACCTTTCTACCATTAATTGTAACAAGTGTAACCTTCCAAACATTAAGTGTAAGAAACGTAACCTTTCTACCATTAATTGTAATAAGTGTAACCTTTCAAACAGTAAGTGTAAGAAACGTAACCTTTCTACCATTATTTGTAACAAGTGTAACCTTCCAAATATTAAGTGTAAGAAACGTAACCTTTCTACTAATAATTGTAACAAGTGTAACCTTTCAAACAGTAAGTGTGAGAAACGTAACCTTACTAACATTAATTTTAACAAGTGTAACCGTTCAAACAGTAAGTGTAAGAAACGTAACCTTTCTACCATTAATTTTAACATTCCAAATATTAAGTTTAAGAAACGTAACCTTTCTACCATTATGTGTAACAAGTGTAACCTTCCAAGCAGTAAGTGTAAGCAACGTAACCTATGCACCATTTATTGTAACAAGTGTAACCTTTCAAACAGTAAGTATAAGTAATGTAACTTTTCTACCAATAATTGTAACGAGTCTAACCATTCAAACAGTAAGTGTAAGAAACGTAACCTTTCTACCATTATTTGTAAGAAGTGTAACCTTCCAAACATTAAGTGTAAGAAACGTAACCTATCTACCATTATTTGTAACAAGTGTAGCTATTCAACCAGTAAGTGTAAGAAACGTAACCTTTCTACCATTAATTGGAACAAGTGTAACTATTCAACCAGTAAGTGTAAGAAACGTAACCTTTCTGCCATTAATTGTAACAAGTGTAACCTTTCAAACAGTAAGTGTAACAAACGTACCCATTCAACCATTAATTGTAACAAGTGTAAACATTCAACCAGTAAGTGTAAGAAACGTAACCTTTCTACCATTAATTGTACCAAGTGTAACCTTTCAAACGGTAAGTGTAAGAAACGTAACTTTTCTACCATTAATTGTAACCTTCCAAATATTAAGTGTAAGAAACGTAACCTTTCTACCATTATTTGTAACAAGTGTAACCTTCCAAGCAGTAAGTGTAAGCAACGTAAGCTTTGCACCAATATTGTAACAAGTGTAACATTTCAAACAGTAAGTGTAAGAAACGTAACCTTTCTACCACTATTTGTAACAAGTGTAACCTTCCAAACATTAAGTGTAAGAAAACGTAACCTATCTACCATTATTTGCAACAAGTGTAACCTTTCAAACAGTAAGTGTAAGAAACGTAACCTTTCTACCATTAATTGGAACAAGTGTAACCTTCCAAACAATAAATGTAAGAAATATAACCTTTCTACCCTATTTGTAACAACTTTAACCTTTCAAACAGTAAGTGTAAAAAAAGGTAACCTTTCTACCATTAATTGTAACAAGTGTAACCTTTCAACCAGTAAGTGTAAGAAACGTAACCTTTCTAGCATTTATTGTAACAAGTGTAACTATTCAACCAGTAAGTGTAAGAAACGTAACCTTTCTACCATTAATTATAACAAGTGTAACCTTTCAACCAGTAAGTGTAAGAAACCTAACCTTTCTACCATTCATTGTAACAATTGTAACCTTTCAAACAGTAAGTGTAAGAAACGTATTCTTTCTACCATTATTTGTTACCTTAACACCATTCACTTCAACAGACTTACCCTCTTATTCAATTATTGCAACCTTCCAATCACTTATTGTAGCAGACGCTAAAACATTCTACAAAACAAAAATTAGTATTAATATTTATAAGTGTGTATAATCCTAAATGCTAAAAGCACTTCGCGCGTCATAAAATATTTACTTTGTGTGTAATGTAATGTGTGTGCTTGGTCGGATTAAATTCTCTTTCCACTTGTAAACATCTACGTTTAAGACATGCCCACTCACTTGAAATGCTTTAATCTTTCCAGATCGCTTTGAGCAAGAATGAAAGGAGCAATATCGTGAAAATGTACAACCCTATGAAGCTCTCGGTGTTGGAAACTAAATACCCTTTCATAAGGTGGAGAGAGTACCTAACGCACATGTTAGGCCCATCTGTTCACCTCTTGCCTACGGAAACCATAATAGTGAACGCGCCATCTTTCCTAGAGAAACTGCAAGTATATTTACCGACGGTTGAGAAGAGGTAAATAGCGTAGCATACTGTCATACACGTTACTTAGACAACCGCTAAATATATGTTTAAGTGTAACGTGAAGTGACGTTTTACAAGTATTGTTAGTTAAATCTTCATATTAATACGAGTTGTTTCTTCGACAGAACGGTTGGTAACTACATCATGTGGAAAGCCATGGGCGGCGTGGTCGCCCTTCTGACGACTCCCATGAGGCAGAGGCAGCAGGAGTTCCATCTCGTGCTATCCGGTAAAAAGGTACCAGACAGTTTAAAAGACGAATGCTTGGCGCTCACTACCAACAGGTATGCAGCAACTATATTACATCTTTAATGCTAACTTACTATTATCAGACCAAGATTTTGTGTTGACTGACGATATCTGATGCTGGAAGATGACTAGATCTAAATGTGATGCTTTCTGCTGACTATACTCTATGATACACACTATGCTCACTGGACTATGACTGTCAGTTGACTAGACACATTCACCTCTCTAGACTATAAGCTCTTTGCATTGCGCTGATATATTAACATTTTGATGTTTGTAGCTGATAACAGCCAGAATTTTAGCGAACAGTTGTGGTACACTTGTCCAAGTAATCAACTGAGCTATTGCGCTGCAGATCAACCTCAAACATCCAGAACGCAGTAGGCGTTGAATAATATTGGCGAGATACTTAAATATTTTGAATATCTACATCTTATATTTTCCTTTACCTAAAATTGTGATCATATTTATTCGACATTTTTGGTCCTTTATATATATAACAAATGTCACAAGTATTTGCACGACACAAGTGGCACTGTAACAAACTCTGGCCCCTTTTTAAGGATTTATAAAAGAAATAATATTTATAAAGATTTAAATTCACATGTTATAATTTTTCTACTATTGTATTTGATATAAATGGCAAATGTTAGAGTAAATGTATGGTATTGACGTCTTGCCATTCTAAAGTTCCTATCGAATTTAGTATGTTAGTGAGCTCCTGTCTTGACAAGGATGGTAGATTGTTTTGCTTTATTACTGTTCAACCGCTGGCGAAAAAAACGTTTATAAAGTAACTATATTATTATTCCAATTCTAAAAGACTTGAAGTATTCTATTTGGTTACTTTGTACTTCAAATATTACATTTTGTCATTAATATAATAAATCTTGCTTGCATCGCCACAATCTCAGCTGTCAAGAACTCACTGTCACCTCCCACCCCCTACATCTTGTTACAGATATATTACCGTTACCACTCTTCTGATACGTTACCTGTGCTGTTCCTAACTCTTTGTTAACTACCTGATTCCTTGCGTAAAGAGCACCATCTGACGTTGCTTTCTTCTGACACGCTACCTGTGCTGTTCCTAACTCTTTGTTAACTTCCTGATTCCTTGCGTAATGAGCACCATCTGACGTTGCTTTCTTCTGACACGTTACCTGTGCTGCTCCTAACTCTTTGTTAACTACCTGATTCCTTGCGTAATGAGCACCATCTGACGTTGCTTTCTTCTAATACGTTACCTGTGCTGTCCCTAACTCTTTGTTAACTACCTGATTCCTTGCGTAATGAGCACCATCTGACGTTGCCTTTCTTCTGACACGTTACCTGTGCTGTTCCTACCTCTTTGTTAACTACCTGACTCCTAGCTTAGTGAGCAGAATCTGACGTTGATTTTTCACGTGTCACTGAATGAATTATGTGGTGTCCAGCACATGCAAATGTCACTTATATTGTTATGTTGGTGTTTTATGTTTGCTGTTTGTTTTTAGCCTTGCTTTAGCGGTAGGCGCCTGGTACATTAAAGCCTTCTTCGACGACGAGTCACGGGAAAAAGCCAGGCTGATGGGAAGGAAGATTCGCAGGGAAATGGTGATCGCTCTGATGGATGCTAAATGGCTGGATGACGAATCTAAGTAAATATTTCAAATTTCAATCAGTGAAATTCTTGCCACAGTCAAAAGCAAGTAGTGAAAAAGCACTGGTAGAGAAGTTAATCCTGTTAGAATTGTTATCTTTCCCAATATAACTCCCCTCGTGTGTGTGTGTGTGTGTGTGTGTGTGTGTGTGTGTGTGTGTGTGTGTGACGGTAAAACATTGTCTTGTAATTTGAAGAAAAATGATAATTAATTTAACTTTTTTGTATTATAACTCTAAACAAAGTATGTCAAAACAATATATACTGGCTAATTGGCAAAATAAAATCATTAAAGTGTAAAGGGTAGCGTGCAAGGGGAACACTTAATGTTGGAATTATCAAAAGTAAAATCACGTGTAGTTTGTGGCTTTAAACCGCAGTCGAAATAGAGGGCAACTGCGATAGATTACAATCCCTCGATAATGTAGTAGTTTCATGAAAAAATAAAGTATTTATTTAATTTTAAATTGTCCTATAAAAAAAAGTAATTTGAATAGAGCAAACATGTCGCCTACACAACACTGGACCTGTCACTCAATGGAAGATCGGATCTAGAAAGCCGAATTAGTTGAGGGCAAGTATCGTAAAGTATAACTATATAGAAACTTTTCAACAAACTAAAATATAAACATATTAAATAAAGAGATGTTATTAAATAAATGTTTAAATTTTAAACTCTACTGAAACGATGACTTCACTTCAAGGCATAAATTTGTAAAAGAAGTTATTAGTTTGTATATGACATTAATGTTATAATAAATAATATAAAGGAATGAATATATATAATATAAGGTAGTAAACAAATAATTTCAAAAGATGAATAAATATTAAAGTCAAATTAGAACAATCAGAGAAAAGTAATTTATAAATAAATTGAGGATTTTAATCATAGACTTAGACATAATCAGGTAACCCAAATTTCAGATATATTACATAAAAGTGAATAAAGGCTGTAAGTCTTGGGTTCTCAAAGGAGAACCCCTTTCAACTTATGGTAAAACGTTTTATAGCTCTTATAAAAAGTTGAATAAATGAAAATGAAGCTAAACTTCAATGTAAAATTTATCATTTTCTAATTTAAATAAATATGTTTTTATCTTTTTATGTATTTCTATTACAAAATCTTCCATTATATGTCATGTTTAGCTATAAGATATTTAAGAAATGTGGAATATGTTTTGTATAAACTAAATGTGAATAAAAATCTAACACATTTTAGCAAAAACTGCTCTAAAGAACGCCTTACAAGAAGCTATGAACTTAATCGATAATGTAAAATGGACGCGAGAAGTTATTGTCCTTGCGTACGGTGGTATCCCAGATGAAGTAGCTCTACCTTGAGGACCCTAAGTTGAGGTTTACAAATAGACGGAGCTAATACCGCTAGTTGTCGTGCTGAAGCTTGCAATAGCGCCGCTATGCCTACACTCGGAAAGTGCGTAGTTATAGTCTAATTATGCTTGAAATTATCGTACCGCTCAATATCGAGACTCGTTTGTGTTCCCTAGGAAATCATTACCATCTATCGTTTGTGTTCCCTAGGCGCTCAATATCGTGACTCGTTTGTGCTCCATAGGCGCTAAATATCGTGACTCGTTTGTGTTCCCTAGAGGGTCAATATCGCCATTCGTTTAAGTTCTCTAGACGCTCAATATCGAGACTCGTTTGTGTTCCCTATGCGCTCAATATCGTGACTCGTTTGTGTTTTCTGGCCACCTAATAATGTGGCTCGTTTGTAATCCATAAGCGCTAAATATCGTGACCCGTTTGTGTTCCCTAGGGGGTCAATATTATGACTTGTTTGTTTTCCTAGGCACTCAATATAGTATCACATTTGTGTTCCCTAGGCGCTCAATATCCTGACTCGTTTGTATGTCCTAGGTGCTAAATATCGGGAATTATTTGTGTTCAATAGGCGCTCAATATCGTGACTCGTTTGAGTTCTCTGGCCGCTTAATGTCGTGGCATTTTGTGTTCCCTAAGAAGTATATATCGTGGCTCGTTTGAATGTACTAGGCGCTCAATATCATGACTCGTTTGTGGTCCCTAGGCACTCAATATCGTGACTCGTTTCTGTGTCTTAGGCGCTCAATACGGTGACTCGTTTGTGTTTCCTAGGAGGTCAATATCGTAATTCGTTTATGTTCTCTAGGCGCTCAATATCCTGACTCGTTTGGGTTTCCTAAGCGCTCAATATCGTGATTCGTTTATGATCACAATGCGCTCAAAATCGTGACTCGTTTGTGTTCTCTGGCCACCTAATATCGTGGCTCGTTTGTGCTCCATAGGCGCTAAATATCGTGACTCGTTTGTGCTCCCTAGGGGGTCAATACCATGACTTGTTTGTTTTCTCTAGACACTTAATATAGTTTCACATTTGTGTTCCCTAAACGCTCAATATCATGAATTGTTTGTGTTTACTGGCCGCTTAATATCGTGGCTTGTTTGTGTTCCCTAAGAAGTATATATTGTGGCTCGTTTGTGTTTTCTAGAGGGTCAATATCGTTATTCGTTTAAGTTTTCTAGGCACTCAATATCGTTTTACATTTGTCTTCCCAAGGCGCTCAATATCGTGACTCGATTGTTATCCCTAGGTGGTAAATATCGTCATTCGGTTATATTCTCTAGGCATTCAATAGCCTGACTCGTTTGTGGTACCTAGGCACTCAATATCGATACTCGTTTGTGTGTCTTAGGCGCTCAATACAGTGACTCGTTTGTGTTCCCTAGGAGGTCAATATCGTCATTCGTTTATGTTCTCTATTCGCTCAATACCTTGACTCGTATGTGTTCTTTAGGCGCTCAATATCGTGAATCGATTGGTTTCCAAAGGGCGTCAATATCGTGATTCGTTTGTGTTCACTATGCGCTCAAAATCGTGGCTCGTTTGTGTTCTCTGACCGACTAATATCGTGACTCGTTTGTGCTCCATAGGCACTAAATATCGTGACTTGTTTGTGTTCTCTAGGCGCTCAATATCCTGACTCGTTTGTGCTCCATAGGCGCTAAATATCGTGACTTGTTTGTGTTCCCTAGGGGGTCAATATCATGACTTGTTTGTTTTCCCTAGGTACTCAATATAGTTTCACATTTGTGTACCCTAGGCGCTCAATATCCTGACTCGTTTGTGTTCTCTGGCCGCTTAATATCGTGGCTTGTTCGTGTTCTCTAAGAAGTCAATATCGTGGCTTTTTTGTGCTCCATAGGCGCTAAATATCGTGACTCGTTTGTATTTCCTGAGGGGTCATTATCATGACTTGTTTGTTTTCCCCAGGCACTCAATATCGATTCACATTTGTCTTCCCTAGGCGCTCAATATCGTGACTCGTTTGTGTTCCCTAGGAGGTCAATATCGTAATTCGTTTATGTTTTCTAGGCGCTCAATATCCTGACTCGTTTGTGTTTCCTAAGCGCTCAATATCGTGATTCGTTTGTGTTCACTATGCGTTAAAACTCGTGACTCGTTTGTGTTCTCTGGCCGCTTAATATCGTGGTTTGTTCGTGTTCTCTAAGAAGTCAATATCGTGGCTCGTTTGTATGTCCTAGGTGCTCAATTTCAGGACGCGCTTTTGCTCCCTAGGTGCTCAATATCGTGGCTCGTTTGTATATCCTAGGTGCTCAATATCATGACCCGATTTTGCTCCCTATTCGCCTTATATTATGACCCGATTTTGCTCCATAATCGCTCAATATCGTGACTCCTTTGTATGTCCTACGTGCCATTACTCGTATATCATGACTCGTTTGTGTTCTCTGGCCGCTTATTATCGTGAATTGTTTGTGTTCCCTCAGAAATCAATATCGTGGCTCGTTTGTGTTCCCTTGGGGTTCAATATCGTCATTCGTTTAAGTTCTCTAGGCGCTCAATATCCTGACTCGTTTGTGTTTCCTAAGCGCTCAATATCGTGATTCGTTTGTGTTCATTATGCGCTCAAAATCGTGACTCGTTTGTGTTCTCTGGCCGACTAATATCGTGACTCGTTTGTGCTCCATAGGCGCTAAATATCTTGACTTGTTTGTGTTCCCTAGGGGGTCAATATCATGACTTGTTTGTTTTCCCTAGGTACTCAATATAGTTTCACATTTGTGTTCCCTAGGCGCTCAATATCCTGACTCGTTTGTGTTCTCTGGCCGCTTAATATCGTGGCTTGTTCGTGTTCTCTAAGAAGTCAATATCGTGGCTCGTTTGTATGTCCTAGGTGCTCAATTTCAGGACGCGATTTTGCTCCATAATCGCTCAATATCGTGACTCCTTTGTATGTCCTACGTGCCATGACTCGTATATCATGACTCGTTTGTGTTCTCTGGCCGCTTATTATCGTGAATTGTTTGTGTTCCCTAAGAAATCAATATCGTGGCTCGTTTGTGTTTCCTTGGGGTTCAATATCGTCATTCGTTTAAGTTCTCTAGGCCCTCAATATCCTGACTCGTTTTTGGTCCCTCGGTCAAGAAAAACGAGTCATGATATTGAGTGCCTAGAGAACTTAAACGAATGACGATATTGAACCCCTAGGGAACACAAACGAGCCACGATATTGATTTGTTAGGGAATTCAAACAATTCAAGATAATAAGCGGCCAGAGAACACAAACGAGTCATGATATACGAGTCATGGCACGTAGGACATTTTTTTATTATTTTTTTAAACTTTGTTTTTTTTACCGAAGCACTGCTACCTTAAGGTATATTGTACTTATCTCCCTGATCTAATCAAATAGCCCCTTCCCTTTTACCAGGTTTAGGAGTTTCCTGACTAGTGTTTTACCTTCAGCATCCACCAGAGCTGTACTATCACCATAGAGGTTGAAGCGCCTCTCGGCAAGTGCTTCACATCTATAAATGATGTGTGTGGTAGTCTCCAGTTCTTGACCACATAATCTGCACACTGGTTCATCTTTGTAGATACCCATTTTATGCAAATGTTTCCTTAGTCCACAGTGTCCCGTGAGTAGACCTGTGGCTATCCTCAATTCCTGCCTAGACAGATAGATGAGACTCTTCTGCAGCCCCAAGGAAGGTTTCCTAAGGGTTAGCTTACTGTGTCTCATCCCTTCAGCCCTGATCCAGTGCTCACAGTGTCTTTTAGCCATCCACCTTCGCACTGCAATCTTGACCATGGATTTGGAAATACCTACCGCCGGCTCCGGTCCAATCAGGGGAGTCGAAGACTCCTCTTTGGCCAGAGCATCTGCGGCTTCATTTCCAAATATTCCCCTATGCCTTGGCACCCAACCTATCTTGATTTGATTGTACCTTGTCAGGTCTTGTTGGTTATTTAGGCACTCCCTGACTATGGCCGAGGTGCCTTAATTGCTGCCTGACTGTCGGAGAAAATAGAAATCCGGGTCCCGTGGGTTCCCCTTCTCGCTATCTCTCCCAGACAGGCATTTATAGCATATAATTCGGCCTGAAAGACAGAGGTATGCCTCCCCAAGGAAAAAACTAGTTTTACCCTTGGGTTTTTACAATACACCCCCGCTCCAGTGCCGAAGTCCATCTTGGAGCCATCTGTGTAGCAGATCTGAGCTCCCGATGTTACTGACCCTGACCATTCCATCATAGTTTTGTGGGCCTGGTCAGGTGCAAACGTTCGAGTAATGTGGTCACTGCCCACTTCCAAGACGGGTTCTTTGACCACGCACTCGATACTCATATGTCCCGAAACATCTGGGAGATTAGCCCAATTGTTCGAGTTATGCAATCTCTATGCCGCCAGCCTCGCCTCTCCCCTAAGGACAAGCTCAAGGGGGAGGGAGGTTAGGCATTACTTCCATTGCTGCACCTGGTGTAGTTGTCATCGCTCCCAGTGTGCACAGACAAGCCAATCTCTGGATAGAGCTCAGTTGAGCTCTTGTCTGTGCCTGGTTGGCCTTTGTTCACCACACCAAAGCTCCATAGGTAATCATAGGTCTTATCACCCTCAGATACATCCAGTGCATCATTGATGGCTTCAGTCCCCATTTCTTACCCACCATTCTTCTCACTGTCATCAGTGTCCTTTTGGCCCTGTTAACTGTCCTTTTAAGATGTGGGTTCCAGGTGAGTTTCCTGTCCAGAAGTTGCGTACATACCAGGCGCCGATAGCTAACGAGAGGCTACAAGCATAAAGAAGTGTGTCATTGAATCAATGTTGGTAGCCTATACCAATAGCTATACATGATCAACAACAACAAAATTACTAATAAAAATATATCCATAATTATGTGACAAAGCATGGTCACTTTTATATAACTCTCTCTTATAAATGATATAATGATAAAACTTGACGTATAGATGTAGAATATGAAATAAACATTTTGTATAAGACAGAAAAACTGCAAAAAAATAAGAAAAAACGAAAATATACGTAAACGATAAATAAATAACCGAAACTATTATATTCCAGTATCTGACACCCTCACGCGCGCACGCGCCCGTGCGTGTATCCTTTAATGTTGACTCTCAAGAATAGAATGATTTAAGAAAGAAACTTTACATTTAAAAGTTTGTAACCTTTCTTTCTTTGTTTCTGCTTCGTGTTGCAGTTTGTCGAAGGAAAGTAAGATGGCGTCATCTTAGAGAGCTTATTTGTTTACATACGTCTTCGCTCCTCCGTAGGACATACAAAGGAGTCACGATATTGAGCGATTATGGAGCAAAATCGGGTCATAATATTAAGGAAATAGGGAGCAAAAGCGCGTCCTGAAATTGAGCACCTAGGACATACAAACGAGCCACGATATTGACTTCTTAGAGAACACGAACAAACCACGATATTAAGCGGCCAGAGAACACAAACGAGTCACGATTTTTAACGCATAGTGAACACAAACGAATCACGATATTGAGCGCTTAGGAAACACAAACGAGTCAGGATATTGAGCGCCTAGAAAACATAAACGAATTACGATATTGACCTCCTAGGGAACACAAACGAGTCACGATATTGAGCGCCTAGGGAAGACAAATGTGAATCGATATTGAGTGCCTGGGGAAAACAAACAAGTCATGATATTGACCCCTTAGGAAATACAAACGAGTCACGATATTTAGCGAATATGGAGCACAAAAAAGCCACGATATTGACTTCTTAGAGAACACGAACAAGCCACGATACTAAGCGGCCAGAGAACACAAACGAGTCATGATATTGAGCGAATAGGGAGCAAAAGCGCGTCATAAAATTGAGCACCTAGGACAAAAAAACGAGCCACGATATTGACGTCTTAGAGAACACGAACAAGCCACGATATTAAGCGGCAAGAGAACACAAACGAGTCAGGATATTGAGCGCCTAGGGAACACAAACGAATCACGATATTGAGCGCTTAGGAAACACAAACGAATCACGATATTGAGCGCTTAGGAAACACAAACGAGTCAGGATATTGAGCGCCTAGAGAACATAAACGAATGACGATAATGACGCCCTAGGGAAACCAATCGATTCACGATATTGAGCGCCTAAAGAACACATACGTGTCGAGGTATTGAGCGAATAGAGAACATAAACGAATGACGATATTGACCTCCTAGGGAACATAAACGAGTCACTGTATTGAGCACCTAAGACACAAAAACTAGTATCGATATTGAGTGCCTAGGTACCACAAACGAGTCAGGCTATTGAATGCCTAGAGAATATAACCGAATGACGATATTTACCACCTAGGGATAACAATCGAGTCACGATATTGAGCGCCTTGAGAAGACAAATGTAAAACGATATTGAATGCCTAGAGAACTTAAACGAATAACGATATTGACCCCCTAGGAAACACAGACGAGCAACTATATTGACTTTTTAGGGAACACAAAAAAGCCATGATATTAAACGGCCAGAAAACACAAACGAGTCATAATATTGAGGGCTTAGGGAACACAAACAATTCACGATATTGAGCACCCAGGACTTGCAAACGAGGCATGGTATTGAGCTCTTAGGGAACACAAAATGCCACGACATTAAACGGCCAGAGAACACAAACGAGTCACGATATTGAGCGCTTATTGAACACATATAATTCACGATATTTAGCACCTAGGTCATAGAAACGAGTCACGATATTGAGCGAATAGGACATACAAACGAGTCACGACACTGATCGCCTAGGGAAGAAAAATGTGAAACTATATTGAGTGCCTAGAGAACTTAAACGAATAACGAAATTGACCCCCTAGGAAACACAAACGAGTCACGAAATTCACTTTTTATGGAACACAAACAAGTCACGATAATAGGTGGCCAGAGAACACAAACGAGTCATGATATTGAGGGCTTAGGGAACACAAACAAGTCACGATATTGAGCACCTACGACATACAAACGAGTCACGATATTGAGCGCCTAGTAGATTCAAACGCGTCACGATATTTACCGCCTAGGAATGACAAGTTTGAAACATTATTGAGTGCCTAGAGAATCTAAACGAATAACGATATTGACCCCCTAGGAATCACAAACGAGCCAAGATATTGACTTCTTAGGAAACACAAACAAGTCGTGATTTTGATCGCTTAGGAAACACAAACAAGTCACGATATTGAGCACCTAGGACAAACAAACGAGTCACGATATTGAGCGCCTAGGACATACAAACAAATCACGATATTTAGCGCCTGAGGATCAAAAATGGGTTACGATATTGAACCCCTAGGAAACACAAACGAGACACGATAATTAGCGTTCAGATAACTCAAATGAATCATGATATTGAGCGCTTAGGGAACACAAACAAGTCACGATATTGAGCACCTAGGACATACATACGAGTCAAGATATTGGGTGCTTGAGGGGCAAAAGCGGGTCATGATATTGAACACCTTGAATATACAAACGAGTCACGATATTAAGCGTCCAGTTAACCCAAACGAGTCAATGATATTGAGCGCTTAGGGAATCACGATATTGAACCTCTAGAGAGTAAAAGCGGGTCACGATATTGACCCCCTACGAAACAGAAACGAGCCACGATATTGATTTCTTAAGGAACACAAACAAGTCACTATATTAAGCGGCCAGAGAATACAAACGAGTCATGATATTTAGCACCTAGGACATACAAACGAGTAACGACATTGAGCGCCTAGGGAGCAAAAGTGGGTCATGATATTGAGCACCTACAATATACAAATGAATAACTATATTGAGAACCTAGGGAGCAAAAGGGGGTCATGATATTGAGCATCTAGGACATACAAACGAGCCATGATAATGGCTTCTTAGAGAACACAAACGAGTCACGATATTTAGCGCTTAGGAAACACAAACAAGTCACGATGTTGAGCGTATAAAGATTTTAAACGCATAACGATATTGACCCCCTAGGAAACACAAACGAACCACGTTATTGGCTTCTTAGGGAACACAAACAAGTCACGATATTGACTTCTTAGAGAATACAAACAAGCCACGAGATTAAGTGGTCAACTAACACAAACGAGTCAATGATATTGAGCGTTTGGGGAACACAAACAAGTCATAATATTGAGTGCCTATTGAGCACAAACGAGTCACGATACTGAGCGCCTAGGGAGCAAAAATGGGTCATGTAATTGAGCATCTAGGAAGCACAAAATAGTCATGAATTTGAGCGCCAAGGGAACACAAATGTGAAACTATATTGAGTGTTTAGGGAAAATTAACAAGTCATAATATTGACCCCCTAGGAAACACAAACGAGTCACGATTTTGAACGCCTAGAGAAGAATGTGAATTGATATTGAGTGCCTAGTGAGCCTAAAGGAATGACGATATTTACCTCCTAGGGTACACAAACGAGTCACCATATTTAGCGCCAATGGAGGACAAACGAGCCACGATATTATAAGGTCAGAGAACACAAACGAGTCACGATATTGAGCGCATAGGAAACACAAACGAGTCACGATTTTGAACGCCTAGAGAAGAATGTGAATTGATATTGAGTGCCTAGTGAACCTAAAGGAATGACGATATTGACCTCCTAGGGAACACAAACGAGTCACCATATTGAACGCCTAGGCACTCAATATCGTGACTCGTTTGTGTGTCCTAGGCTAATTGTATGTCGTAGGTGCTCAATACCATTTGCTCCCTAGACGCTCAATATCGTAACTCGTTTGTATGTCCTAGGTGCTCAATATCGTGACTTGTTTGTTTTTGCCTAGGCACTCAACATAGTTTCGCATTTTTATTTCCTAGATGCTCAATATCATTACCGGTTTTGGCTCCCTAGGTGTTCAATATCGTGACTCGTTTGTATGTCCTAGGTGCTCAATATCATGACTCGTTTGTGTTCTCTGGCCGCCTAATATTGTGACTTGTTTGTGTTCCCTAAGAAATCAATATCGTGGCTGTTTTGTGTTTCCTAGGGGTCCATATCGTTATTCGTTTAAGTTCTCTATTCACTCACTATAGTTTCACATTTTGTCTTCCCTAGGCGCTCATTATCGTGACTCGTTTTTGTTCCCTAAGTGGTCAATATCCCCATTCGTTTAGGTTCTCTAGGCAATCAATATCGTGACTCTTTTGTGTTCCCTAGGCGCTCAGTATCGTGACTCGTTTGTGTTCCCTTTACGCTCAATAACGTGACTCGTTTGTGTTCTCTGGTCGCTTAATATCGTGGCTTGTTTGTGTTCCCTAAGAAGTCAATATATTGGCTCGTTTGTGTTTCCTAGTGGGTCAATATCATTATTCGTTTAAGTTCTCTAGGCGCTCAACATCGTGACTTGTGTTCCTTAAGCGCTCAATATCCTGACTCGTTTGTGTTCTCTGGCCGCTGATTATCGTGGCTTGTTTGTGTTCTCTAAGAAGTCAATATCGTGGCTCGTTTGTGTTCTCTGGCCGCTGATTATCGTGGCTTGTTTGTGTTCTCTAAGAAGTCAATATCGTGGCTCGTTTGTATGTCCTAGGTGGTCAATATCATGAATCGTTTTTGCTCCCTAGGTGCTCAATATCGTGACTCGTTTGTATATTCTAGGTGCTCAATATCATGACCCGCTTTTGCTCTCTAGTCGCTCAATATCGTGACTCGTTTGTATGTCCTAGGTGCTCAATATCATGACTCGTTTGTGTTCTCTGGCCGCCTAATATCGTGACTTGTTTGTGTTCCCTAAGAAATCAATATCGTGGCTGTTTTGTGTTTCCTAGGGGTTCATATCGTTATTCGTTTAAGTTCTCTATTCACTCACTATAGTTTCACATTTGTCTTCCCTAGGCGCTCATTATCGTGACTCGTTTTTGTTCCCTAAGTTGTCAATATCCCCATTCATTTAGGTTCTCTTGGCAATCAATCTTTTGTGTTCCCTAGGCGCTCAGTATCGTGACTCGTTTGTGTTCCCTTTGCGCTCAATAACGTAACTCGTTTGTGTTCTCTGGCCGCGTAATGTCGTGGCCCTTTTCTGTTCTTTAAGGGGTCAATATTGTGGCTCGTTTGTGATCCATCGGTCGCCCCGCTCCGACTATCGAACGATGTTCAATACGAAAAATTTTAATTTTTTTCAGCATGTAAAGAAGTAGGAAGCTATGCTATATAACTCTAATAATTTCAGTTAGAAGATAGGATGTAATATGAGAGACTGAGTTGAAGAGAAAAAAATTGTTTTTATTCGACAGCTTTTTAAAAACTGTACTTCCGCATCTTAAAACAAAAATATATTCTGTTTTTCCTCAAATAGACCGTTACATTGACGGTTACATGTTGTGAAAAATTCACCGTTTTTATAGAAACATTGATTGATTCTCTGCAGCCGAAATCTGACGTCATACGGTCAATGTGAATACATACTACACTAAGTACGAAAATTGCAATGCAAACAAAGCGAGACCCTATCGGCTGGTTTGTAGACACTATTTTTTGAATATTTTGCAGGAACAGAGCTGGGGACAAGTGCGACTCAATAGTGGATCACATCGGCTATCCAGACGAGTTGACAGATGACAACCTTGTATCGGATTTCTATTCCAAAGTAAGTATCTAATTTATTTATAACTTTGTGGTTATGAAAGTATTTACTACGTAACTAGCTTCCACAGGTAATATTATAAAAAAAGTTATGTATGGCAATTTTAGTGCTGACAGAAGTGATAACTTATTTGCGTGTAGAAATGCTATATACACACGGTCGGTATACTTTTAACTTGGTATAGTATATATATATATATATATATATATATATATATATATATATATATATATATATATATAAACGCTTAGTTTAGACATTTTACAAATCAATCCTGATATTAATCTTAAAATACAAAAAAAAACAAACCATAATGTCGAATTTCAAAAGTCTAGTTTAAAATTTAAGCTCAGAATAAAATATGTTATTTTTATGCAAAGGAACGTAAATATTTAAGTTAGAGCTCTCAAAAGAAGCCTATCATTATTTTATTATTAATATATCGTTTTTTTGTATTGCTGCCAAGTAGCCGATATTTAGTGCAAGTAGTTATTAATAGTTCCACTGAGGGCAGTACTGTACGGCTTAGCTTTATTATCAGCTTATCCTTACATAATTGATGTTGCTTACATTAGCTTCACATGTTCTAGGTAACTGTTACAACAGTAGCTTCAAAGGTCCAGGTAACTGTTACAACATTAGTTCAACAAGTTCTAGGTAACTGTTACAACACTAGCGTCTCAGGTTCTAGGTAACTGTTACAACACTAGCTTCACAGGTTCTAGGTAACTGTTACAACATTAGTTCAACATGTTCTAGGAAACTGTTACGACATTAGCTTCACATGTTCTAGATAACTGTTACGACATTAGCTTCGTATGTTCTAGGTAACTGTTACAACATTAGTTCAACATGTTCTAGATAACTGTTACAACATTAGCTTCACATGTTCTAGATAACTGTACGACATTAGCTTCCTTTGTTATAGATAACTGTTACGACATTAGATTCGAATGTTCAAGATAACTGTTACGACATTAGCTTCACTTGTTCTAGATAACTGTTACGACATTAGCTTCGTATGTTCTAGATAACTGTTACGAAATTAGCTCCGTATTATCTAGATAACTGTTACGACATTAGCTTCACATGTTCTAGATAACTGTTACGACATTAGCTTCACATTTTCTAGATAACTGTTACGATATTAGCTTCACATGTTCTAGATAACTGTTACGATATTAACTTCACATGTTCTACATAACCGTTACGACATTAGCTTCGTATGTTCTAGATAACTGTTACGACATTAGCTTCACATGTTCTAGATAACTGTTACGACATACGACATTAGCTTCACATGTTCTAGATAACTGTTACGACATTAGCTTCGTATGTTCTAGATAACTGTTACGACATTAGCTTCACATGTTCTAGATAACTGTTACGACATTAGCTTCACATGTTCTAGATAACTGTTACAACATTAGCTTCGTATGTTCTAGATAACTGCTACGACATTAGCTTCACATGTTCTAGATAACTGTTACGACATTAGCTTCACATGTTCTAGATAACTGTTACAACATTAGCTTCATATGTTCTAGGTAACTGTTACAACATTAGCTTCATATATTCTAGGTAACTGTTACATTAGCTTGACATGTTCTAGATAACTGTTACAATATTAACTTCATATATTCTAGGTAACTGTTACAACATTAGCTTTATATGTTCTAAGTAACTGTTAAAACGTCAGTTCAACATGTTCTAGGTAACTGTTACAACATTAGCTTCATATGTTCTAGGCAACTGTTACAACATTAGCTTCATATGTTCTAAGTAACTGTTACAACAATATTTCAACATGTACTATTTAACCGTTACGACTTTAACTTTACATGTTCTAGGTAACTGTTACAACATTAGGCTTTACATGTTCTAGATAGCTGTTACAACATTAGCTTCATATGTTCTAGGTAAATGTTACATTAGCATCACATGTTCTAGATAACTGTTACGACATTAGCTTCGTATGTTCTAGGTACCTGTTACATCATTAGTTCAACATGTTCTAGGGAACTGTTACAACATTAGTTCAACATGTTCTAGGTAACAGTTACAACATTAGCTTCGCATGTTCTAGGTAACTGTTACAACATTAGCTTCATATGTTCTAGGTAACTGTTACAACATTAGCTCAACATGTTCTAGGTAACTGTTACAACATTAGCTTCACATGTTCTAGGTAACGGTTACAACAGTAACTTTACATGTTCTAGGTAACTGTTATAACATTAACTTTACATGTTCTAGGTAACTGTTACAACATTAGTTCAACATGTTCTAGGTGACTGTTACATTAGCTTTATATGTTCTACATAAATGTTACAACATTAGGTTCACATGTTCTAATTAACGGTTACAACTTTAACTTTGCATGTTCTAGGTAACTGTTATAACATTAACTTTACATGTTCTAGGTAACTGTTACAACATTAGTTCAACATGTTCTAGGTAACTGTTACGACTTTAGCTTCACATGTTCTAGATAACTGTTACAACATTAGCTTCGTATGTTCTAGATAACTGTTGCGACATTAGTTTCACATGTTCTAGATAATTGTTACGACATTAGCTTCACATGTTCTAGATAACTGTTACGACATTAGCTTCACATGTTCTAGATAACTGTTACGACATTAGCTTCGTATGTTCTAGGTAACTGTTACAACAGTTCAACATGTTCTTGGTAACTGTTACAACATTAGCTTCACATGTTCTAAGTAACTGTTACAACATTAGTTCAACATATTCTAGGTAACTGTTACAATATTAACTTTCCATGTTCTAGGTAACTGTTATAACATCAACTTTACATGTTCTAGGAAACTGTTATAACATCAACTTCATATGTTCTAGGTAACTGTTACATTAGCTTGACATGTTCTACATAACTGTTACAACATTAGCTTCATATGTTATAATACACAAAGTAATTTAATGTATTATAATCAAAATTGCATTCGCGAATGTACTATCAAGTACATTTCGTCAAGGGCTGTATGGATGGAATATATTTGTAAAACCATTGCTGCCGAACCAAGTGACTGGTTTGAAATCGGTTTTGCCCCAAATTAACGTTTTGGAGCTTCGATAGACTTTTAGTGATTTAGAGGAATATTGAAAATAATAAGAAATATTTAGTTGTGGTTTAAGCCGGAGTTGATTATTTTATATAAACTTGTAGTTGGAACTAGACGGTGAGCATTACTTCGAATCTTTGATGAACCTATCCAAGTTTAAGTGGGATCTTGCCGTGGCCAAACTTCGAATCCCCGTGAACAAGACGGACTGGAAGACCCATGGAAACGTGGGGGCTAACATTGGATACTACTCTCCCTTGGAGAACTCGATGAGTAAGTGTGAAAGGGACGCTGGGAGGTAGTGTGTGCATGCTTGGACGCATCTCTGTCTGCTACAGGGAAAACACTGCATGACTTGGGAAATTCCATTTTAATGACGACAATTGGTACTAAATGCTATAAATATAAAGACAGTGTTTGCTTAGTATCATTTTCATGAACAAAATTATGGGAAATAACATTTTCATGGAGAAAATATCGGTTATTGTACTTTTGACAAGGGCAGTTAGCAGTAAATGTAATTTACTTGAAGAAAATTAATGTTAAGTATGATTTTGATAAAGAAAAATATTGGTAAAGTAATTTGCATGAAGAAAATAATTGGTATATGTCATTTATATAAAAACAAATAATGGGAAATGTCATTTTAATAAAGACAATTGCTGGGAAATGCCATTTTAATCAAGAAATTATTTTTGATAGCAAAAAAAAATTACTGTTGAATGTTATCTATGAAATGACAGATACATATAGTAATAGTGTTTTTTATTTAAAAGATTACTAATTACCAATTGCATTTTAGTTTTCCCAGCGGGAGTTCTGCAGGACGTATTTTACAACAAAGGTCGGCCCTTTTACTTGAACTATGGAGCTTTCGGAGCTATTTATGCACATGAAATTACTCACGGGTTTGATAATTTGGTAATTATACGAAAAACAATTTTTATACACTTTTAACTGACCCATTGAACTAACATTACTGCTTGTTAAAATTGTAGTAATATTGTATTTTTACCTCTTACATGAGGTGTAGGTTAATTTTCTGTGTACACATCATTGTCTCTACAACACGCTCTGACATGTGATGACTAGCTCTACCTCAATGTCTGAGCAGACACATGGGAGAGAAGGTAAAGTGGTCACACTTTACAACTGGTTACCGGCTCATTTTATACTGCTCAACATAAATTCGCATCATTTTATACTGCTCAACATAAATACGGCTCATGTTTTACTGATCAACATAAATACGGCGGAATTATACTGCTCAACATAAATTCGCCCCATTTTATAATGCTCAACATAAATTCGGCTCATTTTATGACGCTCGACATAAATACGGCTCATTTTATAACGCTCAACAATAATACCACTCATTTTATACTTCGCAACATAAATACGGCTCATTTTATACTGTTGAAAATAAATAGGCTCATTTTATTCTGAACAACATAAATACGGCTCATTTTATACTGATCAACATAAATACTGCTCATTTTATAATATATAGGTTTTTTTTTGCTTTTTACATATTTAAAAACAATTTTTGTTATGCATAGCCTAATAATAATAAAATTTAATTTATTTGAAAAAAAATACCTTAAAAGACTTTTATGTTTTATAGGGCACACAGTTTGATAACGTGGGCAATATTCGGGATATTTGGAGCAAGAAGACGAGGAAAGCCTTCGCCACAAAAATGGAGTGTGTTGTGAAGGATGCGGAGAATTATACGCTGAGGGACGTGAAGATAAAGGTGAGCGGAACCATCTGGTGAATGCAACAAACTCTTATCTCCAATAGCAGCTTCTATTCTGATTCGATCGCTTTAAAACCTTCTCCTGCGTCTTATGATTCCCAGTTTATTTTCTTCTCGGTCCATCCATAGGTTTCCTTTGACTTCTCTGTCTTACCTTCTCTAAATGTAAGTCTGGGCAAAATGTTAAATTTTCATTAACATCGCGTCTTAATGATTTGATTTCAGATTAACGGAACCAACACGAAGCAGGAGAACGCTGCGGACATGGCCGGCGTGAAACTCTCTTACAGGGCGTACATGAAGTGGGTGAAGAAGAACAAAGAGGAGCCCCGAGTCCAGGGCCTGGAGAAGTTCACCCCGCAGCAGATGTTCTGGCTTAGCTATGCCAACACATGGTGCACGGTGTACAGGGTGCCGACGCTTAAACTGCAGATAAGCACAGGGTACCATGCTCCAGCCGAGTTCAGGGTCAACAATGCCTTAAGGAACCACGAAGCCTTTGCTAAAGACTTCAAGTGCCGTGACGACGCCTTTATGAATCCGGAAAAAAGGTGTAATGTATGGTAAATAAATGTTTGTCGGTTGAGGAAGCGTTTATTACATTCTTTGCACATTTTCTCTGTAATGCAACGCAGAAGTATATACTTGTGTAGTGCTGGGAGTCTCTCCTAGACCTACTAGCAAGTTAAGTGAATAGAAAGAGTAGGGCGAGGCAGTCTCATCCCAACCTCGCCTGAGACGTTTCCACTTAAAACTTTAAACAATTACTAAATTCTCAATTCCGTTCTACAAATACATATTTCTTAACTGTTTCTTTATAAATAAATAGGCTAAGACTAAACGTTAAGAGACATGTTGTTGGATGAAACCACTTTCAAGCAGTGTTAATCTTGTGCATCCAAGTGTCTTCTTGGTTATTCCCAAAACCTTGTCTTGGAATAACTGGAGTCTGCGTGTGCGTGAGTTGCCTGCGTGGCCCCAGACGGGTGAAGCGTGCGTGAGTATGCTGAGCAACATAGATACGTATATATTAGTGGACGCCCGTAGTGAAAGTGGGCTTGTTCTGTTAAGCATAGGATATAGTTGAATTGATGTAATTGTTGCTATTATTTAACGCGATGGTACTATGAGGGTTCCAAATCAGGCCTCTGTTGAGTATGACTCCCAGATACTTGACCTGATTCTCCCAGTGAATGTCCCCGCCCAGTAGTTTTAGTGGTATGTCAGGTTTCTGTGCCCTACGTTTAGAGAGGAGGAAAGTCTGGCCACGTTCACCTAACTCTCCAGTAGCTCAGCCAAAATTCTAGCCCTGTTAGATGGTCCTGTAAATTGGAATGAAGGAGGTGTGGTGGCTATGACTGAGCTCCCTGAAGATCTAACGGATTGGCTCAAGTCTACCTGGGACCAAAGGGTGAGGCCGTTAGGTAGAGTCAACCGAGAGTAGATAGGGGTCCGATTGCACTACCTGGACTGACAGGGTATTGAGGTACGGAAGTCTGGGCGTTCAGAAAATTGCATTGGTCCCGAGTAGTTCCGGGAAAGCGGTTGTGTCTTGGTTGGAGCTCGTCTCGTCCTAGGGGCGGTCCGGTCAGCAGTCCAGGGCTTACAGTGAGATAGTAAGACTCTTGCACACTATTACCACGGATCGAGGTACCGAGCCTACCGTCTCGGGCCTGACGCCAGTCACCAGGGTAGGAGTCACGAGTTTGTATTGTAGTGGTTTCGCATGCTAGACTGCGGATTCCAGACTTAAGAGAATTAATGTGTTCTTGTGACAAGGAGGAGATCCGCTAAGAACCGGCTACACCTTGTCAACACTCTTATTTTTCACTATCTTTCTTTCTTCTTTAAAACTTGACTAAGCACAATCCCAATGCCATGACTTTACAGAGAGGATTTTTTTTTACCCGGGTCTGAGCCCCAAAACCCGCTCAGCCCTCGTGGCAGCCAACCTCTAGCGATCTACCTCCGTCTCACTTGCGCATGCGGTTAGTATTCCTACGGCGAGTGAAGGAAACGGGATTGATTGCCCATGTACCAAGCTCATAAGCTCTCTCCATGGAAAATCAGGAGATAGTGAAATGAAACAGTTTGGTAAGTGTCGCTCTTAAGCGGGATAAAAAAACCTGGAGAGAAAGAAACTCTGCCACGAAAAATCCCGTGACAAAACATGCAGAAACCCTGGGGGCTTGGATCACCTTATGCTAAGGAATAAGGAGAGGTATTTAACTTTGGAAATACCTTGTTATTAAAATTTAAGGCAGGCATGACATGGACTTCTTCTTCTGCTGCGTACTCGAAACTGAAAAGGCATGCAATCAAATTAGTACTTCCGTTGCGGCCCTGGAGATGTGCCCCTGCGTCACCTGGAACATAACTGTGAAGCAGAATTTATTAGTATGTATATTTTATTTTTTTTGTTATGGTGTGAGCTAGGTGGTCAGTAAGGACAGCGGCCATCTGTGTGTGTCGTGGGTGGGGTCATATCTACCCAGTGAGGAAATGATTGTGGATGTTGTATGTGCGTGAGCCTGTTTGTAGAACCTTGTTGCTAAGTGTTGGAGGTGTTGTATGATGAAAGGCACTTTCAAGTCAGTGTAAAGCAGTGTTAATCTTGTACACCTAGGTACCTTCGTGATTATTCGCAAAACCTTGTTCTCGAATAACTGTAGTCTGCGTGTGCGTGAGTTGCCTGCATGGCTCCAGACGGGTGAAGCGTATGTGAGTATGCTGCGCAACATAGATACGTATATAGTAGTGGCCCACGTAGTGAAAGTGGGCTCGTTCTGTTAAGCATAGGATATAGTTGTGTTAATCTAATTGTTACTTTTTTTAACGTGTTGGTAATGTGAGGGTCCCAAGTCCGGCCTCTGTCGAGTGTTACTCCCAGATATTTGACCTGGTTCCCACAGTGAATGTCCTCGCCTAATAGTTTTAGTGGTGTGTTGAGTTGGTGTGTCCTACGTTTGGAGAGAAGCAAAGCCTGGCACTTGGTCACGTTCACCCTAACTCTCCAGTAGCTCAGCCATGATTCTAGTACTGTAAGGTGGTCTTGTAAATATAAGTGTATTAGATGTTGTTCCCATGACTGAGCGGATAACGCGGTGTCATCTGCAAATATGGCCACTTGTGCATTGAGTGTTGTCGGTATGTCGTTGATGTAGATGTTGAACAATAATTGAGCCCTGAGAGACTCCGGCTCGTATAGTCCGTAGTGGAGATTGAGTATGATCTACATCAACCCTAAACTTACGGTTGGACAGGTATGAGCTAACTAGGTTGTATAAGCCCGCCTGGAAAGCCATAGTGACGTAGTTTCACTAAGAGCCCGTTGTGCCAGACCCGATAAAGGCATTTTCAATGTCCAGGAAGACTACCCCAGTCGAGCAGTAATTATTGAAACCCTTGGTTGCATGCTCCACCACTCTCATCAGCTGATGTGTAGCCGAGTGTTTTGTCCTAAAGCCAAATTGCTCTGATCTCAGTATGTTGAGTGTGTGTGGATATGCTTGTTGATACGTTTGAGCAAAATGTTTTTTACAGAGAGTAAGGCGGAGAGTTGACAGATGCTTCACTCTGTCAGAGTATTGGGGAACTTACTAGATAAACTACAACCCTTTTGCAACCGCGCAGGTGTGACAATGAGTAAAGGTTTGTAGATCAACGAACCGGGTAAATGTAGCTTCATTGTATAGTGAAGGTTACTAGCTTGATGGAGACCAAACAACATCCTGAAATTATACTTTTATGTATATATATAATGTCATACTTACAATGTCATACTTACATAGCCGCATTGCGGTTATATAATGCATTAGGTTGTATATTTCATTTTATATTCTGGATTCGTTTTATAGCAAAGAATTCGTCACCTTTACAACTTTGCCTTTTCAACAGGTAATGGATGGAGTTGTAAAAGTAGTATATCTAAACAATATAAATAAAGTAACTAAATAAAGTAAATAAATAAAGTGTAAATAAAGAAGTCCCAATGACCACAGAAAAAAGAACTAGACACAATTAAATATTTAGCATACACAAATGGATACAACACCACAATAATAGACAAACTATGGTACAAAATACAAAAAAACACTAAAATTAACACTACAGACAGGGAAAACAAATACATCATATTACCATTCATAAACAAAACAACAAATAAAATAGCCCGCAAATTTCAAAAAATAGGTTACAAAATAGCATACAAAACCAATAACAAGTTACAATACAAAATACAACACAACACCAACAACAAAGATAAACTACAAGCACCAGGCGTATATAAACTGAACTGCGACGAATGTAACAAATTCTACATTGGACAAACAGGTCGCAGCTTTAAACAAAGAGTCGAAGAACACGAACAGAACACCAACTCAACATTTTACAATCACTTAAAAGAAACAGGACACAAATACACAGACATTTATCATAATTTAGCAATCCTACACATCAACAAAAAAGGACCATATTTCAACACACTAGAACAATATGAAATTTACAGACACACAGAAACACAAAATACAAACATATTAAACGAACAAACACAATACAAATCACACATACTCTTTGATACTATCGAAAACGCCTTTAAAACAGTCACATCTATGACCCAACATCTCAAAGCAGAAGACACTGATGAAGATCGGCACATAGCGATCGAAAACGTTCTGTCTCAGTAAGTATTAACAAATTTACTAAATATAAAGTTCGGATAGTCATAAACTTTTGTTTAAGTGATTAATAAGTTTCACCGAACGTAATGGACTACAAAATTCAAGAAATAAAGTAACATTACCTAAATCAGCTGTTCTACCACATAACGTACGACGTTAAATCAACTGTTTTATTAAATCAAATGTTATTTAAACCAAAATGGGACGAAATAACTATAATTGGCCCCATTTGTAAAAATATTTTCTCCCATATAAAACTAAAATTATTTTATTATTAATATTTTTTAATAAATTATAATTAATAAACTGTAATAATATAAAGTATCTCCACTACAAGTTTAAAAAAATGTGTTTGAACTTGAGTGGATTAATAAAGAGTATTTTATTAACGATTGGGAATTTGTATAAGATATGTATAGGGAGAGTGTGAACTAATAGAAGGAATTGAAAAAGGTTACGGTTGAGTGTTTAGTGGGTCTCAAAGTCATACTTTTGTGGCTTTTAAAGTAAATTAGGAAATAGTATTTTCATTATACTACTTTCAGTGTCCATAGTGTTCGAGAGCAATAAAGTTACGAACACTGTTTTAATGGCATTCGTTCTTTCATGAATAGCTATTTATTTGTATTTGTATTGAAGAGAATGTCTATTTATGTATTCAGTACTTAAGATAAGCCCTGGATATATGACGTAACTAACAATTCCCTTGGCTGACGATAAGGAGATAAGATATTGTCAGTCACAGAAGTTGTGTTACGTCCGGGTAGTCAGAAAAATGCAGCTTCTCGATTTGCCTCTCTTTGTGGTTTTGTGGGGTTGTACATCGTTGCAAGGTTGGTATTATTTATCTTTGACATGAAATACTTTCGAAGATTGGAAAATGCTACAATAGGTAAAATGTAATGGGATATTATAAATGTAAAATTATGTCTTTAGTGTTTTATTGAAATTCGCTGTTTATGTTACACTGAAATGCTATTGTATATATTCTACAATATTGTACTAGGGAATACATTTTACTGTCTGCGTTTAAAAGTAAAACAAAATTTAGGGCCTCAATGAACTTTCAACGTGTATGTTGAAAATGCTTGAATGAAGTTGTGAAAACATCGAAGCTATGTGCAATATCTACATTATACATTACATTAAATCATTTGTGACATATCAAATATATATAAATATATATAAAATACGTTTTCTTGTTTAATAATTTAAAACAACATTGGTTATTCAAATACAAGAATATTTATTAATTTATATCCAAAGCTTTTCGTTGGTAAACAGTACCAACATCATCAGAAATGAAAATTACAATAATGTCATTATTGTAATTTTCATTCCTGAAGATGTTAGTACTGTTTACCAACGAAAAGCTTTGGATATAAATTAATAAATATTCTTGTATTTGAATAACCTATGTTGTTTTAATATATATATATATATATATATATATATATATATATATATATATATATATATATATATATATATATATATATACATAAAGACGAACGGAAGCTCGCACTAATTCACTCTCATACACATTAAGAAAGAGGCCAACAAAAACAAAAAAAAAAGCCTATCAGTTTTCATTTAACTATTGAGGCCTTAAACCAACAAGAACACAAAGAAAGTTTTACGATTTATTTTATTGAACTGAATTTTAAGTCCTGGACTAAATTACCTATACCACTAAGAACTGTTTACGATTTAACTTATTGAACTGAATAAGTTAATTAGTACCTTTACCAAGTGAACTAAACAACAAAGATCTAATTACGATTTATTTTATTGAACTGAATATTAGGACCTTCACCAACTTACCTGGAACGCAAAGAACAGTTACAGACATATTTTAATGAAACTAACATTAAGATCTTTACCAAGTTCACTAAACAAAAAGAACTATTTACGATTTAAATTACTGATCTGAATATTAAGACCTTCACCAAGTTAACTGGAATACAAAGAACTATTACAAATATATTTTATAGAATCTAATATTAGTACCTGTACCAAGTTTATTAGAAATTTAAAAAAACTATTTACGATTTATTTTATTGGACTGAATATTAGGACTTATGGAAAGTTAATTAGAACACAAAGATCTTTTTGCTATACATTTTATTAAACTGAATATTAGGACCTTCACCACTTTAACTAGAACATAAAGAACTGTTACAGATATAATTTAATGAACGTGATTTTAAGACCTTTACCAAATTAACCAGACACAAAGAACTATTTGCGATTCATTTAATTGAACAGAATAATAGGACTTTCACCAAGTAAACTAGAACACTACGAACTATTACAGATATATTTTAATGAATGTAATATTAAGACCTATACCAAGTTAAAAAGAACAAAAACAGCTGTATGCGATGCATTTAGTTGAATAAAATATTACGACCTTCACCAAGTTAACTACAAGACAAAGAACTGTTACAGATATATTTAAATGAATCTAATATTAAGGTCTTTACCAAGGTAAATAGAACACAAAGAAATATTTGCGATTCATTTTATTGATCAGAATATTATGACCTTTACCAAATTAACTAGAACATAAAGAACTGTTACAGATATATTTAAATGAATCTAATAATAGGACATTTACCATGTTAATAAGTACACAAACACCTATTTGCGATTCATTAAATTCAACAGAATATTATGACCTTCACCAAGATAACTAGAACATAAAGAACTGTTACAGATATATTTAAATGAATCTAATATTAGGACATTTACCATGTTAATAAGTACACAAACACCTTTTTGCGATTCATTAAATTCAACAGAATATTATGACCTTCACCAAGTTAACTGAAACACAAAGAACTGTTACAGATATATTTAAATGAATCTAATACTAGGACATTTACCATGTTAATAAGTACAGAAACACCTATTTGCGATTCATTAAATTCAACAGAATATTATGACCTTCATCAAGTTAACTGAAACACAAAGAACGGTTACAGATATATTTTACTGAATCTAAAATTAGGACATTTACCAAGGTTACTAGAACAAAAAGAACTGTTACAGATATATTTCACTGAACCTAATAATAGCACCTTTACCAGGGTTACTACAACACAAGGAACCGTTACAGATATATTTTAATGAATCTAATATTAGGACCTTTAACAAGTTAACTGGAACACAAACAACTATTTGCGATTCATATAAATTGAACAGAATAATAAGACTTTTACCAAGTTAACTGGAACACAAAGAACTACTTGCGATTCATCTTATTGAACAGTATATTATGACCTTTACCAAGTTAATTAGATCACAAAAAACTATTTATAATTTTTTTTTATGAGAATATTAGGACCTTCACAAAGTTAACTAGAACACAAAGATTTGTTACAGATATATTTTAACGAATCTAATAATAATGTCTTTAAAAATTAATTAGAACACAAGGAAGTATTTGCGATTCATTCTATTCAAGTGAATATTAGGACCTTCACCAAAAGACTAGAACACAAAGGACTGTTACAGATATATTTTAATCAATCTAATGTTAAGACCAATACCAAGTTAAAAAGAACACAAAAAACTATTTGCGATTAATTTTATTGAACAGGATCTTTACCAAGTTAATTAAAACACAAGAATTATTTAAGATTGTTTTTCATCAGAATTTTAGGACCTTCACAAAGTTAACTAGAACACAAAGATTTGTTACAGATATATTTTAAAGAATCTAATATTAGGTTTTTAAAAATTATTTAGAACTCAAGGAATTATTTGCGATTCATTCTATTCAAGTGAATATTAGGACCTTCACCAAATTAACTAGAACACAAAGAACTATTACAGATATATTTTAATGATCCTAATATTAGGAGTTTTACCAAGTTAATTTTAAATCAAAGAACTATTTACGTTTTATATTATTGAACTGATTAGGTCCTTTACCAAATTAACTAGAACACAAAGAACTGTTACAGATATATTTTAATGAATCTAATATTAAGTTCTTTACCAAAGTAATTAGAACACAAAAAACTATTTCAGATTCATTTTATTCAAGTGAATATTAGGCTTCCTTCACCAAATTAACTAGAACACAAAAAACTATTACAGATATATCTTAATGATCCTAATATTAGGACTTTTACCAAGTTAATTTTAAATCAAAGAACTATTTACGTCTTATATTATTGAACTGATTAGGTCCTTTACCAAATTAACTAGAACACAAAGAACTATTACAGATATATTTTAATGGTCCTAATATTAGGACTTTTACCAAGTTAATTTTAAATCAAAGAACTATTTACGTTTTATATTATTGAACTGATTAGGTCCTTTACCAAATTAACTAGAACACAAAGAACTATTACAGATATATTTTAATGATCCTAATATTAGGACTTTTACCAAGTTAATTTTAAATCAAAGAACTATTTACGTTTTATATTATTGAACTGATTAGGTCCTTTACCAAATTAACTAGAACACAAAGAACTGTTACAGATATATTTTAATGAATCTAATATTAAGTTCTTTACCAAAGTAATTAGAACACAAAAAACTATTTCAGATTTATTTTATTCAAGGGAATATTAGGCTTCCTTCACCAAATTAACTAGAACACAAAAAACTATTACAGATATATTTTAATGATCCTAATATTAGGACTTTTACCAAGTTAATTTTAAATCAAAGAACTATTTACGTTTTATATTATTGAACTGATTAGGTCCTTTACCAAATTAACTAGAACACAAAGAACTATTACAGATATATTTTAATGATCCTAATATTAGGACTTTTACCAAGTTAATTTTAAATCAAAGAACTATTTACGTTTTATATTATTGAACTGATTAGGTCCTTTACCAAATTAACTAGAACACAAAGAACTATTACAGATATATTTTAATGATCCTAATATTATCACTTTTACCAAGTTAATTTTAAATCAAAGAACTATTTACGTTTTATATTATTGAACTGATTAGGTCCTTTACCAAATTAACTAGAACACAAAGAACTATTACAGATATATTTTAATGATCCTAATATTAGGACTTTTACCAAGTTAATTTTAAATCAAAGAACTATTTACGTTTTATATTATTGAACTGATTAGGTCCTTTACCAAATTAACTAGAACACAAAGAACTGTTACAGATATATTTTAATGAATCTAATATTAAGTTCTTTACCAAAGTAATTAGAACACAAAAAACTATTTCAGATTCATTTTATTCAAGTGAATATTAGGCTTCCTTCACCAAATTAACTAGAACACAAAGAACTATTACAGATATATTTTAATGAATCTAATATTAAGTTCTTTACCAAAGTAATTAGAACATAAAAAACTATTTCAGATTCATTTTATTCAAGTGAATATTAGGCTTCCTTCACCAAATTAACTAGAACACAAAAAACTATTAGATACATTTTATTGATACTAATATTAATACTTTTACCAAGTTAATTAGAACACAAATAACTATTTACGTTTTATACTATTGAACAGAATATTAGGACATTTACCACGTTAATAAGAACATAAAGAACTATTTAAGATTTTTGATAGATCAGAGCATTAGGACCTTCACAAAGTTAACTAGAACACAAAGATTTGTTACAGATATATTTTAAAGAATCTAATACTAAGGTTTTTAAAAATTAATTAGAACACAATGAATTATTTGCGATTCATTTTATTCAAGTGAATATTAGTACCTTCACCAAATTAACTAGAACACAAAGAACTGTTACAGATACATTTTAATGATACTAATATTAGAACTTTTACCAAGTAAATTACAAATCAAAGAACTATTTACGTTTTATATTATTGAACTGATTAGGACCTTTACCAAGTTAACTAGAACACACAGCACTGTTACAGATATATTTTAATTATTCTAATATTATGGTCTTTACCAAGCTAATTAGAACACAAAGAACTATTTGCGATTCATTTAATTGAGTAGAATATTAGGACCTTTTCCAAGTTAACTATAACACAAATTACGATTTAAGATTTTTTTGATCAGAATTTTAGGACCTTCACCAAGTTAACCAGAACACAAATATTTGTTACAGATATTTTAAAGAATCCAATATTAAGATCTATACCAAGTTAAAACGAACACAATGAACTATTTGTGATTCATTTTATTCAAGTGAATATTAAGACGTTCACCAAGTTAACTAGAACACTAAGAACTATTACAGATATATTATAATGAATGTAATATTAAGACCATTACCATGTTCATAAAGATACAAACATCTGTTTGCGATTCATTTAATTCAACAGAATATTATGACATTCGCCAAGTTAACTGGAACACAAAGAACTATTTGGGATTCATCTTATTGAACAGAATATTAGGACCTATACCAAATTAACTTAAACACATAGAACAATTACAGATATATTTTGATGAATGTAATATTAAGACCTATACCAAGTTAAAAAGAACAAATACAGCTGTTTGCGATGCATTTAGTTGAACAGAATATTAGGACCTTCACCAAGTTAACTAGAGCATAAAGAACTGTTACAGATATATTTAAATGAATCTAATATTAGGACATTTACCAAGTTATTAAGTACACAAACAACTATTTGCGTTTCAATAAATTCAACAGAATATTATGACCTTCATCTAGTTAACTGGAACACAAAGGACTGTTACAGATATATTTTACTGAATCTAAAATTATTACCTTTACCAAGGTTACTAAAACACAAAGAACTGTTACAATTATATTTCACTGAACCTAATAATAGCACCTTTACCAAGGTTACTAGATCACAAAGAACTGTTACAATTATATTTCACTGAACCTAATAATAGCACCTTTACCAAGGTTACTAGATCACAAAGAACTGTTACAATTATATTTCACTGAACCTAATAATAGCACCTTTACCAGGGTTACTAGAACACAAGGAACCGTTACAGATATATTTTAATCAATCTAATATTATGACCTTTAACAAGTTAACTGGAACACAAACAACTATTTGCGATTCATTTAAATTGAACAGAATGTTAGGACTTTTACCAAGTTAACTGGAACACAAAGAACTATTTGCGATTCATTTTATTGAACAGAATATTAGGACCTTTACCAAGTTAATTAGAAAACGAACAAAAATTTATAATTGTTTTTGATCCTAGAATATTAGGACCATCACAAAGTTAACTAGAACACAAATATTTGTTACAGATATATTTTAACGAATCTAATAATAAGTTCTTTAAAAATGAATTAGAAATCAAGGAATTATTTACGATTCATTTTATTGAACAGAATATTAGGACCTTTACCAAGTTAATTAAAACACAAAGGACTGTTACAGATATATTTTAATCAATCTAATATTAAGACCAATACCAAGCTAAGAAGAACACAAAGAACTATTTGCGATTCATTTTATTGAACAGAATATTAGGACCTTTACAAAGGTAATTAGAACACAAAGGACTGTTGCAGATATATTTTAATCAATCTAATATTAATACCAATACCAAGTTAAGAAGAACACAAAGAACTATTTGCGATTCATTTTATTGAACAGAATATTGGTACCAAGTTAATTAGAACACAAAGAACTATTTAAGTTTGTTTTTCTTTAGAATATTAGGACCTTCAACAAGTTAACTAGAACACAAAGATTTGTTACAGATATATTTTAAATAATCTAATATTAAGGTCTTTAAATATTAATTAGAACACAAGGAATTATTAGCGATTCATTTTATTCAAGTGAATATTCGAACCTTCACCAATTTAACTAGAACACAAACAATTATTTGCGATTAATTTTATTGAACAGAATATTAGGACGTTTACCAAGTTAATTAGAACACAAAGAACTGTTACAGATATATTTTAATGAGTCTAATAATAAGGTCTTTACCAAGGTAATTAGAAGACAAAGAACTATTAGCAATTCATTTAATAGAACAGAATATTAATACCTTCACCAAGTTAACTGGAACACAAAGAACTGTTACAGATATACTTTATTGAATCTAATATTAGGACCTTTACTAAATTAATAAGATCTCAAACAACTATTTGCAATTCATTAAATTGTACAGAATATTAGGAAATTCACCAAGTTAATTAGAACGCAAAGAATTGTTACAGATATATTTTAACGAATCTAATATTAAGATCTATACGAGGTTAAAACGAACACAAAGAACTATTTGTGATTCATTTTATTCAAGTTAATATTAGGACGTTCACCAAGTTAACTAGAACACTAAGAACTATTACAGATATATTATAATGAATGTAATATTAAGACCATTACCATGTTAATAAAGATACAAACATCTGTTTGCGATATATTTAATTGAACAGAATACTAGGACCTTTACCAAGGTAATTAGAACACAAAGAACTTAAGATTTTTTATTGATCAGAGTATTAGGATCTTCACCAAGTTAACTAAAACACAAATATTTGTTACAGATATATATTAAAGAATCTAATATTAAGACCTTTACCAAGTTAATTAGAACTCAAAAATTATATACGATTTATTTTATTGAACTGAATATTATTACCTTCACCAAGTTAACTAAAACACAAAGAACGGTTACAGATTTATTTTAATGAATATTATGTTAAAATCTTTACCAAGTTAATTAGAACACAAAGATGTATTTACCATTTATTTTATTAAACTGAATATTAAAACCCTTACGAAAAACAACAGAGACTGTAATGTATTATTTCATTAGAAGAGTATGAGTATTCAATAATGACCATTAAATTTATTTCATTGCACATTTTATTCATAGTGGATCCCTTCTCCGTATCACCCTTGTCTCACCCTATCACTGAGAACCAGATATAACTTCACATCCATATGTAAAGATTATTTATTTTTCCTTAACATGGTTACTATGCATTTTTATTCCTCCACTTGAGCTAAAATACTTTTTTTCAAACCTATAGTACATGACACTAGTTGTCAATAAAATGTTTTCAAATAATAGTTAATTTATTCAATTCAAAATTAATTGACTTTATAATTATATAGGAGAAAATCGTTTTGTAAATATAGGTATGCAATGTAGTTATTTCGTCCCATTTCGCTTTAAATAAGTGATGACACATGATTTCATAAAACAACTGATTTTATGTTATACGTTACGTGGTAGAATAGCTGTTTTAACGCATGGAAAATGTTACTTTATTTATGTTAGTTTTAATTAAATAATAAAATTAGGCATCTGAAATATTTTTATTGTTGAAAGAAGAAGGAATTGACTCTAAAAAAATGTTTATTCATATTGCGTGTTAGTAATGTCGAACTAACCCTAAAGAGATTCACAATTTTTAAATAGGAATCTTGACAATAATTTATTGAAAGCTTGACTTGAAATAGATTTTAAATCCTAAAATTATTGAATTGAAAAACAAGCTGCAAGACAATAACAAACTTGTAGTCTGAGTTCTGCACTTTTTAGCACTCTTGTATTAAAACTGTGTTTTGGTAGGGAATTGGTAGATCGTGACGTCCTATTGAGGAATGCTAACGAGAACACGTAACAGCTCCCCTCTTTACATATCAGGATATTCTATGGAAACGCAATGTTCAAACTCTCTCTCTCGAACGAGCCTGTAGAAGACTTCCGAAAGCTAAACATGGTGGTAGTTTATTCTTTACAGGTGTTTCAATCTCCTCTTAGAGGTTATATTAATTTTTTTCTTTTAATTAATGATTTAATTTTTCACAAAAGGACTAAAATATGCAATATAAATATTTCATCGCATTTGGCTTAAAATAAGAGATAGCACATGATTTCATAAAACTGCTGATTTAATGTTATGCTATAGGCTATGTGGAAGAACAGCTGTTTTTTCGCATTGGTTATGGTACTTTATTTATAATAGTTGTAATGTTTAATTAAAAAGTAACTAAAATAAATTTTTACTTTGTTGACCTAAGTAGGAATTAACTTGGAAAATATTTCTTTATATTACTAGTTTTCTGTTTATAATACGATTTTCCCGTATCTTTACAGTGTCCGCATCAGAGTATAAAATATGCAACACGGCTGGATGCCTAAAAGCAGGTAAGCATTATACATTTTAAAAAATCATTTGAATTTTGTATTAAAATTACAAATATTTTATTAGATAAAAACCTGTACTGTGTAATTTACACACACATACACATACACGCACACAAACAAACACACACACGCGCGTGCGCGCGCACACACAAACACACACACTCTCTCTCTCATATATATATATACACACACACACACACACACACACACACACACACACACACACACACACACACGCACACTCTCATACAGACACACACATAATATGAGAAATATAGTTTGCCTATTTTCTTAGAAACATATTATTATAATAAACATTTATAAACCTTTTTTTACAAAGTAGTTACACATGTTTAATACAGCCTCGTTTTTTCTGGCGTAATCATCGCTTACTGAAGATGCGTATATATGAATCTAGGTTGTGCAACTAGTTGTAGATAGTGGTTAATAACCTTTTATTAATTTCAATCATGCTACCATGCTCTTAATTGTTTAATGTCATGTATTATGTCGTATAATGTCGTGATATATTAACATAGACAAGTACTTTATCTGTGTTTGTAGCCGATATGGTGCGCAACAATATGGATTCGAAAGTGGATCCCTGCAATAACTTTTACGAATTCGCCTGTGGACAATACCTGAAGAGAGAGAAAGTGGACAGCGACAAGGTACCCAGCTGTGGTCTGCATAATCTGACCTTTTCTTGCTTCTCCTCCTTACCCGTCATTCCAGCGTCGGGATCTGTTATCTTACCACTTGAACCCCCTTCATAATTCCCTCAATAATTTATTAATAGTATTATTTATTATAACTATTTAATGTTATCAAATAAATTATTTATTTACCAAATGAGTTCTTTAAATTGATAAACACTTTTTTGTGCTATTTTTATTTATTTGATTTAATATTTAATTATATAGAGTCAATAAAACGTGAGTAAATTAACCCCTTATTGTGGGTACGGCTGCTGTTATTACTGGAGCATGTCTATGGTACAAAACATATCAAGCAATTGTAATGAAGGGGTTGATTTTACTGTTTCAGACACAAGCTTCTTCGTTTGTCAGAGTGGACGACATCCTGCAGAAACAGCTGGTGAAGATGCTCGAGAGTCCGCCGCCCGCCAACGAGCCGAAGCCATTCCAAATGGCGAGGAACCTGTACAACATCTGCATGAGGCTAGGTAAAGTGTTCGTGTAACCCCAGTAAGTAAGTGCGTGGATGATGTGGAGTTAACTTCACATTGCCAGATTCTACTAACAGAGCATAAAATGTATCACTTTTACCAATGACTGTACCTACTAGTCTCACCCATATTTGGTCTTTCTGCGGAAGCTGATTTTTACCATGTTTTCGATACTGTCTCTAAAGTTCAAGGTTCAAAAATACTTGCATCTGTGTTCTACAGTTCTCTCTTAAAAATTTTATCAACTTCCTATGTTAAAAAATCCTAAGATAAAACAAAAATATATTTACACAAATGAAAATATGTTAATTTTTCGTTTTACTCAATTTTGTTGTTGCTTATGGAAGTTCATTAACCTTATTACAAGTAATATTTGTGCTGAGTGTCTATTAGTAGTGCCAAGTTTGTCGAGGAGTGTTTTTATTATGTTTTAGTATAATGCCATTTGGTTTCTTTGCTACTCATAATTTATATTATTGCTTGCTCTCACTTTTGGATCTTTTGTCGCTCGCTGTATTTGATACAATCGGTGACACGATTTCGTCACCGTGTTTCGACATCTCTCATATCACTATTTTATGTTTATTACCGTCCATCGTGACTTTCTTCAGTTTCGCTATTAGATTCTGACTCTCTTACTTGTCACCCATTCCTAATAACTTTAAACTTGGTGCAAACATCGCTTAGAACAAAAACATTTTCAGTTGCCTTATTTCACAGAATTATTTACATTACCTTCAAGATTATCAATAAACCTCGTAATATACCACACATATTTATGTCAGCTTGAAGCTTGGCTAATTTCCCGCCATCACTGATACTTCTTTGCCATCTTGGTCTATGGTTCCTTTCTCTCATTGTTAAAACCTATTCCATTGCATATTAATTTTAAGTAATAAATTTTAATTAAAGAAAACTTAAAATGAAACAAACTTGTTTCCCGTAATAATGTGTTTGACCATTGAAGTTCTCGTCTTTGTTACAGACCTGATGGACGAGAGAGGGGTGGGCTTCGTCGTGGAGATGACTAAGAAGGCAGGGGGTTGGCCGGTGCTGGAGGGGGACAACTGGGCCTCTCACGACTTCGACTGGGTGGAAATGCTGTACAAATTGCACGACCTCGGCCTAGGCGGTGCTCTGTTTGACTTCTCTGTGGGCATCGACCTGGCCAACTCCTTCAAGCGTGTACTGGATGTAAGTATAGATATAGAATATACGGTAATGTTCACTGCGTGAACCGACTAAACACTCCAGCAGTTACTGCATTAGCAAGCTAACGTTGAATGAAGCTGTCATCTCGCGATTGTAATATTATCAGGTTCAGATGTTTGTAAAATTTTTAATACTTTAATAACTTAAAACGTTGAAGCAATTTGGATTTTATTTTCCTAATTACCATATCTACTACTGCAGTTGATTTATATATATATATATATATATATATATATATATATATATATATATATATATATTATAACGTACCTTAGCCATCCACGTTGGGCGCAAATTTTATATAACGTACCTTCACTTATGATTGTCTACAGGATAATTTTGACTCTTAGGAAATTAAATTAAGAACCCAGCTATTTGCTTTTATAATAACAGATTTATTTTATCCTGAGATCAATCTTGCATTTATAGGTAGTTCATATAATTCGCTTTACTAACTCTAATATTTGCCGATAGGCATCAAGACTCTTATTTGACTATTGATTTTCTAAATTGAATTCTAAATTTACTTTCTTTTAGCTTTCTTAGGGCGTGTATAAGTTACTGCACTTGGTTTGATACATTTTATATTTCAATTAACTATGACTTTTTAAGGAATTTCTAAAGTTTAAAAGATTCTTAATGTTTGTTACTTTAAAGAGTTGGCTTTAAGTTAAAAATAAATGAATTACTTTTTACTTGCGTGGTTCCTTGTTTCACTTCACTTGACACAAATTCACTTATTAATATTTTCCTATCAATTTCACTTTTCCTAATTTCTCGAAATGCTTCTATGCCGTAACTGACTTTGTTAATCACTCCCTTATTTTAATCTCACTTGTTACCCTTTAATCTCCCTCTTTTACTTCACTTTCTATTTAATAATCTCCCTTATAATTCTCCCTTACTTTAAATAGCCACGTTACTTTGTTTGAATTTGATATTTCTTACTAAAACTGAACATTACTTCTCCCTCGAGTCCTACAACTTGACCCTTTCGAGTACTCAAATTTGACTGTCTTGTTCCTCTTTCTCTTGGATTGTATCCGTATGTGTTTTATCCCCTCTTCAAATTTGATTGGCTCCCTTATGGCGCTCAAACTGTGGCTAGCCTATGAAATTTTGATGCTTCTCTCACTTTCTTTAGGGCTTCGTGGGAATTTGTTGAACTTTCCCACAGGTGCATGGGTTTTTCTGTATTCTCAGGGATTCCTAGTCATAAATCTCCCTGGTCCGTGGATGTCTAGGTAAAGCTTCTCTCCCACGAACGAGGCACGTCCTGGTTTACTTACAATGAACCCCTTTCGAATTATTTTCATTTATGACTTGCAGGTGTATGCAGTAACTTATTTATGCCGATAGATCTAACAATAGACTAGCGCTAGCTAGGTATATCCCACAAGTTCAAATATTTTTCTAACAGTTTTCTTAACCTAATGAATTTCGTTATAATATATATATATATATATATATATATATATATATATATATATATATATATATATATATATTATGCACTGCAGAATGATCGGGTGTACTCCAGATAATAACTATTCATCATATATATATATATATATATATATATATATATATATATATAATACGTTTTCTTATTTAAAATTTAAAACAACATAGGTTATTCAAATACAAAAATATTTATTAATTTATATTCCAAGCTTTTCGTTGGTACTGTTTACCAACGAAAAGCTTGGAATATAAATTAATAAATATTTTTGTATTTGAATAACCTATGTTGTTTTAAATTATTAAACTAGAAAACATAATATATATACTGTATATATATATATATATATATATATATATATATATATATATATATATATATACATACATCCACTGGCAACGTTAAGACAGCATTGAACAAAGTAAAGCAGTGGACTAAGAAGTGGGAGATAAAGCTAAATGATGGTATATCAGTCCTCTTCTACTTCACAAATAACACAGTAAAAGATCCACCGCGAATATATAAATATTAATGTAACAAATCATAACGTATGATAATGAAAGAGTATTTTGGCATGACCTTAGATGCTAAGCCAAAATGGAAGCATCACAACAAACAAAGGTAGGGGACTAGATCTACAATACAGTGAGTGCTATTGCCTCCTTCTTAAGAACTCATTGTTGTCGTTAAACAATAAGGTACGAGTAATAATCTATAACAGGATGTAAACCCCATCTGGCTATACGTCAGCCATGTATGGAAGAACTCTCTAGCTGTTCCAGACGAATTAAAGAAGGAAACATGAAAAAACTCCTCCAACCCCTGGATGACCTTCAAAGGTTGAGCGGACGTGCCCCCATGTAATGTGGTCTACGTGTTGGGTTCTAGTAGTGTGATGCTGACCTCTGGAAATGCTTATTTTTGTTTATAATATTAAATATGTTTCAGGTTGACCAAATAGGCTTTGGGCTGAGCAGGGAATACATGATCCAAGGCAGGGAGAACAAGCTGGTGCAGGCCTACGCTAGGTACATGTTCGACATTGTCCACCTGTTTGGGGCTGATCTTGAAGTGGCCAAGAAGGAAATGGGCGACGCCCTAGATTTCGAAATAGAAATGGCCAAAGTAAGTTTTCTCAACTGTTTCATTCGCAATTACTTTCTTTGCAATAGTTTACATAGGCCTCGTGGGGATCTGTCGATCAAGTATTTTACAGATAAGCAAGACTTAGACTTATTGGTATACGCTTGTTGGTACACGCTTGCTGCCTATTGCATACTGGCTGCTGCCTCCTGGCTCCTGCTTGCTGCCTGCTGCATGCTGGCTGCTGCCTCCTGTTTGGAGACATTTCAGCTCGTAATTTTGCAGAATATTCCACAATTATTACTCTATTCCACGAAAACAATAAAAACTGTAGGAGAGTTGGAAAATGAAAAAAACAATCAAAATACAATATACATTTACGAGAACATTAAATTTAAAATTAAAAAAAAATTAAGTTTAAATATCAATCTGGAAACTTATACAAAGTTATAAACATAAAATAATCACAAAAGATCCAATAATAGTTTCACACACGATACAATATTTAATTTGATAGATAAACTACAAAAATAAGGCACACAAATAAACTACAGAGAAAACCAACATAAGAACAGTATTGGAAAGCATTTCAAGATTCTTTGAAAGTAAATCCCTTCACTGTCGTTGAAAATGAAGGGAAACAGGCTCAGCTTCGAAAGATGGTTGGACAAGTAAGTTCCAAATAAACTTAAATTCCATAAAATATTGTTGCTGTCCAATTATAATATCTATATCTAGTGTTGGAGTGCCAGACTTTGGCAAAATGTCGCCTAAAACATCAATGTTGTAAAATTATAGTCATAAAATTATTATTAAACTAATCCAAATTCAAACTCATTACTCAATAACTTTTTTAACACATCAATTATATTTTTAATTCCTTCTATTTCTTCACACTCTCCATATATATATATATATATATATATATATATATATATATATATATATATATCTTGTACAAATTCCCAATCGTTAATAAAATACTTTTTATTCATCCACTCAAGTTCAAATAGATTATTTATAACATGTGGTGTATGACACTTTATATTATTACAGTTTAATGATTATAATTTAGGCCTATTATAAAATGAGAATAATAAAATAATTCTAGTTTTATATGAGAGAAAATATTTTTACAAAAGGGGCAAGGTATGCAATGTAACTATTTCGACCCGTTTGTCTTAAAATATGTGAAACCATGATTTCATAAAATGTTTTTATGCTGTACGTTATGTGGTAGGACATCTGTTTTAACGAATAGGTTATGTTACTTTATTTAAATAATTGTATTATTTAATAAAAAGTAACTAAAATGCAATTTCTCTTTGTTGACCTAAGTAGGAAATTGCTGTAAAATTTTTGTTTATGTTATTTGTTTCTTACATATATATTTGATAAATTTAAAAAATAGTAGATAACGCGTATAAATAAACTAATATACAGAAAATGTTGTAACAAAAACACGTGTTGAATATGTTAGACAATGAAGTGACAAACACAGCTTTGGTGGTCAGGTTGTTGCCAAGAGTAAAAGGGTGGGTAACAAGATACATCACAGGCTTAAGGAGGGATACATATAAGCTTAAGGGCACAGAAGTGTTGCCATCAATTACAAAACATATTTATGTTGTCGATTACAGATCGCCATGAGCAAGGAGGAACGGAGGGACTTTTCTAAGCTGTACAACCCTATGAAGATCCAGGACCTGCAGGCTCGACATCCCATCGTCCTCTGGGAGCAGTACGCTAAGAAGATGATGAATAACATCACAGCACTGCTGCCGGACGAGATTATTATACTCAACACACCCAAGTACTTGGACAGTCTGCGGGGTCTGCTGAAAGGAGTCGATAACAGGCAAGAGTGCTTACAATTAGAGAATGTCTGGGTAGGAGATATTACAGGATTTAGAATAATACCATAAAAAGTTTAGAATAATTTAGACGTAATTTAGACGTCCATTTAGAATAATTTAGACGTATTTATAAAAACCAGAGAATAAGTAAGACAAAAATATCTATGTACTTCTTTAACACATATTTAAATATTTTAGATTGATTTGCTATAATTTTAAATAATTCAATAGAGCACTCGAATACTAATCTGAAGAACTCAAGTAACGTCGAAGAATTTTAATTTTCTCTCACTCCCCAGGTGTGCTTATCATTTTAAAACGAGTATCTCTGGTAATGCATAGCGTATTTCTGGCCATATCTTGGACTTCTCATCCTCAATTTATAATGCTGACATGAGGTCACGACCCCTTCCTTTTATATTTAGTCCAGAAATTCAATCGAGCACAGAGACAGTTACTTAGTTACAAGAGTCTAGAAAGACTAAAGATACCACGAAGCACAATAGCGTAGTTCGGTACGCACATGTCACGCCAGTCTACCCGCTGGTACACCTAATGGAGGAAGCACACCTCTCGCCTTTAGGCAGTTTTAGTACACCTAGTCACCACAGCCTCTAGGTTGAGAACTCCTGGTACAAACAATGTTGGAATAATTCAAAATCCAATGTGGGAAAATTGGTACAATGTTAGAATAATATTTGACTGAGTTCTGTTTTTTAACAGCCAAAACAAATATTTCAAAAATTACACACACACACACACACACACTGCACCTTTACTTTTCTCTTGCCTTTATGTCTTCCCTATGGCTGATTGTTGCCAGAGATCCTCCTACTCAGTTTTTTGGTTTTTGGTCGCTTGGTCCGGGGATAGGCGTTTTAAGAGTAAGATTTTTCAGGTACTTGGAAGTTTGGTGTTATGTGGAGTCACCATGGGACCTAGGGTTAAGGTTAGGTTGTTGGTTTGGAGCAACCTGCCTTTGTTGACTGCGTTGAGCATTCCCCTTGCCATTTCCATTTTCTGTAACGTTGTCCAACTGCTGTAGGAAAGCTATTGCTTGTTTTATGTTACTTGTTGGGTTTCCTACACTAGCTAACTGCACGTTACTGCCAAAATGCTTCATTAGCATGCAAATTAAATGGTTTTCTAGGATTACCGGGTCTACGTTTTTCGCCCTGTTTACCATCATAATGAAATACTCTGCCATGGAGTATGGTCCATTATTATGGTAGCGTCCCTGATTGTTCTGTCTCCGTACCCTATCCTGCTGGTGGTAACTCCAGAAATGTTTTGTGAATTCATGATTGAATTCATATATCTCTCTGCCCCTTTCATATATCTCTCTACTATTTTTAGCTTGGTCATCTCGTCCATTATATTGTCGATCTCGGTGAAAAATCTTCCATTTCCCTTAAGAATGTCATCGGGTCTTCCTTATCATTCCCCCAGAACTCAATTTTACGGTAAGATGCCTCCCCGTTCCTGTCTATTACCCTCGGTAAGCAAACTTGTGTTACAACTCCTGTTCCGGCTGATTATTTCACTTTTGCTACCTGTTGTTTTACAGTCTTGACTTCCTCGTGTATATTTTGTAATTTTTCATTTAATTTGTTTGTTTTTGATTCTGTTTTGGTTTTTAATTTCTCAATTTCAGTCTCATGTTTGTTCAATTTTTCAATTATATCATTTGTCTTAATCTGTCTCTTTTTGGTAATCGTCCAATTTTAATTGGAAAACCTCCCATAATTTTTGTCTTTCCATTTTTTCTTCAGCCTTCTCTTTCTTTTTCTGTTGTCTCTTGCTCTCCTTCTCCCTCTCTCTTTGTTGTTTTTCTTCCGCCTTCTCTTTCTCTCTTAATTGTTTTTCTTCCGCCGTCTCTTTTTCTCTTTGTTGTCTTTCTCTTTCCCTTAATTGTTTTTCTTTGTCGTCTCTTTCCTTCTCTCTTTGTTGTCTTTTGATCTCCTCCTCCGCCTTCTCTTTCTCTCTTAATTGTATTTCTTCCGCCTTCTCTTTCTCCCTTAATTGTTATACTTTGTCGTCTCTTTCCGTGTCTCTTTGTTCTCTTTTGATCTCCTCGTCCGCCTTCTCTTTCTCTCTTTCCGCCTTCTCTTTCTCTTTTTCCGCCTTGAAAAAAGCCATTAATTTTTCCATATCGGTTTTTGACATTTTATTTATTTTAATTTATTATTTATTTAGATTATCTAATTATTTATTTATATTCGATTGTCCTAGACCAGACGGTTACTCACCCGCTCTTTCGTCTAATTATTTATTTAATTTCAGTTATTTATTTATTTTTATTTTATTGGTACGCTTTTGTATTTTTCTTTAATTTAATTTATTATTTAAAAAATTTGATTGTTTTGTTAAACATTCTTGACTTCACTTATGTCACAATCACGATTTATTTTTTTACATAATTTAATTATTGAATTTTGAAATAGGGTACCTGTTCAAAGGCCCCACGTTGGGTGCCATTTCTGCAACGTCCCCCCCACTCTTTACGTTTCTCTTGTCTTTATGTCTTCCCGGCACATATACACTTATTGTTTTTATTTATATATCTGCCGCTCACACCGTTTTGTGTACCGTGTTAAGATCCCCAAATTTTGTCTTGTGTTTCCGCGTAATGGGCCACACCTAAATGCAAGCCTATTCCCGCTGACTTCTACCCTAATGTAACTATGACCTTCGCTAAGATGGTTGGCAAGTTTGTTGAGTCTGTATATAGTTACACTTGTCAGTAAAATAGTCAGCTGGAAAGAAACAACATTTATTTGAACACACTAACTTTTCAAAGAATCTTACCACCTCATGAGATCTGCAGGCACAGCAAGGGGACGTGCAAAATATGATCATGTTTAAGATACCTTTTTTAAAAGGCTCCTGTGTTCTTTAAACATGATCTGCCAGTAGACATCGTTTCTGGGCATCAATACAAAAACCAACTAATTTTTAGAATAGCTCAATAAAATTGTTCTCTGAGAGAAACTCGTTTGAAAAACATTAGGTTCTGAACTATATATATATATATATATATATATATATATATATATCTATAAATGAATGAGAGTTAATTAAAATTGTACTCTGATTTAATAATCATTATCTATTAGTTGGAAAAAGCAAAAAAGTTTTTATTGGTTGTTCAACACAGGATAAATTCAAATACTGTAAGTTTTTATAATGCATTTAATTACTGATTTTAAACTAAAGTAATTGTCTTTTCAAATAAAATACATTTAACTCTCTCTTTATCTTCACAAATAATTAATTCAAAATTCGTTATTTCCACATACTTAAATCCTACATTTCATACATAACTCATTAATTACATTTACACATTTTTAAACAAAATTATTTCCAAATTTAACATAATACAAATTTTATCTTCTCATTTCGCGATTGAATTGGTAAAGTCACATTTTATTATATATCATTTTAAAATTTGTATGATTCAATAAATCTGGTCTTCTTGAAATTGATTGGCTTATGGCCAAAACCACTTTGTAAATTTAATATTTATTATTCATTATTTAAACATTTTTGTTATATTAATTAATTTACTTTTAAGATTTATTTAATTTTTCAACATAGAGTGAAGTCATTGTTTAAGTTTAATTGATAATTTGAATTTAATAAATTTAACTGACTAAATTTGACGTTGATTTGTATATACGAGAGATTTGATCTCGTAATAGAGAAAATGACTTGCCAAGGATTTCCCTGCCGGACCTAGAGTCCTCTCGTCTGGATTCCCTGGTCCCTGGAAATCGGAAATTGCCATCCCTGGTCAGTCGATGGAAGTCTTTCTCCATTTCCGCGTCCTGAAGGCTGAATCTGGAGCCCTCGTCCATGAATGGTCTTAGACGGCGGAAGCGTGATGGTTTGGTCCCATCTGGCCGATGTTAGTGGTCCAAGGTGCGATCCGACATTACGGCCGTTAGAACCTCGCATTAAAAAATTTTTAGACTGTCCGCTAAGTCCTTAAGGCCCTGTATTTATTGCGGCGAAGTTACCCTTCCTCACCCACTCCTTAGCTCGTCGATATCTCTCTGATTATTTCTTGTACAGGCAAGTTGGGCAACGTATTAGTTATAATTTCGTTATCGTTTTTAACACTGACAAATGTCTATTATTTTAAAATGGCTGTAATTGTTTTGTTATTTGAGTTTTTTAAATTCTGTTTTCACTATTGTTTATAATGGATTTTTCTGGTCATTTCAAAATGTCGATGATAGTTCTACGTGGCCTAGTTCTCAAGTTGGCATTTCTTGGCACTTAAAAATGTCTCACTTCACTCTCGTTTGTCAAATTTAGTTAGTTATTACAGTTTCATGCTATTATAATTTTTAATTTATCTTAATATTTACTATTTAAAATTTTACTGTCTTCTTCTCTCTTTACTATGTTTATTTTTACAATAAATTCAAACCTTATTATTTAAATATTAAATTTTGGTATTTAAAAACTAGGAAATTATTAACACACACACACACACACACACACACACACACACACACACACACACACACACACTGCAACGGACCGGGCCACCACTTACGCCGCGCCGTCAACCCAACCGTTGACCAGCACGCGCGCGCAAGGCCGACCACCAAACGCCCATTGCAGAGCAAGAATTTTGAAACGAGCCGCTCGCAGCCAAAACCACGAACGCTGTGCAAAGCTCGCCAAAATCTGCCAGAGAACAAGTCACTGGACTTAAAAAAGAAAAAACCTAACTTGCTGCGGATTCTACCCTTAACGGGTAAGTCATCCCGGGGGATGGGTTCTTTTGAAAGACATCTAAACGGCGAAATGACCATATCAGCTGTAGGAGAGTGTAAGAAACTTGTTTAAAAGAATACTCAGTTTGTTTGCAAGTTAGTTAAAAAATATTTATTTTTTAATTTTAAAATTTAAAATTTAAACTTACATCGCACAGTCTGCAATTTATTTGATTTAAAAATATCCTTTGTGTTGGTTCTTACACAGTTAAGAAACCATACTCTGCTTATTCTAGTTGACATTAAAATCTAAATTAAGATTTTACGATTTTATTTTGCTTTCAATCGGAGTATACCAAAAGCGTAAAACTTTGCTCTACTTAACGGTCAATCTTACTTGTCAAAAAATAACCCTTTCCTACCTGAAGTTCTTGTTCTTATCTTCAAATTAAAAGTTCTCTTTTCCCTTAAGTGACTTTTTAACAACCCTTGACTGCTTGTCCTAATTTCATTTCAGTATCCCAGGTTCTCAACCTTGCAATTTTAATCGTCAATTTTTGGTTTTGCTTACTTAAATTTTTACTTAAAATTTAATTGTTACAGTTTACAAATTTTCGCTTTAACCATTTGGATTCAAGCAAAGCCTTACTCTTCAATACACTCCGAAAGCTCCCTACTTTTTACATTTTGTTCAATTTGTTAAACTTTCTAAACACACTACTTTATTTATGGCCATATTCTACATAGCCATGTAAATGATAAAATTTTTCCTATATCTTTATCAAATTTAAATGATCTTTTTAAAATTCAATTTCTATTTGTTTTAGCAGGTAAAGTTTTACTCAATTTTACCAAACAACCTAAAAACAATTTCATAAATTATATCAGATTATATAAAAACCAATTATCAAGCCCATACTGAAACAAAAAATTATATATAAAACATATAGCCATATCTCCTACAAGATTATCAAAATCTTTACTGAACAACAAATCATATTTTATAAAAATTGTTAAATCATCTGCTGAATAAATTCAAACACCTTCCCAATTGGAATTTAACATTTAAATACATATTTTAATTCAAACGTTTACTGAAACATATTTAAAACCTTTTTTAAACATATCTTCACTCATTTACAAAATCTACAAATTTATTTAAATTCATTTAACCCTTTTACTAGAAAATATTTAACCCTTTGGCTACTCTTTGATTAACCCTTTCGGCATGAAAATTCACATAATGAAATTTATTAATATTTATTGAAACATAGTTAAACCCTTTTAAACTGATCCTTGATCATTTACAAAGAAACTTACAAATTTTAAAATTTATTTAACCCTTTTTATATAAAAATAAAAAACCCTTTGGTTCTCATTTGGTTAACCCTTTCTTCATGAAAATTATACATACTGAAATTTAATTAAAATTTATTTAAAATTTATCAATGCAATTTCTGAAGGAAATTGATATTTAATAAATCTTGAGTAACCTTTGCTAACTGGCTACTAACCCATTTGCTCAAATTATATAACTTATTCTTAAACCAATTTGCAAAAATTCCATTTTTTTTCTAAGTTTCCCTATCACCGACATATTATTTTACATACATATAAATCATGAAATAAACAATATATACTTATAATTCAAAAAAGAAAAACTTATTTTAATATCATTAGCTAGCCCCACTCACAAATTTAAAATCTCTTGTGTAACTTAACCCTTTTGTTGCACTTTTTAAAATATTTAAAATCTACACATATCAAAATCATAACCCTTTACTTTTACTCAAACCTTGGTTTGATTCAATTTATTTAATACACATATATAATTTCACCCTTTTCTAAACAAAATCAACAGTTTAATTTAAATAGCTTCAATTTGATATAACCCTTGTTTATTTTAAATGAGAACAATTTATGTCAATTTGTTTCATATGGAAAAATGTCATAATGACTCCTTCTAGATAAAATAACAATTCAGTTTAATTTAATTATATGAAAAAGCACTCCCGTTTATAGGAGTACATGAAACTATAGCATGACCTTCCAATCAGCTGTTGTAAACAATGGCCTTTGTCCGCCATCTTGGATATTTACTTTTAGCAAATCATATTTAATTTTATTACAACACATTTTTTATTTAATTTCCTTACACCTTCATAAGATTTTAACTCTTTAAATAATTTAAATCCCTTTATTTGATTTGTTTATATGAAACCCTTAACCCTTTACCCTATTTCTAACCTAAAATTTCTATTTCCCTTACATTCATGAAATGCAACATAATTTCTGCTTTTATGGCATCGCCATCTTGAACCCCCACTCTTTAAAACAAAGCCACCAGCATTTACTTATAAAATTCAAAGTTTACTGTTAATGGTTTGAAAATTTATTTAAATTTTATAACATTTTCCCATTAAGAAAAAATTCTTCAAATTAAAAATTTCTAATTTGCAAAGGGAAGACAAAATAGACCTAACCTGAAATCCACCACAAAGCACGGCTTGCCCATTTCTCCCTCTCTTCTTCGTCTCTCCCTTTGTTCTCCAGCGGGGGTGGGGGAGGTCCGGCTTGGATGTTGCATCTTTCCCACGCAGGTATACTTGTATGACTTCCCACGCGTTGCCGCCATCTTTGGAACCACCTTCCCTTTGTGCTTCTGGCACGCCTCAGGTAGATCTTCTTGCTCAACCCTTTGTTTGAAACTCTCCCATCTTCTTTCTTCGATGACTTTTGCACCTCTTTTAAATTTTAACAGTTACTAATAAAATTTTTAGCTTTAAGCCCTTTTTTTAACACAGTTCTTGACTGGGCATTTTATAACACAGAAAAGAAATAGAAAATTTTTTAAAACGTTTATCAAGTTAGTTAAATTATGTTTAATTTTGTTAGAAATTTAGTATCACTTTTTTAAAACTGTTCGCTAGGTTACCACTGTTCACATCGCCTTGTCTTTCTAGTAAGGCTGCAACACACACATTTTAAGACGCTCGCACATTATTGATGGAATTTTATGGGGAAACCTCTTTCGGCGCGATCTTGAAATGCGCAAGAGCCCCATTTTCGGAAACACCGCGTCACGACATCTCAACGAAACGAACTTTCCCTAGCCACTCATAGTTTTTGAACTATTAACGGTAACAAAACTACTATTCATTGTTTTACCGGAGCTAAGCCCGACAACGTCCTTCAAGAGTCCTGGTTTAGCTGGGGCGTAAGGACGCTTGGCCTTTCTTCCCACAGGGAAATCCTCCCACCTTGCAGTCCGTTCCCACGAGTTGACAACCAATAGGGATCTTTATCGATGTCGCCTGATCGGCGCGCGCACTTCCTTTATACTATTTCTTAACGGCTCGCAAAATCAATAATTCAGATCGATTCTATCCACTTTTTCGTTCTAGCCGTCTAACTCTTTAAGGGTGCCTTTGATGAAATTTTATTATTCTTCATTATTGATTTTTCTCGTCTTGCTTTATCTCTGGAAATGTCGATGGTAACTCTAGGTCAATTTTGACCATCTTCCCCTTGCAAACTGCCTTAAATTTTAGTTTCTAACCCTTCTTACGGTGGCTTGGTTTGTTTTACATAAAAGAAATTTAAACTCTTTATGTTTTAAATTTTATCTTTTTGCGGTATGTATTCCAAGAGAATACTGCCCGCCGCAACACACACACACACACACACACACACACATATATATATATATATATATATATATACTGTATATATATATATATATATATATATATATATATATATATATATATATATATATATGTAACTTTGCAACACTATTTTCTTGTATTCACTTATCACTTACACTGTAACGAAATTATACAAAAATCTTACTTGGTATACATGCGAGTAAATGATCTACTAAAAGTACTTAGTCTCAGTTGATGCTCGAAAATGAGGACATACGTAACGAAATAGAAGTTTTCGAAAAGTAACTGGCATGTACACTAAGTACAATTTTTATTTAAGTACGTTATAGTGTAAGTGATATATATCTATATAAATGATTTAGAATGATAAATGATATAAAATCAAGAGATTAGCAACCACTGCAAGAAGGAAATAGTTATGATTAATTTTGCCTATGTTAACTTTGGTTTCAGGACTCTTGCTAACTTCATTATGTGGCGCGCAATCAAAGGCACTGTGGGACTGCTGACGAAAGCAATGAGGGCACGACAGCTGGAGCTAAACCGAGAGCTTACAGGCAGGCAGGAGCGGGAGCCTCGCTGGAAGGAATGTCTGGGAACAACTACTGGCAGGTAATGTAGTGATGCCTTATTGTCACGTAGTGCTATTGCGGCGTTGCAGGAGGAGCGAAGAAGTATGTAAACAAATAAGCTCTCTAAGATAACGCCATCGTACTTTCCCTCGACAAACTGCAACACGAAGTAGAAACAAAGAAAGGTTACAGACTTTTAAATGTAAAGTTTCTTTCTTAAATCATTCTATTCTTGAGAGTCAACATTAAAGGATACACGCACGAGCGCGTGCGCGCGTGAGGGTGTCAGATACTGGAATCTAATAGTTTCTGTTATTTATTTATCGTTTTGGTATTTTTTCGTTTTTTCGTATTATTTTGCAGTTTTTCTGTCTTATACAAAATGTTTATTTCATATTTTACATCTATACCTCAAGTTTTATCATTATATCATTTATAAGAGAGAGTTATATAAAAGTTACCATGCTTTGTCATATAATTATGGATATATTTTTATTAGTAATTTTGTTGTTGTTGATCATATATAGCTATTGGTATAGGCTACCAACATTGACATACTTCTTTATGCTTGTAGCCTCTCGTTAGCTATCGGCGCCTGGTATGTACGCAACTTCTTCAATGAGGAATCTAAGACGAACGCCGTAGACATGGTGGAAAGGATACGGAAGGAGATGGTGGCAGTTCTAAAAGAGGTGGATTGGATGGACGAAGAGACGAGGTAAACAATATAAAAATGTTTGTATTTTAACAACAACAGAACTATAAGGTTGTACAATACTGTGGTATCAGAACTGTCCTACTAAATACGGAAAGTCGCATATAATATCTAACATCTATATCCTATAAAAATCTATATAGTCATCTACACACACCCACACGCACAGACACACACACACTCTCTCACACACAAAATACACATACACACAAGCACAAACACACACACACACACACACACAAACACTGACGACACACACACACACATATATATATATATATATACATATATATATATATATATATATATATATATATATATATATATATATATATATATATAATACATACCCAGGCACACACACACACACACTCTGCGACGGGTAATCAGGGGTCACCGATTACCGTCGCAATTATATAGAAATTTCGGGGTTTTTAATATGTTTCGTAAGCCATAGATAAAGGGAGGAAGAGGGATAAAACGACCTAAGGGTTAGGATATAATAAATTAAAGGGATATAAATTGAAAGAAAACCAAGCCATTAGCATGGAGAAGGGTTTGGTATATTTTGAAGTACACTGTAAATACATTTAAAAAGGGAGAACGGCTCAAAATCCACCTACAACCGCCATCAACATTCTAGTGGACGCAGATTTTGAAAAGAAGAAGGAACTGCCCAGTACCAAAAACCGTAAAAACGCAAAATAAAAGAGTTAAGCGACAAATAAATACACAGGCAAGGTTATCGATCGGCTTTGAACAAGACGTGGCCAGCGTGAGAGGCAAATAATGCCGACGGGTAGATCACCTGATGTGGATTACGTCATTTCAAAGTCACGCGATTGGTCAAAAACAGGGAGTGAGAGTGATGACGCTTGGGAACGGCGAGTCTAGATCGACGAGGGAGCAACAGCGTTACCGAGACAACAAAGGTGGAGGACGTACGGTCCGGGCGCTCCGGGTTACAAATCTTTGTGTGTAAATTTGTAATGCATAAGTTAAGACACAAGTATGCAGGGCTAAAGGCGGGACTGGTCGTCGCTAAAATGTAGTTGCGTGTGTTCTGGAACCCTTTTGTAGGAGGTAACTTCTCTAAAAGTGGTCTCCAAAGTTTAACATCCATGTGGCGGCGTTGTCTAGAAGTTTGTGTGTGTTAGAGGTGAACAATTTGAAAAATTATTAGAGTCAGTAAGTAATTAATAAAGAACAGTGCTTCAAAATTTCTATAAAACAGTGAAAAAATCTAAATGAAATTAAATTTCAATTTTTAAATCAAACTCTTATACATGAACAGTCATAAATAAATAATTAAATAATTATTTAAACAATGGGAATAAAAAAACTGAAAGCGGGAGAGCAAAATTTTATAAGTTTCAAAATCGGGATATAAAATTTTACTACCACAACACAGAAAGGACGTACTGGGAGTGGAAGACAAAGGTTTCGCATTAGGGACGCCATTGACAAAGGGGTCGGCGAGGGTGACGCTCTCATAGGTGACGAGGCTACTTCGCATTCAAGATGGCCAAAGAAATGGATAGAGTGAGAAGACCAAGAAGATCTACCTGGAACGAGGAGCGATCCCTAGTGTAAAGGTCAGATCTTAGCTTCTCTCTTTTTCAAATAAATTGATTTTTTATATTGAACATTTTTGGGGGAGCATTGGAAATACATAAATTTAAATTTAAATAAATTCTTGTTTAAAGATGTAAAGATATCAAGCAATGGCTTTGTTTAAAACATAAACTAGAGGGGGTAGTGTTTAGTAGGGGAAATTCCCACCACACAATGGAGGACTCCTCCAAACTAGTTTATAAATATGAAATAAAATTAAATTGTTAGTAAATTGGAAATTTTTTAAAATAAAGAATGTTATAAATTGTTTTGGAAAGAAATTAATTAAGTAAATTTTAGGATTTAAAGGCTTTTTAAATATAAAAATTGGGTATAGATGAATGAAATGAAAACAGGTGTTTTTCAGAACATTTATTATGAGTTTTGTGCAAAAGAAGCCAAATAAGACAGATAATTCGACAGAAAATGTTTCTTTTCCAGTTAGTATTTTAGACCAACGTTAAATATTTAAAATTATTTAATGATAATCAATTAAAATTATTTAAGGAGAAAGAGTTAAAATTATTTAATGGGAATCAATTAAAATTAATTAATGGAAATTAATTAAAGTTTATTAATGAGTTTTAATTAAAATATAAAGGGGTTTAAGGGTTTACAAAATAATCTGGAATTAAAATAAAGGGTTGTGAGATAGAAAAAGGAGACAAAATTAAAATGTGAAACAATTCCTTTGATTTAAAGTAAACAATAAAAAAAAGTAAATATTCAGCAAAGGTTATGTGTGTCTAGTAAATCAATTGTTTGTTTATTTAAAAGGGTAAATTGTTTATTGCAATAACTTATGTTTTTTAAAAGTTCAGTTGGTTGTTAAAAAGGGGTAAAATTGTTTATTGATATAACTTATGATTTTGAAATTGCAATTGTTTATTTAAATGGGGTTAATTGTTTATTTATATAACTGATGTTTTTCAAAATATTAATTGTTTTTAAAATGCGATAAATTGTTTAATGATATAACTTATGTTTTTAAATGATCAGTTTTTATATTAAAAGGGTTAAAATTATTTGTTGATGAAGTCATGTTTTAAAATTTCAATTGTCTAATTTTATGTACAAGAGTTTAAAATCAAATGTTCAAGATTTCCAAAATCACATAAAGGGATTGTTTATTTCAAAAAGTTTAAAAAAGTATTTTAGAAGATAAAGACAGTCTTTTCTATAAAATGAAGCAAATTTGGTTTTGAATATTAAAGGGTTAAATGGAACATAATTAAATTACAATTTTCAGTAAATATAACTAAAAATTATTTTTGTTATAACTTTTTATGCTAGTATAAATTCAGCAAGAAGTTTAATTAAGTTTTGTATAGAAGGGGTAAAAGAAAGCGTTAACTGAGTAAAGAGTTACCACTGACATTGTAATGTTTATATTTTAGAATAGAAAAGAAGAGATAAAGTAATATTAAACAGAAATGAATTGTTAAAATTTTAAAGAGCTAGTTAAAGTAAGAAAGTTACAGACTGTGCTGTAATTTCAAAATTAAGGGTAAAATAAAAATGTAATTTTTACTAACTTGCAAACAAAACAATAGTGTATTTATTTAAAACAGATTTCTTATACATTCCTAAAACTAAAAGGGTCATTTCGTCATAAAGATGCCTTCAAATGAACTCATTACCCGGGAAATATATACCCAAAGGGTTAAGTCTCAGCAAGTTAGGTTTTTTAAATGAAAGTCCAGTGACAAGTTCTCTGGCAGATTTTGGCAGGTCAATGCTCAGTGTCCTAATTCGGGATAGGAACGGCTCTTTCCAAAAATTTACCTTGCGGCGGAAGTGGTTGGAGGCGGCGGCGAACGGCCGCGGGACAGCCGCTTTGTTGGTGGTGCTGTGCGCGTTCCGTTGCAACACACACACACACACACACACACACACACACACACACACACACACACACACACACACACACACACACACATACACATACACACACATACACACATACAACACACATAAACACGCAGTACTAATATACCTTAATATTTAATTGCTATATTAATATAATAATAATACCATAGATTATGATTTCAGGGGGAAAGCTGTAGAGAAAGCCCATGCCATCACAAAGCACATTGCCTACCCAAGTGAACTTCTAGAGGACGAAAAGATTGAGAAATTCTACTCCAGGGTGAGTATTTATTGCCAATTGAGAACGTATTGGAGATGTTTGTTAAGATATATATAATATTATAATAAATATTAAAATATTTGTTTGTCTTCAGTTTCCAAGTAGCGTCCATGGGCTTGTTTCGTGATGGAGACGGACATTGTCTTTATAAACATCCGTGTACCTCAGTATTATATCCTCCAGGGGCATAAACAACGTTGATTGTTGGTTGCAGCCATCATTCTGGCGGCAAACCGGGGTATTTTTATAAAGGTAGCTGACAGCTTTTTGTATAGTAAATGGACGAACAGAAAGTTAAACGATTGTTAGGGTTTTCAAATAATCAAATTATCTCTCATAATTTACTAACCACTACTGTAAAGCATGTTTTAACCACAGGGTATGGCATAAGAAATAAATGAGTGAAATAAAGGTCCTATCAAAGACGGATGTTGTAATCATCTTAATTTCACTGAACCATAAATAATATATTATAGAACAAAATGAACCTCTTAACTTGCTGTACCGACTTGAGGGTTACTTTAGTCAGTGAAACGCGAGAGCGCAAAGAGTTAATACTTTTCACTTTGGTTAGTGACTAGCCCTCTCTATCTATCTCTAGTACATCTACGAACACTAGTTGTAAGGTCAGAATCAAGAAAAGCTTTTCACTTTACATAAGTTATTGGCTGATTAATGACTAGCTCCCTCTATCTATGATTCGTAAATCTACGAACACGAGTTGTAAGGTCAGAATCAAGAGAAGCTTTTCACTTTATATACGTTATTGGCAGATTAGTGACTAGCTCCCTCTATCTATGACTCGTACATCTACGAACACGAGTTGTAAGGTCAGAATCAAGAAAAGCTTTTCACTTTATATACGTTATTGGCTGATTAGTGACTAGCTCCCTCTATTTATGACTCGTACATCTACGAACACGAGTTGTAAGGTCAGAATCAAGAAAAGCTTTTCACTTTATATACGTTATTGGCTGATTAGTGACTAGCTCCCTCTATCTATGACTCGCACATCTACGAACACGAGTTGTAAGGTCAGAATCAAGAAAAGCTTTTCACTTTATATACGTTATTGGCTGACTAGTGACTAGCTCCCTCTATCTATGACTCGTACATCTACGAACACGAGTTGTAAGGTCAGAATCAAGAAAAGCTTTTCACTTTATATACGTTATTGGCTGATTAGTGACTAGCTCCCTCTATCTATGACTCGTACATCTACGAACACGAGTTGTAAGGTCAGAATCAAGAAAAGCTTTTCACTTTATATACGTTATTGGCTGATTAGTGACTAGCTCCCTCTATCTATGACTCGTACATCTACGAACACGAGTTGTAAGGTCAGAATCAAGAAAAGCTTTTCACTTTATATACGTTATTGGCTGATTAGTGACTAGCTCCCTCTATCTATGACTCGTACATTTACGAACACGAGTTGTAAGGTAAGAATCAAGAAAAGCTTTTCACTTTATATACGTTATTGGCTGATTAGTGACTAGCTCCCTCTATCTATGACTCGTACACCTACGAACACGAGTTGTAAGGTCAGAATCAAGAAAAGCTTTTCACTTTATATACGTTATTGGCTGATTAGTGACTAGCTCCCTCTATCTATGAGTCGTACATCTACGAACACGAGTTGTAAGGTCAGAATCAAGTAAAGCTTTTCACTTTATATACGTTATTGGCTGATTACTGACTAGCTCCCTCTATCTATGACTCGTACATCTACGAACACGAGTTGTAAGGTCAGAATCAAGAAAAGCTTTTCACTTTACATAAGTTATTGGCTGATTAGTGACTAGCTCCCTCTATCTATGAGTCGTACATCTACGAACACGAGTTGTGAGGTCAGAATCAAGAGAAGCTTTTCACTTTACATAAGTTATTGGCCGATTAGTGACTAGCCCCCTCTGTCTATGACTCGTACATCTACGAACACGAGCTGTAAGATCAGAATCAAGAAAAGCTTTTCACTTTACATAAGTTATTGGCTGATTAATGATTAACCCTCTCTATCTATGACTCGTACAACTACGTACACGAGTTGTAAGGTCAGAAACAAGTAAAAAATTTCACTTTATATAAGTTATTGACTGTTTAGTGACCAGCCCTCTCTATCTATGACTCGTACATCTACGAACTCGAACTGTAAGGTCAGAATCAAGTAAAGGATTTCACTTTACATAAGTTATTGACTGTTTAGTGACTAGCCCTCTCTATCTATGACTCGTACATCTACGTACACGAGTTGTAAGGTCAGAATCAAGTAAAGGATTTCACATTACATAAGTTATTGACTGCTTAGTGACTAGCCCCCTCTATCTATGGCTCGTACATCTACGAACACGAGTTGTGAGGTCAGAATCAAGAGAAGCTTTTCACTTTACATAAGTTATTGGCTGATTAGTGACTAGCCCCCTCTGTCTATGACTCGTACATCTACGAACACGAGCTGTAAAGTCAGAAACAAGTAAAGGATTTCACTTTATATAAGTTATTGACTGTTTAGTGACTAGCCCTCTCTATCTATGACTCGTACATCTACGAACACGTGTTGTAAGGTCAGAATCAAGTAAAGGATTTCACTTTACATAAGTTATTGACTTTTTAGTGACTAGCCCACTCTATCTATGACTCGTACATCCACGTACACGAGTTGTAAGGTCAGAATCAAGTAAAGGATTTCACTTTACATAAGTTATTGACTATTTAGTGACTAGCCCTCTCTATCTATGACTCGTACATCTACGTACACGAGTTGTAAGGTCAGAATCAAATAGAGGATTTCAATTTACATAAGTTATTGACAGATTAGTGACTAGCCCCCTCCATCTATGACTCGTACATCTACGAACTGTAAGGACAGAATCAAGTAAAGGATTTCACTTTACATAAGTTATTGACAGTTTAGTGACTAGCCCCCTCCATCTATGACTCGTACATCTACGAACTGTAAGGTCAGAATCAAGTAAAGGATTTCACTTTACATAAGTTATTAGCTGTTTAGTAACTAGCCCCCTCTATCTATTACTCGTACATCTACGAACATGAAATGTAAGGTCAGAATCAAGTAAAGGATTTCACTTTACATAAGTTATTGGCTGTTTAGTAACTAGCCCTCTCTATCAATAACTCATACATCTACGAACACGAGTTGTAAGGTCAGAATCAAGTAAAGGATTTTACTTTACATAAGTTATTGACTGTTTAGTGACTAGCCCCCTCTATCTATGACTCATACATCTACGAACACGAGTTGTAAGGTCAGAATCAAGTAAAGGATTTCACTTTACATAAGTTATTGACTTTTTAGTGACTAGCCCACTCTATCTATGACTCGTACATCCACGTACACGAGTTGTAAGGTCAGAATCAAGTAAAGGATTTCACTTTACATAAGTTATTGACTATTTAGTGACTAGCCCTCTCTATCTATGACTCGTACATCTACGTACACGAGTTGTAAGGTCAGAATCAAATAGAGGATTTCAATTTACATAAGTTATTGACAGATTAGTGACTAGCCCCCTCCATCTATGACTCGTACATCTACGAACTGTAAGGACAGAATCAAGTAAAGGATTTCACTTTACATAAGTTATTGACAGTTTAGTGACTAGCCCCCTCCATCTATGACTCGTACATCTACGAACTGTAAGGTCAGAATCAAGTAAAGGATTTCACTTTACATAAGTTATTAGCTGTTTAGTAACTAGCCCCCTCTATCTATTACTCGTACATCTACGAACATGAAATGTAAGGTCAGAATCAAGAAAAGACTTTCACTTTACATAAGCTATTAGATGTTCAGTGACCAGCTCCCTCTATCTATGACTCGTACATCTACGTACACGAGTTGTAAGGTCAGAATCAAAGAAAGGATTTCACTTTACATAAGTTATTGACTGCTTAGTGACTAGCCCCCTCTATCTATGACTCGTACATCTACGAACTGTAAGGTCAGAACCAAGTAAAGGATTTCACTTTACATAAGTTATTAGCTGTTTAGTAACTAGCCCCCTCTATCTATGACTCGTACATCTACGAACATGAACTGTAAGGTCGGAATCAAGTAAAGGATTTCACTTTACATACGTTATTGGCTGTTTAGTAACTAGCCCCCTCTATCTATGACTCATACATCTACGAACACGAGTTGTAAGGTCAGAATCAAGTAAAGGATTTTACTTTGCATAAGTTATTGACTGTTTAGTATCTAGCCCTCTCTATCAATGACTCGTACATCTCCGAACACGAACTGTAAGGTCAGAATCAAGAAAAGCTTTTCACTTTACATAAGTTATTAGATGTTCAGTGACTAGCTCCCTCTATCTATGACTCGTACATCTACGAACACGAGTTGTATGGACAGAATCAAGAAAAGCTTTTCACTTTACATAAGTTATTAGATGTTCAGTGACTAGCTCCCTCTATCTATGACTCGTACATCTACGAACACGAGTTGTATGGACAGAATCAAGAAAGGCTTTTCACTTTACATAAGCTATTGGATGTTTAATGACTAGCCCTCTCTATCTATGACTCGTACATCTAAGAACACGAGTTGTGAGGTCAGAATCAAGTAAAGGATTTCACTTTATATAAGTAATTGACTGTTTAGTGACTATCCCCCTTTATCTATGACTCGTACATCTACGAACACGAACTGTAAGGTCAGAATCAAGAAAAGGATTTCACTTTACATACGTTATTGACTGTTTAGTGACCAGCCCTCTCTATCTATGACTCATACATCTACGAACACGAGTTGTAAGGTCAGAATCAAGTAAAGGATTTTACTTTACATAAGTTATTGACTGTTTAGGACCTAGCCTTCTCTATCAATGACTTATACATCTAGGAACGCGAACTATTAGGTCAGAATCAAATAAAGGATTTCACTTTACATAAGCTATTGACTGTTTAGTAACTAGCCCTCTCTATCTATGACTCGTACATCTACGAACACGGACTGTAAGGTCAGAATCAAGAAAAGCTTTTCACTTTACATAAGCTATTAGATGTTCAGTGACTAGCTCCCTCTATCTATGACTCGTACATCTAAGAACACGAGTTGTAAGGTCAGAATCAAGAAAGGCTTTTCACTTTACATAAGCTATTGGATGTTTAACGACTAGCCCTCTCTATCTATGACTCGTACATCTAAGAACACGAGTTGTAAGGTCAGAATCAAGTAAAGGATTTTACTTTACATAAGTTATTGACTGTTTAGTATCTAGCCTTCTCTATCAATGACTTATACATCTAGGAACGCGAACTATTAGGTCAGAATCAAATAAAGGATTTCACTTTACATAAGCTATTGACTGTTTAGTAACTAGCCCTCTCTATCTATGACTCGTACATCTACGAACACGAACTGTAAGGTCAGAATCAAGTAAAGGATTTTACTTTACATAAGTTATTGACTGTTTAGTGACTAGCCTCCTCTATCTATGACTCGTACATCTACGAACACGAACTGTAAGGTCAGAATCAAGTAAAGGATTTTACTTTACATAAGTTATTGACTGTTTAATGACTAGCCTCCTCTATCTATGACTCATACATCTACGAACACGAGTTGTAAGGTCAGAATCAAGTAAAGGATTTTACTTTACATAAGTTATTGACTGTTCAGTGACTAACCCTCTCTATCTATGACTCGTACATCTACGAACACGAGTTGTAAGGTCAGAATCAAGTAAAGGATTTTACTTTACATAAGTTATTGACTGTTTAGTAACTAGCCCTCTCTATCTATGACTCGTACATCTACGAACACGAACTGTAAGGTCAGAATCAATTAAAGGATTTTACTTTACATAAGTTATTGACTGTTTAGTGACTAGCCTCCTCTATCTATGACTCATACATCTACGAACACGAGTTGTAAGGTCAGAATCAAGTAAAGGAAATTTACTTTACGTAAGTTATTGACTGTTCAGTGACTAACCCTCTCTATCTATGACTCGTACATCTACGAACACGAGTTGTAAGGTCAGAATCAAGTAAAGGATTTTACTTTACATAAGTTATTGACTGTTTAGTAACTAGCCCTCTCTATCTATGACTCATACATCTACGAACACGAGTTGTAAGGTCAGAATCAAGTAAAGGATTTTACTTTACATAAGTTATTGACTGTTCAGTGACTAACCCTCTCTATCTATGACTCGTACATCTACGAACACGAGTTGTAAGGTCAGAATCAAGTAAAGGATTTTACTTTACATAAGTTATTGGCTATTCAGTGTCTAGCTCCCTCTATCTATGACTCGTACACCTACGAACACGAACTGTAAGGTCAGAATCAAGAAAAGCTTTTCACTTTACATAAGCTATTGGAAGTTCAGTGACTAGCCCCCTTTATCTATGACTCGTACATCTACGAACACGAACTGTAAGGTCAGAATCAGAAAAAGGATTTCACTTTACATAAGTTATTGACTGTTTAGTAACTAGCCCTCTCTATCTATGACTCGTACATCTACGAACACGAGTTGTATGGACAGAATCAAGAAAGGCTTTTCACTTTACATAAGCTATTGGATGTTTAATGACTAGCCCTCTCTATCTATGACTCGTACATCTAAGAACACGAGTTGTGAGGTCAGAATCAAGTAAAGGATTTCACTTTATATAAGTAATTGACTGTTTAGTGACTATCCCCCTTTATCTATGACTCGTACATCTACGAACACGAACTGTAAGGTCAGAATCAAGAAAAGGATTTCACTTTACATACGTTATTGACTGTTTAGTGACCAGCCCTCTCTATCTATGACTCATACATCTACGAACACGAGTTGTAAGGTCAGAATCAAGCAAAGGATTTTACTTTACATAAGTTATTGACTGTTTAGTATCTAGCCATCTCTATCAATGACTTATACATCTAGGAACGCGAACTATTAGGTCAGAATCAAATAAAGGATTTCACTTTACATAAGCTATCGACTGTTTAGTAACTAGCCCTCTCTATCTATGACTCGTACATCTACGAACACGGACTGTAAGGTCAGAATCAAGAAAAGCTTTTCACTTTACATAAGCTATTAGATGTTCAGTGACTAGCTCCCTCTATCTATGACTCGTACATCTAGGAACACGAGTTGTAAGGTCAGAATCAAGAAAGGCTTTTCACTTTACATAAGCTATTGGATGTTTATTGACTAGCCCTCTCTATCTATGACTCGTACATCTAAGAACACGAGTTGTAAGGTCAGAATCAAGTAAAGGATTTTACTTTACATAAGTTATTGACTTTTTAGTATCTAGTCTTCTCTATCAATGACTTATACATTTAGGAACGCGAACTATTAGGTCAGAATCAAATAAAGGATTTCACTTTACATAAGCTATTGACTGTTTAGTAACTAGCCCTCTCTATCTATGACTCGTACATCTACGAACACGAACTGTAAGGTCAGAATCAAGTAAAGGATTTTACTTTACATAAGTTATTGACTGTTTAGTGACTAGCCTCCTCTATCTATGACTCATACATCTACGAACACGAGTTGTAAGGTCAGAATCAAGTAAAGGATTTTACTTTACATAAGTTATTGACTGTTTAGTAACTAGCCCTCTCTATCTATGACTCGTACATCTACGAACACGAACTGTAAGGTCAGAATCAAGTAAAGGATTTTACTTTACATAAGTTATTGACTGTTTAGTGACTAGCCTCCTCTATCTATGACTCATACATCTACGAACACGAGTTGTAAGGTCAGAATCAAGTAAAGGATTTTACTTTACATAAGTTATTGACTGTTCAGTGACTAACCCTCTCTATCTATGACTCGTACATCTACAAACACGAGTTGTAAGGTCAGAATCAAGTAAAGGATTTTACTTTACATAAGTTATTGACTGTTTAGTAACTAGCCCTCTCTATCTATTACTCGTACATCTACGAACACGAACTGTAAGGTCAGAATCAAGTAAAGGATTTTACTTTACATAAGTTATTGTCTGTTTAGTGACTAGCCTCCTCTATCTATGACTCATACATCTACGAACACGAGTTGTAAGGTCAGAATCAAGTAAAGGAAATTTACTTTACGTAAGTTATTGACTGTTCAGTGACTAACCCTCTCTATCTATGACTCGTACATCTACGAACACGAGTTGTAAGGTCAGAATCAAGTAAAGGATTTTACTTTACATAAGTTATTGACTGTTTAGTAACTAGCCCTCTCTATCTATGACTCATACATCTACGAACACGAGTTGTAAGGTCAGAATCAAGTAAAGGATTTTACTTTACATAAGTTATTGACTGTTCAGTGACTAACCCTCTCTATCTATGACTCGTACATCTACGAACACGAGTTGTAAGGTCAGAATCAAGTAAAGGATTTTACTTTACATAAGTTATTGGCTATTCAGTGTCTAGCTCCCTCTATCTATGACTCGTACACCTACGAACACGAACTGTAAGGTCAGAATCAAGAAAAGCTTTTCACTTTACATAAGCTATTGGAAGTTCAGTGACTAGCCCCCTTTATCTATGACTCGTACATCTACGAACACGAACTGTAAGGTCAGAATCAGAAAAAGGATTTCACTTTACATAAGTTATTGACTGTTTAGTAACTAGCCCTCTCTATCTATGACTCGTACATCTACGTACACGAGTTGTAAGGTCAGAATCAAAGAAAGGATTTCACTTTACATAAGTTATTGACTGCTTAGTGACTAGCCCCCTCTATCTATGACTCGTACATCTACGAACTGTAAGGTCAGAACCAAGTAAAGGATTTCACTTTACATAAGTTATTAGCTGTTTAGTAACTAGCCCCCTCTATCTATGACTCGTACATCTACGAACTTGAACTGTAAGGTCGGAATCAAGTAAAGGATTTCACTTTACATACGTTATTGGCTGTTTAGTAACTAGCCCCCTCTATCTATGACTCATACATCTACGAACACGAGTTGTAAGGTCAGAATCAAGTAAAGGATTTTACTTTGCATAAGTTATTGACTGTTTAGTATCTAGCCCTCTCTATCAATGACTCGTACATCTCCGAACACGAACTGTAAGGTCAGAATCAAGAAAAGCTTTTCACTTTACATAAGTTATTAGATGTTCAGTGACTAGCTCCCTCTATCTATGACTCGTACATCTACGAACACGAGTTGTATGGACAGAATCAAGAAAGGCTTTTCACTTTACATAAGCTATTGGATGTTTAATGACTAGCCCTCTCTATCTATGACTCGTACATCTAAGAACTCGAGTTGTGAGGTCAGAATCAAGTAAAGGATTTCACTTTATATAAGTAATTGACTGTTTAGTGACTATCCCTCTTTATCTATGACTCGTACATCTACGAACACGAACTGTAAGGTCAGAATCAAGAAAAGGATTTCACTTTACATACGTTATTGACTGTTTAGTGACCAGCCCTCTCTATCTATGACTCATACATCTACGAACACGAGTTGTAAGGTCAGAATAAAGTAAAGGATTTTACTTTACATAAGTTATTGACTGTTTAGTATCTAGCCTTCTCTATCAATGACTTATACATCTAGGAACGCGAACTATTAGGTCAGAATCAAATAAAGGATTTCACTTCACATAAACTATTGACTGTTTAGTAACTAGCCCTCTCTATCTATGACTCGTACATCTACGAACACGGACTGTAAGGTCAGAATCAAGAAAAGCTTTTCACTTTACATAAGCTATTAGATGTTCAGTGACTAGCCCTCTCTATCTATGACTCGTACATCTAAGAACACGAGTTGTAACGTCAGAATCAAGTAAAGGATTTTACTTTACATAAGTTATTGACTGTTTAGTGACTAGCCTCCTCTATCTATGACTCATACATCTACGAACACGAGTTGTAAGGTCAGAATCAAGTAAAGGATTTTACTTTACATAAGTTATTGACTGTTCAGTGACTAACCCTCTCTATCTATGACTCGTACATCTACGAACACGAGTTGTAAGGTCAGAATCAAGTAAAGGATTTTACTTTACATAAGTTATTGGCTATTCAGTGTCTAGCTCCCTCTATCTATGACTCGTACACCTACGAACACGAACTGTAAGGTCAGAATCAAGAAAAGCTTTTCACTTTACATAAGCTATTGGAAGTTCAGTGACTAGCCCCCTTTATCTATGACTCGTACATCTACGAACACGAACTGTAAGGTCATAATCAAGTAGAGGATTTCACTTTACATAAGCTATTGACTGTTTAGTAACTAGCCCTCCCTATCTATCACTCGTACATCTACGAACACGAATTGTAAGGTCAGAATCAAGTAAAGGATTTTACTTTACTTAAGTTTTTGACTGTTCAGTGACTAACCCTCTCTATCTATGACTCGTACATCTACAAACACGAGTTGTAAGGTCAGAATCAAGAAAAGCTTTTCACTTTACATAAGCTATTGGACGTTCAGTGACTAGCCCCCTTTATCTATGACTCGTACATCTACGAACACGAACTGTAAGGTCATAATCAAGTAAAGGATTTCACTTTACATAAGCTATTGACTGTTTAGTGACTAGCCCCCTCTATCTATGACTCATACATCTACGAACACGATCTGTAAGGTCAGAATCAAGTAAAGGATTTTACTTTACATAAGTTATTGACTGTTTAGTGACTAGCCCTCTCTATCTATGACTCATACATCTACGAACACGAGTTGTAAGGTCAGAATCAAGTAAAGGATTTTACTTTACATAAGTTATTGACTGTTTAGTGACTAGCCCCCTCTATCTATGACTCATACATCTACGAACACGAGTTGTACGGTCAGAATCAAGTACAGGATTTTACTTTACATAAGTTATTGACTGTTTAGTGACTAGCCCCCTCTATCTATGACTCATACATCTACGAACACGAGTTGTAAGGTCAGAATCAAGTAAAGGATTTTACTTTACATACGTTATTGACTTTTTAGTGACTAGCTATCTCTATCTATGACTCATACATCTACGAACACGAGTTGTAAGGTCAGAATCAAATAAAGGATTTCACTTTACATAAGTTATTGACTGTTTAGTGACTAGCCCTCTCTATCTATGACTCGTACATCTACGAACACGAACTGTAAGGTCAGAATCAAGAAAAGGATTTCACTTTACATAAGTTATTGACTGCTTAGTGACTAGCCCCATCTATCTATGACTTGTTTATCTACGAAGACGAGTTGTAAGGTCAGAATCAAGTAAAGGATTTCACTTTACATACGTTATTGACAGTTTAGTGACTAGCCCCCTCCATCTATGACTCGTACATCTACGAACTGTAAGGTCAGAATCAAGTAAAGGATTTCACTTTACATAAGTTATTAGCTGTTTAGTAACTAGCCCCCTCTATCTATGACTCGTACATCTACGAACATGAACTGTAAGGTCAGAATCAAGTAATGGATTTCACTTTACATAAGTTATTGGCTGTTTAGTAACTAGCCCCCTCTATCTATGATCCTTACATCTACGAACACGTACTGTAAGGTCAGAATCAAGTAAAGGATTTTACTTTACATAAGTTATTGACTGTTTAGTGAAGAGCCCTCTCTATCTATGACTCATACATCTACGAACACGAGTTGTAAGGTAAGAATCAATAAAGGATTTTACTTTACATAAGTTATTGACTGTTTAGTATCTAGCCCTCTCTATCAATGACTCGTACATCACCGAACACGAACTGTAAGGTCAGAATCAAGAAAAGCTTTTCACTTTACATAAGCTATTAGATGTTCAGTGACTAGCTCCCTCTATCTATGACTCATACATCTACGAACACGAGTTGTAAGGTCAGAATCAAGTAAAGGATTTTACTTTAAATAAGTTATTGACTGTTTAGTGACTAGCCCCCTCTATCTATGACTCATACATCTACGAACACGAGATTTAAGGTCTGAATCAAATAAAGGATTTCACTTTACATAAGTTATTGACTGTTTAGTAACTAGCTCTCTCTATCTATGACTCGTACATCTACGAACATGAACTGAAAGGTCAGATTCAAGAAAAGCTTTTCACTTTACATGTGTTATTGGCTGTTCAGTGACTAGCTCCCTCTATCTATGACTCGTACACCTACGAACACGAACTGTAAGGTCAGAATCAAGAAAGGCTTTTCACTTTACATAACCTATTAGATGTTCAGTGACAAGCCCTCTCTATCTATGACTCGTACATCTACGAACACGAGTTGTAAGGTCAGAATCAAGAAAAGCTTTTCACTTTACATGTGTTATTGGCTGTTCAGTGACTAGCTCCCTCTATCTATGACTCCTACACCTACGAACACGAACTGTAAGGTCAGAATCAAGAAAAGCTTTTCACTTTACATAAGCTATTAGATGTTCAGTGACAAGCCCTCTCTATCTATGACTCGTACATCTACGAACACGAGTTGTAAGGTCAGAATCAAGAAAAGCTTTACACTTTACATAAGCTATTGGATGTTTAGTGACTAGCTCTTTATATCTATGACTCGACCATCTAAGAACACGAGTTGTAAAGTCAGAATCAAGGAAAGCTTTCCACTTTACATATGCTATTGGAAGTTCAGTGACTAGCCCCCTTTATCTATGACTCGTACATCTACGAACACGAGTTGTAAGGTCAGAATCAAGTAAAGGATTTCACTTTACATAAGCTATTGACTGTTTAGTAACTAGCCCTCTCTATCTATGACTCGTACATCTACGAACACGAGTTGTAAGGTCAGAATCAAGTAAAGGATTTCACTTTACATAGGTTATTGACTGTTTAGTGACTAGCCCTCTCTATCTATGTCTCGTACATCTACGAACACGAGTTGTAAGGTCAGAATCAAGTAAAGGATTTTACTTTACATAAGTTATTGATTGTTTAGTATCTAGCCCTCTCTATCAAAGACTTTTACATCTAGGAACACGAACTATTAGGTCAGAATCAAATAAAGGATTTCACTTTACAAAAGTTATTGGCTGTTTAGTAACTAGCCCCCTCTATCTATGACTCGTACATCTACGAACACGAACTACAAGGTCAGAATCAAGTAAAGGATTTTACTTTACATACGTTATTGACTGTTTAGTGACTAGCCCTCTCTATCTATGTCTCGTACATCTACGAACACGAGTTGTAAGGTCAGAATCAAGTAAAGGATTTTACTTTACATAAGTTATTGATTGTTTAGTATCTAGCCCTCTCTATCAAAGACTTTTACATCTAGGAACACGAACTATTAGGTCAGAATCAAATAAAGGATTTCACTTTACAAAAGTTATTGGCTGTTTAGTAACTAGCCCCCTCTATCTATGACTCGTACATTTACGAACACGAACTGTAAGGTCAGAATCTAGAAAAGGAGATCACTTTACATAAGTTATTGACTGCTTAGTGACTAGCCCCCTCTATCTATGACTCGTTTATCTACGAAGACGAGTTGTAAGGTCAGAATCAAGTAAAGGATTTCACTTTACATAAGTTATTGACTGTTTAGTGACTAGCCCTCTCTATCTATGACTCATACATCTACGAACACGAGTTGTAAGGTCAGAATCAATAAAGGATTTTACTTTACATAAGTTATTGACTGTTTAGTGTCTAGCCCTCTCTATCAATGACTCGTACATCTCCGAACACGAACTGTAAGGTCAGAATCAAGAAAAGCTTTTCATTTTACATAAGCTATTAGATGTTCAGTGACTAGCACCCTCTATCTATGACTCGTACATCTAAGAACACGAGTTGTAAGGTCAGAATCAAGTAAAGGATTTCACTTTATATAAGTAATTGACTGTTTAGTGACTATCCCCCTTTATCTATGACTCGTACATCTACGAACACGAACTGTAAGGTCAGAATCAAGAAAAGGATTTCACTTTACATACGTTATTGACTGTTTAGTGACCAGCCCTCTCTATCTATGACTCATACATCTACGAACACGAGTTGTAAGGTCAGAATCAAGTAAAGGATTTTACTTTACATAAGTTATTGACTGTTTAGGACCTAGCCTTCTCTATCAATGACTTATACATCTAGGAACGCGAACTATTAGGTCAGAATCAAATAAAGGATTTCACTTTACATAAGCTATTGACTGTTTAGTAACTAGCCCTCTCTATCTATGACTCGTACATCTACGAACACGGACTGTAAGGTCAGAATCAAGAAAAGCTTTTCACTTTACATAAGCTATTAGATGTTCAGTGACTAGCTCCCTCTATCTATGACTCGTACATCTAAGAACACGAGTTGTAAGGTCAGAATCAAGAAAGGCTTTTCACTTTACATAAGCTATTGGATGTTTAACGACTAGCCCTCTCTATCTATGACTCGTACATCTAAGAACACGAGTTGTAAGGTCAGAATCAAGTAAAGGATTTTACTTTACATAAGTTATTGACTGTTTAGTATCTAGCCTTCTCTATCAATGACTTATACATCTAGGAACGCGAACTATTAGGTCAGAATCAAATAAAGGATTTCACTTTACATAAGCTATTGACTGTTTAGTAACTAGCCCTCTCTATCTATGACTCGTACATCTACGAACACGAACTGTAAGGTCAGAATCAAGTAAAGGATTTTACTTTACATAAGTTATTGACTGTTTAGTGACTAGCCTCCTCTATCTATGACTCGTACATCTACGAACACGAACTGTAAGGTCAGAATCAAGTAAAGGATTTTACTTTACATAAGTTATTGACTGTTTAATGACTAGCCTCCTCTATCTATGACTCATACATCTACGAACACGAGTTGTAAGGTCAGAATCAAGTAAAGGATTTTACTTTACATAAGTTATTGACTGTTCAGTGACTAACCCTCTCTATCTATGACTTGTACATCTACGAACACGAGTTGTAAGGTCAGAATCAAGTAAAGGATTTTACTTTACATAAGTTATTGACTGTTTAGTAACTAGCCCTCTCTATCTATGACTCGTACATCTACGAACACGAACTGTAAGGTCAGAATCAATTAAAGGATTTTACTTTACATAAGTTATTGACTGTTTAGTGACTAGCCTCCTCTATCTATGACTCATACATCTACGAACACGAGTTGTAAGGTCAGAATCAAGTAAAGGAAATTTACTTTACGTAAGTTATTGACTGTTCAGTGACTAACCCTCTCTATCTATGACTCGTACATCTACGAACACGAGTTGTAAGGTCAGAATCAAGTAAAGGATTTTACTTTACATAAGTTATTGACTGTTTAGTAACTAGCCCTCTCTATCTATGACTCATACATCTACGAACACGAGTTGTAAGGTCAGAATCAAGTAAAGGATTTTACTTTACATAAGTTATTGACTGTTCAGTGACTAACCCTCTCTATCTATGACTCGTACATCTACGAACACGAGTTGTAAGGTCAGAATCAAGTAAAGGATTTTACTTTACATAAGTTATTGGCTATTCAGTGTCTAGCTCCCTCTATCTATGACTCGTACACCTACGAACACGAACTGTAAGGTCAGAATCAAGAAAAGCTTTTCACTTTACATAAGCTATTGGAAGTTCAGTGACTAGCCCCCTTTATCTATGACTCGTACATCTACGAACACGAACTGTAAGGTCAGAATCAGAAAAAGGATTTCACTTTACATAAGTTATTGACTGTTTAGTAACTAGCCCTCTCTATCTATGACTCGTACATCTACGAACACGAGTTGTATGGACAGAATCAAGAAAGGCTTTTCACTTTACATAAGCTATTGGATGTTTAATGACTAGCCCTCTCTATCTATGACTCGTACATCTAAGAACACGAGTTGTGAGGTCAGAATCAAGTAAAGGATTTCACTTTATATAAGTAATTGACTGTTTAGTGACTATCCCCCTTTATCTATGACTCGTACATCTACGAACACGAACTGTAAGGTCAGAATCAAGAAAAGGATTTCACTTTACATACGTTATTGACTGTTTAGTGACCAGCCCTCTCTATCTATGACTCATACATCTACGAACACGAGTTGTAAGGTCAGAATCAAGCAAAGGATTTTACTTTACATAAGTTATTGACTGTTTAGTATCTAGCCATCTCTATCAATGACTTATACATCTAGGAACGCGAACTATTAGGTCAGAATCAAATAAAGGATTTCACTTTACATAAGCTATCGACTGTTTAGTAACTAGCCCTCTCTATCTATGACTCGTACATCTACGAACACGGACTGTAAGGTCAGAATCAAGAAAAGCTTTTCACTTTACATAAGCTATTAGATGTTCAGTGACTAGCTCCCTCTATCTATGACTCGTACATCTAGGAACACGAGTTGTAAGGTCAGAATCAAGAAAGGCTTTTCACTTTACATAAGCTATTGGATGTTTATTGACTAGCCCTCTCTATCTATGACTCGTACATCTAAGAACACGAGTTGTAAGGTCAGAATCAAGTAAAGGATTTTACTTTACATAAGTTATTGACTTTTTAGTATCTAGTCTTCTCTATCAATGACTTATACATTTAGGAACGCGAACTATTAGGTCAGAATCAAATAAAGGATTTCACTTTACATAAGCTATTGACTGTTTAGTAACTAGCCCTCTCTATCTATGACTCGTACATCTACGAACACGAACTGTAAGGTCAGAATCAAGTAAAGGATTTTACTTTACATAAGTTATTGACTGTTTAGTGACTAGCCTCCTCTATCTATGACTCATACATCTACGAACACGAGTTGTAAGGTCAGAATCAAGTAAAGGATTTTACTTTACATAAGTTATTGACTGTTTAGTAACTAGCCCTCTCTATCTATGACTCGTACATCTACGAACACGAACTGTAAGGTCAGAATCAAGTAAAGGATTTTACTTTACATAAGTTATTGACTGTTTAGTGACTAGCCTCCTCTATCTATGACTCATACATCTACGAACACGAGTTGTAAGGTCAGAATCAAGTAAAGGATTTTACTTTACATAAGTTATTGACTGTTCAGTGACTAACCCTCTCTATCTATGACTCGTACATCTACAAACACGAGTTGTAAGGTCAGAATCAAGTAAAGGATTTTACTTTACATAAGTTATTGACTGTTTAGTAACTAGCCCTCTCTATCTATTACTCGTACATCTACGAACACGAACTGTAAGGTCAGAATCAAGTAAAGGATTTTACTTTACATAAGTTATTGTCTGTTTAGTGACTAGCCTCCTCTATCTATGACTCATACATCTACGAACACGAGTTGTAAGGTCAGAATCAAGTAAAGGAAATTTACTTTACGTAAGTTATTGACTGTTCAGTGACTAACCCTCTCTATCTATGACTCGTACATCTACGAACACGAGTTGTAAGGTCAGAATCAAGTAAAGGATTTTACTTTACATAAGTTATTGACTGTTTAGTAACTAGCCCTCTCTATCTATGACTCATACATCTACGAACACGAGTTGTAAGGTCAGAATCAAGTAAAGGATTTTACTTTACATAAGTTATTGACTGTTCAGTGACTAACCCTCTCTATCTATGACTCGTACATCTACGAACACGAGTTGTAAGGTCAGAATCAAGTAAAGGATTTTACTTTACATAAGTTATTGGCTATTCAGTGTCTAGCTCCCTCTATCTATGACTCGTACACCTACGAACACGAACTGTAAGGTCAGAATCAAGAAAAGCTTTTCACTTTACATAAGCTATTGGAAGTTCAGTGACTAGCCCCCTTTATCTATGACTCGTACATCTACGAACACGAACTGTAAGGTCAGAATCAGAAAAAGGATTTCACTTTACATAAGTTATTGACTGTTTAGTAACTAGCCCTCTCTATCTATGACTCGTACATCTACGTACACGAGTTGTAAGGTCAGAATCAAAGAAAGGATTTCACTTTACATAAGTTATTGACTGCTTAGTGACTAGCCCCCTCTATCTATGACTCGTACATCTACGAACTGTAAGGTCAGAACCAAGTAAAGGATTTCACTTTACATAAGTTATTAGCTGTTTAGTAACTAGCCCCCTCTATCTATGACTCGTACATCTACGAACTTGAACTGTAAGGTCGGAATCAAGTAAAGGATTTCACTTTACATACGTTATTGGCTGTTTAGTAACTAGCCCCCTCTATCTATGACTCATACATCTACGAACACGAGTTGTAAGGTCAGAATCAAGTAAAGGATTTTACTTTGCATAAGTTATTGACTGTTTAGTATCTAGCCCTCTCTATCAATGACTCGTACATCTCCGAACACGAACTGTAAGGTCAGAATCAAGAAAAGCTTTTCACTTTACATAAGTTATTAGATGTTCAGTGACTAGCTCCCTCTATCTATGACTCGTACATCTACGAACACGAGTTGTATGGACAGAATCAAGAAAGGCTTTTCACTTTACATAAGCTATTGGATGTTTAATGACTAGCCCTCTCTATCTATGACTCGTACATCTAAGAACTCGAGTTGTGAGGTCAGAATCAAGTAAAGGATTTCACTTTATATAAGTAATTGACTGTTTAGTGACTATCCCTCTTTATCTATGACTCGTACATCTACGAACACGAACTGTAAGGTCAGAATCAAGAAAAGGATTTCACTTTACATACGTTATTGACTGTTTAGTGACCAGCCCTCTCTATCTATGACTCATACATCTACGAACACGAGTTGTAAGGTCAGAATAAAGTAAAGGATTTTACTTTACATAAGTTATTGACTGTTTAGTATCTAGCCTTCTCTATCAATGACTTATACATCTAGGAACGCGAACTATTAGGTCAGAATCAAATAAAGGATTTCACTTCACATAAACTATTGACTGTTTAGTAACTAGCCCTCTCTATCTATGACTCGTACATCTACGAACACGGACTGTAAGGTCAGAATCAAGAAAAGCTTTTCACTTTACATAAGCTATTAGATGTTCAGTGACTAGCCCTCTCTATCTATGACTCGTACATCTAAGAACACGAGTTGTAACGTCAGAATCAAGTAAAGGATTTTACTTTACATAAGTTATTGACTGTTTAGTGACTAGCCTCCTCTATCTATGACTCATACATCTACGAACACGAGTTGTAAGGTCAGAATCAAGTAAAGGATTTTACTTTACATAAGTTATTGACTGTTCAGTGACTAACCCTCTCTATTTATGACTCGTACATCTACGAACACGAGTTGTAAGGTCAGAATCAAGTAAAGGATATTACTTTACATAAGTTATTGGCTATTCAGTGTCTAGCTCCCTCTATCTATGACTCGTACACCTACGAACACGAACTGTAAGGTCAGAATCAAGAAAAGCTTTTCACTTTACATAAGCTATTGGAAGTTCAGTGACTAGCCCCCTTTATCTATGACTCGTACATCTACGAACACGAACTGTAAGGTCATAATCAAGTAGAGGATTTCACTTTACATAAGCTATTGACTGTTTAGTAACTAGCCCTCCCTATCTATCACTCGTACATCTACGAACACGAATTGTAAGGTCAGAATCAAGTAAAGGATTTTACTTTACTTAAGTTTTTGACTGTTCAGTGACTAACCCTCTCTATCTATGACTCGTACATCTACAAACACGAGTTGTAAGGTCAGAATCAAGAAAAGCTTTTCACTTTACATAAGCTATTGGACGTTCAGTGACTAGCCCCCTTTATCTATGACTCGTACATCTACGAACACGAACTGTAAGGTCATAATCAAGTAAAGGATTTCACTTTACATAAGCTATTGACTGTTTAGTGACTAGCCCCCTCTATCTATGACTCATACATCTACGAACACGATCTGTAAGGTCAGAATCAAGTAAAGGATTTTACTTTACATAAGTTATTGACTGTTTAGTGACTAGCCCTCTCTATCTATGACTCATACATCTACGAACACGAGTTGTAAGGTCAGAATCAAGTAAAGGATTTTACTTTACATAAGTTATTGACTGTTTAGTGACTAGCCCCCTCTATCTATGACTCATACATCTACGAACACGAGTTGTACGGTCAGAATCAAGTACAGGATTTTACTTTACATAAGTTATTGACTGTTTAGTGACTAGCCCCCTCTATCTATGACTCATACATCTACGAACACGAGTTGTAAGGTCAGAATCAAGTAAAGGATTTTACTTTACATACGTTATTGACTTTTTAGTGACTAGCTATCTCTATCTATGACTCATACATCTACGAACACGAGTTGTAAGGTCAGAATCAAATAAAGGATTTCACTTTACATAAGTTATTGACTGTTTAGTGACTAGCCCTCTCTATCTATGACTCGTACATCTACGAACACGAACTGTAAGGTCAGAATCAAGAAAAGGATTTCACTTTACATAAGTTATTGACTGCTTAGTGACTAGCCCCATCTATCTATGACTTGTTTATCTACGAAGACGAGTTGTAAGGTCAGAATCAAGTAAAGGATTTCACTTTACATACGTTATTGACAGTTTAGTGACTAGCCCCCTCCATCTATGACTCGTACATCTACGAACTGTAAGGTCAGAATCAAGTAAAGGATTTCACTTTACATAAGTTATTAGCTGTTTAGTAACTAGCCCCCTCTATCTATGACTCGTACATCTACGAACATGAACTGTAAGGTCAGAATCAAGTAATGGATTTCACTTTACATAAGTTATTGGCTGTTTAGTAACTAGCCCCCTCTATCTATGATCCTTACATCTACGAACACGTACTGTAAGGTCAGAATCAAGTAAAGGATTTTACTTTACATAAGTTATTGACTGTTTAGTGAAGAGCCCTCTCTATCTATGACTCATACATCTACGAACACGAGTTGTAAGGTAAGAATCAATAAAGGATTTTACTTTACATAAGTTATTGACTGTTTAGTATCTAGCCCTCTCTATCAATGACTCGTACATCACCGAACACGAACTGTAAGGTCAGAATCAAGAAAAGCTTTTCACTTTACATAAGCTATTAGATGTTCAGTGACTAGCTCCCTCTATCTATGACTCATACATCTACGAACACGAGTTGTAAGGTCAGAATCAAGTAAAGGATTTTACTTTAAATAAGTTATTGACTGTTTAGTGACTAGCCCCCTCTATCTATGACTCATACATCTACGAACACGAGATTTAAGGTCTGAATCAAATAAAGGATTTCACTTTACATAAGTTATTGACTGTTTAGTAACTAGCTCTCTCTATCTATGACTCGTACATCTACGAACATGAACTGAAAGGTCAGATTCAAGAAAAGCTTTTCACTTTACATGTGTTATTGGCTGTTCAGTGACTAGCTCCCTCTATCTATGACTCGTACACCTACGAACACGAACTGTAAGGTCAGAATCAAGAAAGGCTTTTCACTTTACATAACCTATTAGATGTTCAGTGACAAGCCCTCTCTATCTATGACTCGTACATCTACGAACACGAGTTGTAAGGTCAGAATCAAGAAAAGCTTTACACTTTACATAAGCTATTGGATGTTTAGTGACTAGCTCTTTATATCTATGACTCGACCATCTAAGAACACGAGTTGTAAAGTCAGAATCAAGGAAAGCTTTCCACTTTACATATGCTATTGGAAGTTCAGTGACTAGCCCCCTTTATCTATGACTCGTACATCTACGAACACGAACTGTAAGGTCATAATCAAGTAAAGGATTTCACTTTACATAAGCTATTGACTTTTTAGTAACTAGCCCTCTCTATCTATGACTCGTACATCTACAAACACGAGTTGTAAGGTCAGAATCAAGTAAAGGATTTTACTTTACATACGTTATTGACTGTTTAGTATCTAGCCCTCTCTATCAATGACTTTTACATCTAGGAACACGAACTATTAGGTCAGAATCAAATAAAGGATTTCACTTTACATAAGTTATTGACTGTTTAGTGACTAGCCCCCTCTATCAATGACTCGTACATCTAGGAACACGAACTATTAGGTCTGAATCAAATAAAGGATTTCACTTTACATAAGTTATTGACTGTTTAGTAACTATCCCTCTCTATCTATGACTCGTACATCTACGAACATGAACTGAAAGGTCAGATTCAAGAAAAGCTTTTCACTTTACATGTGTTATTGGCTGTTCAGTGACTAGCTCCCTCTATCTATGACTCCTACACCTACGAACACGAACTGTAAGGTCAGAATCAAGAAAAGCTTTTCACTTTACATAAGCTATTAGATGTTCAGTGACAAGCCCTCTCTATCTATGACTCGTACATCTACGAACACGAGTTGTAAGGTCAGAATCAAGAAAAGCTTTACACTTTACATAAGCTATTGGATGTTTAGTGACTAGCTCTTTATATCTATGACTCGACCATCTAAGAACTCGAGTTGTAAAGTCAGAATCAAGGAAAGCTTTCCACTTTACATATGCTATTGGAAGTTCAGTGACTAGCCCCCTTTATCTATGACTCGTACATCTACGAACACGAGTTGTAAGGTCAGAATCAAGTAAAGGATTTCACTTTACATAAGCTATTGACTGTTTAGTAACTAGCCCTCTCTATCTATGACTCGTACATCTACGAACACGAGTTGTAAGGTCAGAATCAAGTAAAGGATTTCACTTTACATAGGTTATTGACTGTTTAGTGACTAGCCCTCTCTATCTATGTCTCGTACATCTACGAACACGAGTTGTAAGGTCAGAATCAAGTAAAGGATTTTACTTTACATAAGTTATTGATTGTTTAGTATCTAGCCCTCTCTATCAAAGACTTTTACATCTAGGAACACGAACTATTAGGTCAGAATCAAATAAAGGATTTCACTTTACAAAAGTTATTGGCTGTTTAGTAACTAGCCCCCTCTATCTATGACTCGTACATCTACGAACACGAACTACAAGGTCAGAATCAAGTAAAGGATTTTACTTTACATACGTTATTGACTGTTTAGTGACTAGCCCTCTCTATCTATGTCTCGTACATCTACGAACACGAGTTGTAAGGTCAGAATCAAGTAAAGGATTTTACTTTACATAAGTTATTGATTGTTTAGTATCTAGCCCTCTCTATCAAAGACTTTTACATCTAGGAACACGAACTATTAGGTCAGAATCAAATAAAGGATTTCACTTTACAAAAGTTATTGGCTGTTTAGTAACTAGCCCCCTCTATCTATGACTCGTACATTTACGAACACGAACTGTAAGGTCAGAATCTAGAAAAGGAGATCACTTTACATAAGTTATTGACTGCTTAGTGACTAGCCCCCTCTATCTATGACTCGTTTATCTACGAAGACGAGTTGTAAGGTCAGAATCAAGTAAAGGATTTCACTTTACATAAGTTATTGACTGTTTAGTGACTAGCCCTCTCTATCTATGACTCATACATCTACGAACACGAGTTGTAAGGTCAGAATCAATAAAGGATTTTACTTTACATAAGTTATTGACTGTTTAGTGTCTAGCCCTCTCTATCAATGACTCGTACATCTCCGAACACGAACTGTAAGGTCAGAATCAAGAAAAGCTTTTCATTTTACATAAGCTATTAGATGTTCAGTGACTAGCACCCTCTATCTATGACTCGTACATCTAAGAACACGAGTTGTAAGGTCAGAATCAAGTAAAGGATTTCACTTTATATAAGTTATTGACGGTTTAGTGACTATCCCCCTTTATCTATGACTCGTACATCTACAAACACGAAGTGTAAGGTCATAATCAAGAAAAGGATTTCACTTTACATAAGTTATTGACTATTTAGTACCTAGCCCTCTCTATCAATGACTTTTACATCTAGGAACACGAACTATTAGGACAGAATCAAATAAAGGATTTCACTTTACATACGTTATTGACTGTTTAGTGACTAGCCCTCTCTATCTATGACTCGTACATCTACGTACACGAACTGTAAGGTCAGAATCTAGTAAAGGATTTTACTTTACATATGTTATTGACTGTTTAGTGAATAGCCCTCTCTATCTATGTCTCACACATCTACGAACACGAGTTGTAAGGTCAAAATCAAGTAAAGGATTTTACTTTAAATAAGTTATTGACTGTTTAGTGACTAGCCCCCTCTATCAATGACTCGTACATCTACGAACACGAGTTGTAAGGTCAGAATCAAGAAAAGCTTTTCACTTTACATAAGCTATTAGATGTTCAGTGACTAGCTCCCTCTATCTATGACTCATACATCTACGAACACGAGTTGTAAGGTCAGAATCAAGTAAAGGATTTTACTTTAAATAAGTTATTGACTGTTTAGTGACTAGCCCCCTCTATCTATGACTCATACATCTACGAACACGAGATTTAAGGTCTGAATCAAATAAAGGATTTCACTTTACATAAGTTATTGACTGTTTAGTAACTAGCTCTCTCTATCTATGACTCGTACATCTACGAACATGAACTGAAAGGTCAGATTCAAGAAAAGCTTTTCACTTTACATGTGTTATTGGCTGTTCAGTGACTAGCTCCCTCTATCTATGACTCGTACACCTACGAACACGAACTGTAAGGTCAGAATCAAGAAAGGCTTTTCACTTTACATAACCTATTAGATGTTCAGTGACAAGCCCTCTCTATCTATGACTCGTACATCTACGAACACGAGTTGTAAGGTCAGAATCAAGAAAAGCTTTACACTTTACATAAGCTATTGGATGTTTAGTGACTAGCTCTTTATATCTATGACTCGACCATCTAAGAACACGAGTTGTAAAGTCAGAATCAAGGAAAGCTTTCCACTTTACATATGCTATTGGAAGTTCAGTGACTAGCCCCCTTTATCTATGACTCGTACATCTACGAACACGAACTGTAAGGTCATAATCAAGTAAAGGATTTCACTTTACATAAGCTATTGACTTTTTAGTAACTAGCCCTCTCTATCTATGACTCGTACATCTACAAACACGAGTTGTAAGGTCAGAATCAAGTAAAGGATTTTACTTTACATACGTTATTGACTGTTTAGTATCTAGCCCTCTCTATCAATGACTTTTACATCTAGGAACACGAACTATTAGGTCAGAATCAAATAAAGGATTTCACTTTACATAAGTTATTGACTGTTTAGTGACTAGCCCCCTCTATCAATGACTCGTACATCTAGGAACACGAACTATTAGGTCTGAATCAAATAAAGGATTTCACTTTACATAAGTTATTGACTGTTTAGTAACTATCCCTCTCTATCTATGACTCGTACATCTACGAACATGAACTGAAAGTTCAGATATTCAAGAAAAGCTTTTCACTTTACATGTGTTATTGGCTGTTCAGTGACTAGCTCCCTCTATCTATGACTCGTACACCTACGAACACGAACTGTAAGGTCAAAATCAAGAAAAGCTTTTCACTTTACATAAGCTATTAGATGTTCAGTGACAAGCCCTCTCTATCTATGACTCGTACATCTACGAACACGAGTTGTAAGGTCAGAATCAAGAAAAGCTTTACACTTTACATAAGCTATTGGATGTTTAGTGACTAGCTCTTTATATCTATGACTCGACCATCTAAGAACACGAGTTGTAAAGTCAGAATCAAGGAAAGCTTTCCACTTTACATATGCTATTGGAAGTTCAGTGACTAGCCCCCTTTATCTATGACTCGTACGTCTACGAACACGAGTTGTAAGGTCAGAATCAAGTAAAGGATTTCACTTTACATAAGCTATTGACTGTTTAGTAACTAGCCCTCTCTATCTATGACTCGTACATCTACGAACACGAGTTGTAAGGTCAGAATCAAGTAAAGGATTTCACTTTACATAAGTTATTGTTTGTTTAGTGACTAGCCCTCTCTATCTATGTCTCGTACATCTACGAACACGAGTTGTAAGGTCAGAATCAAGTAAAGGATTTTACTTTACATAAGTTATTGATTGTTTAGTATCTAGCCCTCTCTATCAAAGACTTTTACATCTAGGAACACGAACTATTAGGTCAGAATCAAATAAAGGATTTCACTTTACAAAAGTTATTGGCTGTTTAGTAACTAGCCCCCTCTATCTATGACTCGTACATCTACGAACACGAACTACAAGGTCAGAATCAAGTAAAGGATTTTACTTTACATACGTTATTGACTGTTTAGTGACTAGCCCTCTCTACCTATGACTCATACATCTACGAACACGAGTTGTAAGGTCAGAATCAAGTAAAGGATTTTACTTTAAATAAGTTATTGACTGTTTAGTGACTAGCCCCCTTTATCTATGATTCGTACATCTACGAACACGAACTGTAAGGTCAGAATCAAGAAATGGATTTCACTTTACATAAGTTATTGACTGTTTAGTGACTAGCCCTCTCTATCTATGACTCATACATCTACGAACACGAGTTGTAAGGTCAGAATCAAGTAAAGGGTTTTACTTTACATAAGTTATTGACTGTTTAGTATCTAGCCCTTTCTATCAATGACTTTTAGATCTAGGAACACGAACTATTAGGTCAGAATCAAATAAAGGATTTCACTTTACATAAGTTATTGGCTGTTTAGTAACTAGCCCCTTCTATCTATGACTCGTACATTTACGAACACGAACTGTAAGGTCAGAATCTAGAAAAGGATTTCACTTTACATAAGTTATTGACTGCTTAGTGACTAGCCCCCTCTATCTATGACTCGTTTATCTACGAAGACGAGTTGTAAGGTCAGAATCAAGTAAAGGATTTCACTTTACATAAGTTATTGACTGTTTAGTGACTAGCCCTCTCTATCTATGACTCATATATCTACGAACACGAGTTGTAAGGTCAGAATCAATAAAGGATTTTACTTTACATAAGTTATTGACTGTTTAGTGTCTAGCCCTCTCTATCAATGACTCGTACATCTCCGAACACGAACTGTAAGGTCAGAATCAAGAAAAGCTTTTCATTTTACATAAGCTATTAGATGTTCAGTGACTAGCACCCTCTATCTATGACTCGTACATCTAAGAACACGAGTTGTAAGGTCAGAATCAAGTAAAGGATTTCACTTTATATAAGTTATTGACGGTTTAGTGACTATCCCCCTTTATCTATGACTCGTACATCTACAAACACGAAGTGTAAGGTCATAATCAAGAAAAGGATTTCACTTTACATAAGTTATTGACTATTTAGTATCTAGCCCTCTCTATCAATGACTTTTACATCTAGGAACACGAACTATTAGGACAGAATCAAATAAAGGATTTCACTTTACATACGTTATTGACTGTTTAGTGACTAGCCCTCTCTATCTATGACTCGTACATCTACGTACACGAACTGTAAGGTCAGAATCTAGTAAAGGATTTTACTTTACATAAGTTATTGACTGTTTAGTGAATAGCCCTCTCTATCTATGTCTCACACATCTACGAACACGAGTTGTAAGGTCAGAATCAAGTAAAGGATTTTACTTTAAATAAGTTATTGACTGTTTAGTGACTAGCCCCCTCTATCAATGACTCGTACATCTACGAACACGAGTTGTAAGGTCAGAATCAAGTAAAGTATTTCACTTTACATAAGTTATTGACAGTTTAGTGACGAGCGCTCTCTATCTATGACTCGTACATCTACGAACACGAGTTGTAAGGTCAGAATCAAGTAAAGGATTTCACTTTACATAAGTTATTGACTGTTTAGTGACTATCCCTCTCTATCTATGACTCGTACATCTACGAACACGAACTGTAAGGTCAGAATCAAGAAAAGCTTTTCACTTTAAATAAGCTATTAGATGTTCAGTGACTAGCTCCCTCTATCTATACTCGTACATCTACGAACACGAGTTGTAAGGTCAGAATCAAGTAAAGGATTTCACTTTATATAAGTATTTGACTGTTTAGTGACTAGCCCTCTCTATCTATGACTCGTACATCTACGAACACGAGTTGTAAGGTCAGAATCAAGTAAAGGATTTCACTTTACATAAGTTATTGACGGTTTAGTGACTAGCCCTCTCTATCTATTACTCGTACATCTACGAACACGAGTTGTAAGGTCAGAATCAAGTAAAGGATTTCACTTTCCATAAGTTATTGACTGTTTAGTGACTAGCCCTCTCTATCTATGACTCGTACATCTACGAACACGAGTTGTAAGGTCAGAATCAAGTAAAGGATTTCACTTTATATAAGTTATTGACTGTTTAGTGACTATCCCTCTCTATCTATGACTCGTACATCTACGAACACGAACTGTAAGGTCAGAATCAAGAAAAGCTTTTCACTTTAAATAAGCTATTAGATGTTCAGTGACTAGCTCCCTCTATCAATACTCGTACATCTACGAACACGAGTTGTAAGGTCAGAATCAAGTAAAGGTATTCACTTTATATAAGTATTTGACTGTTTAGTGACTAGCACTCTCTATCTATGACTCGTACATCTACGAACATGAGTTGTAAGGTCAGAATCAAGTAAAGGATTTCACTTTACATAAGTTATTGACGGTTTAGTGACTATCCCTCTCTATCTATTACTCGTACATCTACGAACACGAGTTGTAAGGTCAGAATCAAGTAAAGGATTTCACTTTACATAAGTTATTGACTGTTTAGTGACTAGCCCTCTCTATCTATGACTCGTACATCTACGAACACGAACTGTAAGGACAGAATCAAGTAAAGGATTTCACTTTACATAAGTTATTGACTGTTTAGTGACTAGAACTCTCTATCTATGACTCGTACATCTACGAACACGAACTGTAAGGTCAGAATCAAGAAAAGCTTTTCACTTTACATAAGCTATTAGATGTTCAGTGACTAGCTCCCTCTATCTATGACTCGTACATCTACGAACACGAGTTGTAAGGTCAGAATCAAGAAAAGCTTTTCACTTTACATAAGCTATTGGATGTTTAATGACTAGCCCTTTCTATCTATGACTCGTACATCTAAGAACACGAGTTGTAAGGTCAGAATCAAGGAAAGCTTTCCACTTTACATAAGCTATTGGATGTTTAATGACTAGCCGTTTCTACCTATAACTCGTACATCTAAAAACACGAGTTGTGAGGTTAGAATCAAGAAAAGGATATCACTTTACATAAGTTATTGACTGTTTAGTGACTAGCCCTCTCTATCTATGACTCATACATCTACGAACACGAGTTGTAAGGTCAGAATCAAGTAAAGGATTTTACTTTACATAAGTTATTGACTTTTTAGTAACTAGCCCTCTCTATCTATGACTCGTACATCTACAAACACGAGTTGTAAGGTCAGAATCAAGTAAAGGATTTTACTTTACATACGTTATTGACTGTTTAGTATCTAGCCCTCTCTATCAATGACTTTTACATCTAGGAACACGAACTATTAGGTCAGAATCAAATAAAGGATTTCACTTTACATAAGTTATTGACTGTTTAGTGACTAGCCCCCTCTATCAATGACTCGTACATCTAGGAACACGAACTATTAGGTCTGAATCAAATAAAGGATTTCACTTTACATAAGTTATTGACTGTTTAGTAACTATCCCTCTCTATCTATGACTCGTACATCTACGAACATGAACTGAAAGGTCAGATATTCAAGAAAAGCTTTTCACTTTACATGTGTTATTGGCTGTTCAGTGACTAGCTCCCTCTATCTATGACTCGTACACCTACGAACACGAACTGTAAGGTCAGAATCAAGAAAAGCTTTTCACTTTACATAAGCTATTAGATGTTCAGTGACAAGCCCTCTCTATCTATGACTCGTACATCTACGAACACGAGTTGTAAGGTCAGAATCAAGAAAAGCTTTACACTTTACATAAGCTATTGGATGTTTAGTGACTAGCTCTTTATATCTATGACTCGACCATCTAAGAACACGAGTTGTAAAGTCAGAATCAAGGAAAGCTTTCCACTTTACATATGCTATTGGAAGTTCAGTGACTAGCCCCCTTTATCTATGACTCGTACATCTACGAACACGAGTTGTAAGGTCAGAATCATGTAAAGGATTTCACTTTACATAAGCTATTGACTGTTTAGTAACTAGCCTTCTCTATCTATGACTCGTACATCTACGAACACGAGTTGTAAGGTCAGAATCAAGTAAAGGATTTCACTTTACATAAGTTATTGACTGTTTAGTGACTAGCCCTCTCTATCTATGTCTCGTACATCTACGAACACGAGTTGTAAGGTCAGAATCAAGTAAAGGATTTTACTTTACATAAGTTATTGATTGTTTAGTATCTAGCCCTCTCTATCAAAGACTTTTACATCTAGGAACACGAACTATTAGGTCAGAATCAAATAAAGGATTTCACTTTACAAAAGTTATTGGCTGTTTAGTAACTAGCCCCCTCTATCTATGACTCGTACATCTACGAACACGAACTACAAGGTCAGAATCAAGTAAAGGATTTTACTTTACATACGTTATTGACTGTTTAGTGACTAGCCCTCTCTACCTATGACTCATACATCTACGAACACGAGTTGTAAGGTCAGAATCAAGTAAAGGATTTTACTTTAAATAAGTTATTGACTGTTTAGTGACTAGCCCCCTTTATCTATGATTCGTACATCTACGAACACGAACTGTAAGGTCAGAATCAAGAAATGGATTTCACTTTACATAAGTTATTGACTGTTTAGTGACTAGCCCTCTCTATCTATGACTCATACATCTACGAACACGAGTTGTAAGGTCAGAATCAAGTAAAGGGTTTTACTTTACATAAGTTATTGACTGTTTAGTATCTAGCCCTTTCTATCAATGACTTTTAGATCTAGGAACACGAACTATTAGGTCAGAATCAAATAAAGGATTTCACTTTACATAAGTTATTGGCTGTTTAGTAACTAGCCCCTTCTATCTATGACTCGTACATTTACGAACACGAACTGTAAGGTCAGAATCTAGAAAAGGATTTCACTTTACATAAGTTATTGACTGCTTAGTGACTAGCCCCCTCTATCTATGACTCGTTTATCTACGAAGACGAGTTGTAAGGTCAGAATCAAGTAAAGGATTTCACTTTACATAAGTTATTGACTGTTTAGTGACTAGCCCTCTCTATCTATGACTCATACATCTACGAACACGAGTTGTAAGGTCAGAATCAATAAAGGATTTTACTTTACATAAGTTATTGACTGTTTAGTGTCTAGCCCTCTCTATCAATGACTCGTACATCTCCGAACACGAACTGTAAGGTCAGAATCAAGAAAAGCTTTTCATTTTACATAAGCTGTTAGATGTTCAGTGACTAGCACCCTCTATCTATGACTCGTACATCTAAGAACACGAGTTGTAAGGTCAGAATCAAGTAAAGGATTTCACTTTATATAAGTTATTGACGGTTTAGTGACTATCCCCCTTTATCTATGACTCGTACATCTACAAACACGAAGTGTAAGGTCATAATCAAGAAAAGGATTTCACTTTACATAAGTTATTGACTATTTAGTATCTAGCCCTCTCTATCAATGACTTTTACATCTAGGAACACGAACTATTAGGACAGAATCAAATAAAGGATTTCACTTTACATACGTTATTGACTGTTTAGTGACTAGCCCTCTCTATCTATGACTCGTACATCTACGTACACGAACTGTAAGGTCAGAATCTAGTAAAGGATTTTACTTTACATAAGTTATTGACTGTTTAGTGAATAGCCCTCTCTATCTATGTCTCACACATCTACGAACACGAGTTGTAAGGTCAGAATCAAGTAAAGGATTTTACTTTAAATAAGTTATTGACTGTTTAGTGACAAGCCCCCTCTATCAATGACTCGTACATCTACGAACACGAACTGTAAGGTCAGAATCAAGAAAAGCTTTTCACTTTAAATAAGCTATTAGATGTTCAGTGACTAGCTCCCTCTATCAATACTCGTACATCTACGAACACGAGTTGTAAGGTCAGAATCAAGTAAAGTATTTCACTTTACATAAGTTATTGACTGTTTAGTGACTAGCGCTCTCTATCTATGACTCGTACATCTACGAACACGAGTTGTAAGGTCAGAATCAAGTAAAGTATTTCACTTTACATAAGTTATTGACTGTTTAGTGACTAGCGCTCTCTATCTATGACTCGTACATCTACGAACACGAGTTGTAAGGTCAGAATCAAGTAAAGGATTTCACTTTACATAAGTTATTGACTGTTTAGTGACTATCCCTCTCTATCTATGACTCGTACATCTACGAACACGAACTGTAAGGTCAGAATCAAGAAAAGCTTTTCACTTTAAATAAGCTATTAGATGTTCAGTGACTAGCTCCCTCTATCTATACTCGTACATCTACGAACACGAGTTGTAAGGTCAGAATCAAGTAAAGGATTTCACTTTATATAAGTATTTGACTGTTTAGTGACTAGCCCTCTCTATCTATGACTGGTACATCTACGAACACGAGTTGTAAGGTCAGAATCAAGTAAAGGATTTCACTTTACATAAGTTATTGACGGTTTAGTGACTAGCCCTCTCTATCTATTACTCGTACATCTACGAACACGAGTTGTAAGGTCAGAATCAAGTAAAGGATTTCACTTTCCATAAGTTATTGACTGTTTAGTGACTAGCCCTCTCTATCTATGACTCGTACATCTACGAACACGAGTTGTAAGGTCAGAATCAAGTAAAGGATTTCACTTTATATAAGTTATTGACTGTTTAGTGACTATCCCTCTCTATCTATGACTCGTACATCTACGAACACGAACTGTAAGGTCAGAATCAAGAAAAGCTTTTCACTTTAAATAAGCTATTAGATGTTCAGTGACTAGCTCCCTCTATCAATACTCGTACATCTACGAACACGAGTTGTAAGGTCAGAATCAAGTAAAGGATTTCACTTTATATAAGTATTTGACTGTTTAGTGACTAGCACTCTCTATCTATGACTCGTACATTTACGAACATGAGTTGTAAGGTCAGAATCAAGTAAAGGATTTCACTTTACATAAGTTATTGACGGTTTAGTGACTAGCCCTCTCTATCTATTACTCGTACATCTACGAACACGAGTTGTAAGGTCAGAATCAAGTAAAGGATTTCACTTTACATAAGTTATTGACTGTTTAGTGACTAGCCCTCTCTATCTATGACTCGTACATCTACGAACACGAACTGTAAGGACAGAATCAAGTAAAGGATTTCACTTTACATAAGTTATTGACTGTTTAGTGACTAGAACTCTCTATCTATGACTCGTACATCTACGAACACGAACTGTAAGGTCAGAATCAAGAAAAGCTTTTCACTTTACATAAGCTATTAGATGTTCAGTGACTAGCTCCCTCTATCTATGACTCGTACATCTACGAACACGAGTTGTAAGGTCAGAATCAAGAAAAGCTTTTCACTTTACATAAGCTATTGGATGTTTAATGACTAGCCCTTTCTATCTATGACTCGTACATCTAAGAACACGAGTTGTAAGGTCAGAATCAAGGAAAGCTTTCCACTTTACATAAGCTATTGGATGTTTAATGACTAGCCGTTTCTACCTATAACTCGTACATCTAAGAACACGAGTTGTGAGGTTAGAATCAAGAAAAGGATATCACTTTACATAAGTTATTGACTGTTTAGTGACTAGCCCTCTCTATCTATGACTCATACATCTACGAACACGAGTTGTAAGGTCAGAATCAAGTAAAGGATTTTACTTTACATAAGTTATTGACTGTTTAGTAACTAGCCCCCTCTATCTATGACTCGTACATCTACGAACACGAACTGTAAGGTCAGAATCAAGTAAAGGATTTTACTTTACATAAGTTATTGACTGTTTAGTGACTAGCCCTCTCTATCTATGACTCATACATCTACGAACACGAGTTGTAAGGTCAGAATCAAGTAAAGGATTTTACCTTAAATAAGTTATTGACTGTTTAGTGACTAGCCCCCTCTATCAATGACTCGTACATCTAGGAACACGAACTATTAGGTCTGAATCAAATAAAGGATTTCACTTTTTATAAGTTATTGACGGTTTAGTGACTAGCCCCCTTTATCTATGACTCGTACATCTACGAACACGAAGTGTAAGGCCATAATCAAGAAAAGGATTTCACTTTACATAAGTTATTGACTGTTTAGTATCTAGCCCTCTCTATCAATGACTTTTACATCTAGGAACACGAACTATTAGGTCAGAATCAAATAAAGGATTTCTTTTTACATAAGTTATTGACTGTTTAGTGACTAGCCCTCTCTATCTATGACTCGTACATCTACGAACACGAACTGTAAGGTCAGAATTAAGTAAAGGATTTTACTTTACATAAGTTATTGACTGTTTAGTGACTAGCCCTCTCTATCTATGACTCGTACATCTCCGAACACGAACTGTAAGGTCAGAATCAAGAAAAGACTTTCACTTTACATAAGCTATTAGATGTTCAGTGACCAGCTCCCTCTATCTATGACTCGTACATCTAAGAACACGAGTTGTAAGGTCAGAATCAAGTAAAGGATTTCACTTTATATAAGTTATTGACGGTTTAGTGACTATCCCCCTTTATCTATGACTCGTACATCTACGAACACGAAGTGTAAGGTCATAATCAAGAAAAGGATTTCCCTTTACTTTAGTTATTGACTGTTTAGTATCTAGCCCTCTCTATCAATGACTTTTACATCTAGGAACACGAACTATTAGGTCAGAATCAAATAAAGGATTTCACTTTACATAAGTTATTGACTGTTTAGTGACTAGCCCTCTCTATCTATGACTCGTACATCTACGAACACGAACTGTAAGGTCAGAATCAAGTAAAGGATTTTACTTTACATAAGTTATTGACCGTTTAGTGACTAGCCCTCTCTATCTATGTCTCACACATCTACGAACACGAGTTGTAAGGTCAGAATCAAGTAAAGGATTTTACTTTAACCCTTTGGACGCCAGCCGCTCGGGCCGTAGCCCAACTCCTGACCACCAGCCGCTCTGTCAGCGGTACTAGCGAGAACCGCCAAGGCCTGTTTAAAAGTTTTTGCACCGGTTTACATTTCGCTCTGTGCTTTCTTTAGTTTTTATGCAAATGTAATGATTTTTTTTTTTTGTTTTATAGATAATTACTTGGGCTATCAACATTTAGTAATTCAAAAAGTGTTACTTGTACAACAACATTATTGATAAATCAATAATGCCTAACAGAAAAAATATTTATACAAAAAATCTACTTTAGATGAAAAATTAGGTAGTAAAAAAAATATTTTTATACATCGCATAAGTTTTTATTCAATTTAGTAACTAAATATCATACTGTGTGCAAATTTTCACAACTCTACTACAAAAAATAGTTTGTCAAAAACGCATTTGTTGATAAGAGAAGTACTTGATTTTTTTGGGATTTTTTCATTCGGCTGGCAACCAAAAGCAAATATGTTTTGCGATAGTATTTTGTTTGTCCAACAGGCATTTTTTGCTTCAGGATAGGAGGTATTCCTTTTCTGTTTATTTGTAACGTGCCTGTCAAATGAGTCATCTTCGAATACAAATCCTTGGCCAGTGGAAATGAGATAAAAAAATTTTCTATGAATACGTGAAATCCTTTATTCAAGTAATTTTCCATGTCTAATAATTTCATAACGACAGTATACCCAGGTTCCTTGTTGACACTACCATTATTTTTATCTGTATCTCTTTTGCCTTTGTAAAAAAAAGGACAAACAGTAATGAGAAAACACTCATGAGTAACGACATCGCGCTTATCAGCTCTGCCCCCCATGACGACAAAAACAAAGAGCTTAGCCAAGGTCACTGGTACTTCCATTGTGAAAATTATTTTCCTGTAGTGTTAGTGACTTCAACGAAAGTCCAAAACAATAGAAACAAACTTTAAAAGTGTCTAAATACATCTTAAAAATAATGTTTTCCTGGCGGTCCGATTGATCGGACCTTGGCGGTTTTCGCCTACATATCGTCGGTCCGATGAATCGGACCGTGGCGGTTTTCGCCTACACATCGTTGGTCCGATAGATCGGACCGTGGCGTCCAAAGGGTTAAATAAGTTATTGACTGTTTAGTGACTAGCCCCCTCTATCAATGACTCGTACATCTACGAACATGAGTTGTAAGGTCAGAATCAAGAAAAGCTTTACACTTTACATAAGCGATTGGATGTTTAATGACTAGCTCTTTATATCTATGACTCGTACATCTACGAATACGAGTTGTAAGGTCAGAATCAAGTAAAGTATTTCACTTTACATAAGTTATTGACTGTTTAGTGACTAGCGCTCTCTATCTATGACTCGTACATCTACGAACACGAATTGTAAGGTCAGAATCAAGTACAGGATTTCACTTTACATAAGTTATTGACTGTTTAGTGACTAGCCCTCTCTATCTATGACTCGTACATCTACGAACATGAGATGTAAGGTCAGAATCAAGTAAATAATTTCACTTTACATAAGTTATTGACTGTTTAGTGACTGGCCCTCCCTATCTATGACTCGTACATCTACGAACACGAGTTGTAAGGTCAGAATCAAGTAAAGGATTTCACTTTACATAAGTTATTGACTATTTAGTGACTAGCCCTCTCTATCTATGACTCGTACAACTACGAATACGAGTTGTAAGGTCAGAATCAAGTAAAAGATTTTACTTTACATAAGTGATTGACTGTTTAGTGACTAGCCCCCTCTATCAATAACTCGTACATCTAGGAACACGAACTATTAGGTCTGAATCAAATAAAGGATTTCACTTTACATAAGTTATTGGCTGTTTAGTAACTAGCCCCCTCTATCTATGACTCGTACATCTACGAACACGAACTGTAAGGTCATAATCAAGTAAAGGATTTTACTTTACATAAGTTATTGACTGTTTAGTGACTAGCCCTCTCTATCTATGACTCATACATCTACGAACACGAGTTGTAAGGTCAGAATCAAGTAAAGGATTTTACCTTAAATAGGTTATTGACTGTTTAGTGACTAGCCTCCTCTATCAATGACTAGTACATCTAGGAACACGAACTATTAGGTCTGAATCAAATAAAGGATTTCACTTTACATAAGTTATTGACTGTTTAGTAACTAGCCCTCTCTATCTATGACTCGTACATCTACGAACATGAACTGAAAGGTCAGATTCAAGAAAAGCTTTTCACTTTACATGTGTTATTGGCTGTTCAGTGACTAGCTCCCTCTATCTATGACTCGTACACCTACGGACACGATCTGTAAGGTCAGAATCAAGAAAAGCTTTTCACTTTACATAAGCTATTAGATGTACAGTGACTAGCCCTCTCTATCTATGACTCGTACATCTACGAACACGAGTTGTAAGGTCTGAATCAAGAAAAGCTTTTCACTTTACATAAGCTATTGGATGTTTAATGACTAGCTCTTTATATCTATGACTCGTACATATTAGAACACGAGTTGTAAAGTCAGAATCAAGGAAAGCTTTCCACTTTACATATGCTATTGGAAGTTCAGTGACTAGCCCCCTTTATCTATGACTCGTATATCTACGAACACGAACTGTAAGGTCAGAATCAAGTAAAGGATTTTACTTTACATACGTTACTGACTATTTAGTGACTAGCCCTCTCTACCTATGACTCATACATCTACGAACACGAGTTGTAAGGTCTGAATCAAGAAAAGCTTTTCACTTTACATAAGCTATTGGATGTTTAATGACTAGCTCTTTATATCTATGACTCGTACATATTAGAACACGAGTTGTAAAGTCAGAATCAAGGAAAGCTTTCCACTTTACATATGCTATTGGAAGTTCAGTGACTAGCCCCCTTTATCTATGACTCGTATATCTACGAACACGAACTGTAAGGTCAGAATCAAGTAAAGGATTTTACTTTACATACGTTACTGACTATTTAGTGACTAGCCCTCTCTACCTATGACTCATACATCTACGAACACGAGTTGTAAGGTCAGAATCAAGTAAAGGATTTTACTTTAAATAAGATATTGACTGTTTAGTGACTAGCCCCCTTTATCTATGACTCGTACAACTACGAACACGAACTGTAAGGTCAGAATCAAGTAATGGATTTCACTTTACATAAGTTATTGACTGTTTAGTATCTAGCCCTTTCTATCAATGACTTTTAGACCTAGGAACACGAACTATTAGGTCAGAATCAAATAAAGGATTTGCTTTACATAAGTTATTGGCTGTTTAGTAACTAGCCCCATCTATCTATGACTCGTACATTTACGAACACGAACTGTAAGGTCAGAATCAAGAAAAGGATTTCACTTTACATAAGTTATTGACTGCTTAGTGACTAGCCACCTCTATCTATGACTCGTTTATCTACAAAGACGAGTTGTAAGGTCAGAATCAAGTAAAGGATTTCACTTTACATAAGTTATTAGCTGTTTAGTAACTAGCCCACTCTATCTATGACTCGAACATCTACGAACACGAACTGTAAGGTCAGAATCAAGTAAAGGATTTTACTTTACATAAGTTATTGACTGTTTAGTGACTAGCCCTCTCTATCTATGACTCATACATCTACGAACACGAGTTGTAAGGTCATAATCAATAAAGGATTTTACTTTACATAAGTTATTGACTGTTTAGTATCTAGCCCTCTCTATTAATGACTCGTACATCTAGGAACACGAACTATTAGGTCTGAATCAAATAAAGGATTTCACTTTACATAAGTTATTGGCTGTTTAGTAACTAGCCCCCTCTATCTATGACTCGTACATCTACGAACACGAACTGTAAGGTCATAATCAAGTAAAGGATTTTACTTTACATAAGTTATTGACTGTTCAGTGACTAGCTCCCTCTATCTATGACTTGTACATCTAAGAACACGAGCTGTAAGGTCAGAATCAAGTAAAGGATTTCACTTTATATAAGTTATTGACAGTTTAGTGACTAGCCCACTTTATCTATGACTCGTACATCTACGAACACGAAGTGTAAGGTCATAATCAAGAAATGGATTTCACTTTACATAAGTTATTGACTGTTTAGTATCTAGCCCTCTCTATCAATGACTTTTACATCTAGGAACACGAACTATAAGGTCAGAATCAAATAAAGGATTTCACTTTACATAAGTTATTGACTGTTTAGTGACTAGCCCTCTCTATCTATGACTCGTACATCTACGAACACGAACTGTAAGGTCAGAATCAAGTAAAGGATTTTACTTTACATAAGTTATTGACTGTTTAGTGACTAGCCCTCTCTATCTATGACTCATACATCTACGAACACGAGTTGTAAGGTCAGAATCAAGTAAAGGATTTTACCTTAAATAAGTTATTGACTGTTTAGTGACTAGCCTCCTCTATCAATGACTAGTACATCTAGGAACACGAACTATTAGGTCTGAATCAAATAAAGGATTTCACTTTACATAAGTTATTGACTGTTTAGTAACTAGCCCTCTCTATCTATGACTCGTACATCTACGAACATGAACTGAAAGGTCAGATTCAAGAAAAGCTTTTCACTTTACATGTGTTATTGGCTGTTCAGTGACTAGCTCCCTCTATCTATGACTCGTACACCTACGAACACGATCTGTAAGGTCAGAATCAAGAAAAGCTTTTCACTTTACATAAGCTATTAGATGTACAGGACTAGCCCTCTCTATCTATGACTCGTACATCTACGAACACGAGTTGTAAGGTCTGAATCAAGAAAAGCTTTTCACTTTACATAAGCTATTGGATGTTTAATGACTAGCTCTTTATATCTATGACTCGTACATATTAGAACACGAGTTGTAAAGTCAGAATCAAGGAAAGCTTTCCACTTTACATATGCTATTGGAAGTTCAGTGACTAGCCCCCTTTATCTATGATTCGTATATCTACGAACACGAACTGTAAGGTCAGAATCAAGTAAAGGATTTTACTTTACATACGTTACTGACTATTTAGTGACTAGCCCTCTCTACCTATGACTCATACATCTACGAACACGAGTTGTAAGGTGAGAATCAAGTAAAGGATTTTACTTTAAATAAGATATTGACTGTTTAGTGACTAGCCCCCTTTATCTATGACTCGTACATCTACGAACACGAACTGTAAGGTCAGAATCAAGAAATGGATTTCAGTTTACATAAGTTATTGACTGTTTAGTATCTAGCCCTTTCTATCAATGACTTTTAGACCTAGGAACACGAACTATTAGGTCAGAATCAAATAAAGGATTTGCTTTACATAAGTTATTGGCTGTTTAGTAACTAGCCCCCTCTATCTATGACTCGTACATTTACGAACACGAACTGTAAGGTCAGAATCAAGAAAAGGATTTCACTTTACATAAGTTATTGACTGCTTAGTGACTAGCCCCCTCTATCTATGACTCGTTTATCTACGAAGACGAGTTGTAAGGTCAGAATCAAGTAAAGGATTTCACTTTACATAAGTTATTAGCTGTTTAGTAACTAGCCCACTCTATCTATGACTCGTACATCTACGAACACGAACTGTAAGGTCAGAATCAAGTAAAGGATTTTACTTTACATAAGTTATTGACTGTTTAGTGACTAGCCCTCTCTATCTATGACTCATACATCTACGAACACGAGTTGTAAGGTCAGAATCAATAAAGGATTTTACTTTACATAAGTTATTGACTGTTTAGTATCTAGGCCTCTCTATTAATGACTCGTACATCTCCGAACACGAACTGTAAGGTCAGAATCAAGAAAAGCTTTTCACTTTACATAAGTTATTAGATGTTCAGTGACTAGCTCCCTCTATCTACGACTTGTACATCTAAGAACACGAGCTGTAAGGTCAGAATCAAGTAAAGGATTTCACTTTATATAAGTTATTGACAGTTTAGTGACTAGCCCACTTTATCTATGACTCGTACATCTACGAACACGAAGTGTAAAGTCATAATCAAGAAAAGGATTTCACTTTACATAAGTTATTAAATGTTTAGTGACTAGCCCTCTCTATCTATGACTCGTACATCTACGAACACGAACTGTAAGGTCAGAATCAAGCAAAGGATTTTACTTTACATAAGTTATTGACTGTTTAGTGACTAGCCCTCTCTATCTATGACTCATACATCTACGAACACGAGTTGTAAGGTCAGAATCAAGTAAAGGATTTTACTTTAAATAAGTTATTGACTGTTTAGTGACTAGCCCCCTCTATCAATGACTCGTACATCTACGAACACGAGTTGTAAGGTCAGAATCAAGAAAAGCTTTACACTTTACATAAGCTATTGGATGTTTAATGACTAGCTCTTTATATCTATGACTCGTACATCTAAGAACACGAGTTGTAAAGTCAGAATCAAGGAAAGCTTTCCACTTTATATATGCTATTGGAAGTTCAGTGACTAGCCCCCTTTATCTATGACTCGTACATCTACGAACACGAACTGTAAGGTCATAATCAAGTAAAGGATTTCTCTTTACATAAGCTATTGACTGTTTAGTAACTAGCCCTCTCTATCTATGACTCGTACATCTACGAACACGAGTTGTAAGGTCAGAATCAAGTAAAGGATTTCACTTTACATAAGGTATTGACTGTTTAGTGACTAGCCCTCTCTATCTATGACTCGTACATCTACGATCACGAACTGTAAGGTCATAATCAAGTAAAGGATTTCACTTTACATCAGTTATTGACTGTTTAGTGACTAGCCCTCTCTATCTATGACTCGTACATCTACGAACACGGACTGTAAGGTCAGAATCAAGAAAAGCTTTTCACTTTAAATAAGCTATTAGATGTTCAGTGACTAGCTCCCTCTATCTATACTCGTACATCTACGAACACGAGTTGTAAGGTCAGAATCAAGTAAAGGATTTCACTTTACATAAGTTATTGACTGTTTAGTGACTAGCCCTCTCTATCTATGACTCGTACCTCTACGAACACGAGTTGTAAGGTCAGAATCAAGTAAAGGATTTCACTTTATATAAGTTATTGACTGTTTAGTGACTAGCGCTCTCTATCTATGACTCGTAAATCTACGAACACGTTTTGTAAGGTCAGAATCAAGTAAAGGATTTCACTTTATATAAGTTATTGACTGTTTAGTGTCTAGCCCTCTCTATCTATGACTCGTACATCTACGAACACGAGTTGTAAGGTCAGAATCAAGTAATAGATTTCACTTTATATAAGTTATTGACTGTTTAGTGACTAGCCCTCTCTATCTATGACTCGTACATCTACGAACAAGAGTTGTAAGGTCAGAATCAAGTAAAGGATTTCACTTTACATAAGCTATTGACTGTTTAGTAACTAGCCCTCTCTATCTATGTCTCGTGCAACTACGAACACGAGTTGTAAGGTCAGAATCAAGTAAAAGATTTTACTTTACATAAGTGATTGACTGTTTAGTGACTAGCCCCCTCTATCAATGACTCGTACATCTAGGAACACGAACTATTAGGTCTGAATCAAATAAAGGATTTCACTTTACATAAGTTATTGACTGTTTATTGACTAGCCCTCTCTATGTATGACTCATACATCTACGAACACGATTTGTAAGGTCAGAATCAAGTACAGGATTTTACTTTACATATGTTATTGACTGTTTAGTATCTAGCCCTCTCTATCAATGACTTTTACATCTAGGAACACAAACTATTAGGTCAGAATCAAATAAAGGATTTCACTTTACATAGGTTATTGACTGTTTAGTAACTAGCCCACTCTATCTATGACTCATACATCTACGAACACGATTTGTAAGGTCAGAATCAAGTACAGGATTTTACTTTACATATGTTATTGACTGTTTAGTAACTAGCCCTCTCTATCTATGACTCGTACATCTACGAACATGAGCTGAAAGGTTAGATTCGAGAAACGCTTTTCACTTTATATGTGTTATTGGCTGTTCAGTGACTAGCTCCCTCTATCTATGACTCGTACATCTACAAACACGAATTGTAAGGTCATAATCAAGAAAAGGATTTCACTTTACATAAGTTATTGACTGTTTAGTATCTAGCCCTCTCTATCAATGACTTTTACATCTAAGAACACGAACTATTAGGTCAGAATCAAATAAAGGATTTTACTTTACATAAGTTATTGACGGTTTTGTGACTGGCCCTCTCTATCTATGACGCATACATCTACGAACACGAGTTGTAAGGTCAGAATCAAGTAAAGGATTTTACTTTAAATAAGTTATTGACTGTTTAGTGACTAGCCCCCTCTATCAATGACTCGTACATCTACGAACACGAGTTGTAAGGTCAGAATCAAGAAAAGCTTTACACTTTACATAAGCTATTGGATGTTTAATGACTAGCTCTTTATATCTATGTCTCGTACATCTAAGAACACGAGTTGTAAAGTCAGAATCAAGGAAAGCTTTCCACTTTACATATGCTATTGGAAGTTCAGTGACTAGCCCCCTTTATCTATGATTCGTATATCTACGAACACGAACTGTAAGTTCAGAATCAAGTAAAGGATTTTACTTTACATACGTTACTGACTATTTAGTGACTAGCCCTCTCTACCTATGACTCATACATCTACGAACACGAGTTGTAAGGTGAGAATCAAGTAAAGGATTTTACTTTAAATAAGATATTGACTGTTTAGTGACTAGCCCCTTTTATCTATGACTCGTACATCTACGAACACGAACTGTAAGGTCAGAATCAAGAAATGGATTTCAGTTTACATAAGTTATTGACTGTTTAGTATCTAGCCCTTTCTATCAATGACTTTTAGACCTAGGAACACGAACTATTAGGTCAGAATCAAATAAAGGATTTGCTTTACATAAGTTATTGGCTGTTTAGTAACTAGCCCCCTCTCTATCTATGACTCGTACATTTACGAACACGAACTGTAAGGTCAGAATCAAGAAAAGGTTTTCACTTTACATAAGTTATTGACTGCTTAGTGACTAGCCCCCTCTATCTATGACTCGTTTATCTACGAAGACGAGTTGTAAGGTCAGAATCAAGTAAAGGATTTCACTTTACATAAGTTATTAGCTGTTTAGTAACTAGCCCACTCTATCTATGACTCGTACATCTACGAACACGAACTGTAAGGTCAGAATCAAGTAAAGGATTTTACTTTACATAAGTTATTGACTGTTTAGTGACTAGCCCTCTCTATCTATGACTCATACATCTACGAACACGAGTTGTAAGGTCAGAATCAATAAAGGATTTTACTTTACATAAGTTATTGACTGTTTAGTATCTAGGCCTCTCTATTAATGACTCGTACATCTCCGAACACGAACTGTAAGGTCAGAATCAAGAAAAGCTTTTCACTTTACATAAGTTATTAGATGTTCAGTGACTAGCTCCCTCTATCTATGACTTGTACATCTAAGAACACGAGCTGTAAGGTCAGAATCAAGTAAAGGATTTCACTTTATATAAGTTATTGACAGTTTAGTGACTAGCCCACTTTATCTATGACTCGTACAACTACGAACACGAAGTGTAAGGTCATAATCAAGAACAGGATTTCACTTTACATAAGTTATTGACTGTTTATTGACTAGCCCTCTCTATCTATGACTCGTACATCTACGAACACGAACTGTAAGGTCAGAATCAAGTAAAGGATTTTACTTTACATAAGTTATTGACTGTTAGTGACTAGCCCTCACTATCTATGACTCATACATCTACGAACACGAGTTGTAAGGTCAGAATCAAGTAAAGGATTTTACTTTAAATAAGTTATTGACTGTTTAGTGACTAGCCCCCTCTATCAATGACTCGTACATCTACGAACACGAGTTGTAAGGTCAGAATCAAGAAAAGCTTTACACTTTACATAAGCTATTGGATGTTTAATGACTAGCTCTTTATATCTATGACTCGTACATCTAAGAACACGAGTTGTAAAGTCAGAATCAAGGAAAGCTTTCCACTTTATATATGCTATTGGAAGTTCAGTGACTAGCCCCCTTTATCTATGACTCGTACATCTACGAACACGAACTGTAAGGTCATAATCAAGTAAAGGATTTCTCTTTACATAAGCTATTGACTGTTTAGTAACTAGCCCTCTCTATCTATGACTCGTACATCTACGAACACGAGTTGTAAGGTCAGAATCAAGTAAAGGATTTCACTTTACATAAGTTATTGACTGTTTAGTGACTAGCCCTCTCTATCTATGACTCGTACATCTACGATCACGAACTGTAAGGTCATAATCAAGTAAAGGATTTCACTTTACATCAGTTATTGACTGTTTAGTGACTAGCCCTCTCTATCTATGACTCGTACATCTACGAACACGGACTGTAAGGTCAGAATCAAGAAAAGCTTTTCACTTTAAATAAGCTATTAGATGTTCAGTGACTAGCTCCCTCTATCTATACTCGTACATCTACGAACACGAGTTGTAAGGTCAGAATCAAGTAAAAGATTTCACTTTATATAAGTATTTGACTGTTTAGTGACAAGCCCTCTCTATCTATGACTCGTACATCTACGAACACGAGTTGTAAGGTCAGACACAAGTAAAGGACATCACTTTACATAAGTTATTGACGGTTTAGTGACTAGCCCTCTCTATCTATGACTCGTACCTCTACGAACACGAGTTGTAAGGTCAGAATCAAGTAAAGGATTTCACTTTATATAAGTTATTGACTGTTTAGTGACTAGCGCTCTCTATCTATGACTCGTAAATCTACGAACACGTTTTGTAAGGTCAGAATCAAGTAAAGGATTTCACTTTATATAAGTTATTGACTGTTTAGTGTCTAGCCCTCTCTATCTATGACTCGTACATCTACGAACACGAGTTGTAAGGTCAGAATCAAGTAATAGATTTCACTTTATATAAGTTATTGACTGTTTAGTGACTAGTCCTCTCTATCTATGACTCGTACATCTACGAACAAGAGTTGTAAGGTCAGAATCAAGTAAAGGATTTCACTTTACATAAGCTATTGACTGTTTAGTAACTAGCCCTCTCTATCTATGTCTCGTGCAACTACGAACACGAGTTGTAAGGTCAGAATCAAGTAAAAGATTTTACTTTACATAAGTGATTGACTGTTTAGTGACTAGCCCCCTCTATCAATGACTCGTACATCTAGGAACACGAACTATTAGGTCTGAATCAAATAAAGGATTTCACTTTACATAAGTTATTGACTGTTTATTGACTAGCCCTCTCTATGTATGACTCATACATCTACGAACACGATTTGTAAGGTCAGAATCAAGTACAGGATTTTACTTTACATATGTTATTGACTGTTTAGTATCTAGCCCTCTCTATCAATGACTTTTACATCTAGGAACACAAAATATTAGGTCAGAATCAAATAAAGGATTTCACTTTACATAAGTTATTGACTGTTTAGTAACTAGCCCACTCTATCTATGACTCATACATCTACGAACACGATTTGTAAGGTCAGAATCAAGTACAGGATTTTACTTTACATATGTTATTGACTGTTTAGTAACTAGCCCTCTCTATCTATGACTCGTACATCTACGAACATGAGCTGAAAGGTTAGATTCGAGAAACGCTTTTCACTTTATATGTGTTATTGGCTGTTCAGTGACTAGCTCCCTCTATCTATGACTCGTACATCTACAAACACGAAGTGTAAGGTCATAATCAAGAAAAGGATTTCACATTACATAAGTTATTGACTGTTTAGTATCTAGCCCTCTCTATCAATGACTTTTACATCTAAGAACACGAACTATTAGGTCAGAATCAAATAAAGGATTTTACTTTAAATAAGTTATTGACTGTTTAGTGACTAGCCCCCTCTATCAATGACTCGTACATCTACGAACACGAGTTGTAAGGTCAGAATCAAGAAAAGCTTTACACTTTACATAAGCTATTGGATGTTTAATGACTAGCTCTTTATATCTATGTCTCGTACATCTAAGAACACGAGTTGTAAAGTCAGAATCAAGGAAAGCTTTCCACTTTACATATGCTATTGGAAGTTCAGTGACTAGCCCCCTTTATCTATGACTCGTACATCTACGAACACGAACTGTAAGGTCAGAATCAAGTAAAGGATTTCACTTTACATAAGCTATTGACTGTTTAGTAACTAGCCCTCTCTATCTATGACTCGTACATCTACGAACACGAGTTGTAAGGTCAGAATCAAGTAAAGGATTTCACTTTACATAAGCTATTGACTGTTTAGTAACTAGCACTCTCTATCTATGACTCGTACATCTACGAATACGAGTTGTAAGGTCAGAATCAAGTAAAGGATTTCACTTTACATAAGTTATTGACTGTTTAGTGACTAGAACTCTCTATCTATGACTCGTACATCTACGAACACGAGTTGTAAGGTCAGAATCAAGTAAAGGATTTCACTTTACATAAGCTATTGACTGTTTAGTAACTAGCACTCTCTATCTATGACTCGTACATCTACGAATACGAGTTGTAAGGTCAGAATCAAGTAAAGGATTTCACTTTACATAAGTTATTGACTGTTTAGTGACTCGAACTCTCTATCTATGACTCGTACATCTACGAACACGAGTTGTAAGGTCAGAATCAAGTAAAGGATTTCACTTTACATAAGTTATTGACTGTTTAGTGACTAGCCTCTCTATCTATGACTCGTACATCTACGAACACGAACTGTAAGGTCAGAATCAAGAAAAGCTTTTCACTTTAAATAAGCTATTAGATGTTCAGTGACAAGCTCCCTGTATCTATACTCGTACATCTACGAACACGAGTTAAAAGGTCAGAATCAAGTAAAGGATTTCACTTTATATAAGTATTTGACTATTTAGTGACTAGCCCTCTCTATCTATGACTCGTACATCTACGAACACGAGTTGTATGGTCAGAAACAAGTAAAGGACATCAATTTACACTAGTTATTGACGGTTTAGTAACTAGCCCTCTCTATCTATGACTCATACATCTACGAACACGAGTTGTAAGGTCAGAATCAAGTAAAGGATTTCACTTTACATCAGTTATTGACTGTTTAGTGACTAGCCCCCTCTATCAATGACTCGTACATCTACGAACACGAGTTGTAAGGTCAGAATCAAGAAAAGCTTTACACTTTACATAAGCTATTGGATGTTTAATGACTAGCTCTTTATATCTATGACTCGTACATCTAAGAACACGAGTTAAAGTCAGAATCAAGGAAAGCTTTCCACTTTACATATGCTATTGGAAGTTCAGTGACTAGCCCCCTTTATCTATGACTCGTACATCTACGAACACGAACTGTAAGGTCATAATCAAGTAAAGGATTTCACTTTACATAAGCTATTGACTGTTTAGTAACTAGCACTCTCTATCTATGACTCGTACATCTACGAATACGAGTTGTAAGGTCAGAATCAAGTAAAGGATTTCACTTTACATAAGTTATTGACTGTTTAGTGACTAGCCCTCTCTATCTATGACTCGTACATCTACGAACACGAACTGTAAGGTCATAATCAATTAAAGGATTTCACTTTACATAAGCTATTGATTGTTTAGTAACTAGCCGTCTCTATCTATGACTCGTACATTTACGAATACGAGTTGTAAGGTCAGAATCAAGTAAAGTATTTCACTTTACATACGTTATTGACTGTTTAGTGACTAGCCCTCTCTATCTATGACTCGTACATCTACGAACACGAGTTGTAAGGTCAGAATGAAGTAAAGGACTTCACTTTACATAAGTTATTGACTGTTTAGTGACTAGCCTCTCTATCTATGACTCGTACATCTACGAACACGAACTGTAAGGTCAGAATCAAGAAAAGCTTTTCACTTTAAATAAGCTATTAGATGTTCAGTGACAAGCTCCCTCTATCTATACTCGTACATCTACGAACACGAGTTGTAAGGTCAGAATCAAGTAAAGGATTTCACTTTATATACGTATTTGACTGTTTAGTGACTAGCCCTCTCTATCTATGACTCGTACATCTACGAACACGAGTTGTATGGTCAGAAACAAGTAAAGGACATCACTTTACATAAGTTATTGACGGTTTAGTAACTAGCCCTCTCTATCTATTACTCGTACATCTACGAACACGAGTTGTAAGGTCAGAATCAAGTAAAGGATTTCACTTACATCAGTTATTGACTGTTTAGTGACTAGCCCTCTCTATCTATGACTCGTACATCTACGAACACGAGTTGTAAAGTCAGAATCAAGTAAAGGATTTCACTTTATATAAGTTATTGACTGTTTAGTGACTAGCCCTCTCTATCTATGACTCATACATCTACGAACACGAGTTGTAAGGTCAGATTCAAGTAAAGGATTTCACTTTACATATGTTATTGACTGTTTAGTGACTAGTCCTCTCTAACTATGACTCGTACATCTACGATCACGAACTGTAAGGTCATAATCAAGTAAAGGATTTCACTTTACATAAGCTATTGATTGTTTAGTAATTAGCCCTCTCTATCTATGACTCGTACATCTACGAATACGAGTTGTAATGTCAGAATCAAGTAAAGTATTTCACTTTACATAAGTTATTGACTGTTTAGTGACTAGCGCTCTCTATCTATGACTCGTACATCTACGAACACGAGATGTAAGGTCAGAATCAAGTAAAGGATTTCACTTTACATCAGATATTGACTGTTTAGTGACTAGCCCTCTCTATCTATGACTCGTACATCTACGAACACGAGTTGTAAGGTCAGAAACAAGTAAAGGACATCACTTTACATATGTTATTGACGGTTTAGTGACTAGCCCTGTCTATCTATTACTCTTACATCTACGAACACGAGTTGTAAGGTCAGAATCAAGTAAAGGATTTCACTTTACATAAGGTATTGACTGTTTAGTGACTAGCCCTCTCTATCTATGACTCGTACATCTACGAACACGAGTTGTAAGGTCAGAATCAAGTAAAGGATTTCACTTTATATAAGTTATTGACTGTTTAGTGACTAGCCCTCTCTATCTATGACTCGTAAATCTACGAACACGTTTTGTAAGGTCAGAATCAAGTAAAGGATTTCACTTTATATAAGTTATTGACTGTTTAGTGTCAGCCCTCTCTATCTATGACTCGTACATCTACGAACACGAGTTGTAAGGTCAGAAACAAGTAATAGATTTCACTTTATATAAGTTATTGACTGTTTAGTGACTAGCCCTCTCTATCTATGACTCGTACATCTACGAACACGAGTTGTAAGGTCAGAATCAAGTAAAGGATTTCACTTTACATAAGCTATTGACTGTTTAGTAACTAGCCCTCTCTATCTATGTCTCGTACAACTACGAACACGAGTTGTAAGGTCAGAATCAAGTAATTTTACTTTACATAAGTGATTGACTGTTTAGTGACACCCCCCCCCCTCTATCAATGACTCGTACATCTAGGAACACGAACTATTAGGTCTGAATCAAACAAAGGATTTCACTTTACATAAGTTGTTGACTGTTTATTGACTAGCCCTCTCTATCTATGACTCGTACATCTACGAACACGAACTGTAATAACAGAATCAAGTAAAGGATTTCACTTTACATAAGTTATTAACTATTTAGTGACTAGCCCTCTCTATCTATGACTCATACATCTACGAACACGATTTGTAAGGTCAGAATCAAGTACAGGATTTTACTTTACATATGTTATTGACTGTTTAGTATCTAGCCCTCTCTATCAATGACTTTTACATCTAGGAACACAAAGTATTAGGTCAGAAGCAAATAAAGGATTTCACTTTACATAAGTTATTGGCTGTTTAGTAACTAGCCCCCTCTATCTATGACTCGTACATCTACGAACACGAACTGTAAGGTCAGAATCAAGTAAAGGATTTTACTTTACATAAGTTATTGACAGTTTAGTGACTAGCCCTCTCTATCTATGACTCATACATCTACGAACACGAGTTGTAAGGTCAGAATCAAGTAAAGGATTTTACTTTACATAAGTTATTGACTGTTTAGTGAATAGCCCCCTCTATCAATGACTCGTACATATAGGAACACGAACTATTAGGTCTGAATCAAATTAAGGATTTCACTTTACATAAGTTATTGACTGTTTAGTAACTAGCCCTCTCTATCTATGACTCGTACATCTACGAACATGAGCTGAAAGGTTAGATTCGAGAAAAGCTTTTCACTTTATATGTGTTATTGGCTGTTCAGTGACTAGCTCCCTCTATCTATGACTCGTACATCTACAAACACGAAGTGTAAGGTCATAATCAAGAAATGGATTTCACTTTACATACGTTATTGACTGTTTAGTATCTAGCCCTCTCTATCAATGACTTTTACATCTAAGAACACGAACTATTAGGTCAGAATCAAATAAAGGATTTTACTTTACATAAGTTATTGACTGTTTAGTGACTAGCCCTCTCTATCTATGACTCGTACATCTACGAACACGAACTGTAAGGTCAGAATCAAGTAAAGGATTTTACTTTACATAAGTTATTGACTGTTTAGTGACTAGCCCTCTCTATCTATGACTCATACATCTACGAACACGAGTTGTAGGTCAGAATCAAGTAAAGGATTTTACTTTAAATAAGTTATTGACTATTTAGTGACTAGCACCCTCTATCAATGACTCGTACATCTACGAACACGAGTTGTAAGGTCAGAATCAAGAAAAGCTTTACACTTTACATAAGCTATTGGATGTTTAATGACTAGCTCTTTATATCTATGACTCGTACATCTAAGAACACGAGTTGTAAAGTCAGAATCAAGGAAAGCTTTCCACTTTACATATGCTATTGGAAGTTCAGTGACTAGCCCCCTTTATCTATGATTCGTACATCTACGAACACGAACTGTAAGGTCATAATCAAGTAAAGGATTTCACTTTACATAAGCTATTGACTGTTTAGTAACTAGCCCTCTCTATCTATGACTCGTACATCTACGAACACGAGTTGTAAGGTCAGAATCAAGTAAAGGATTTCCCTTACATAAGCTATTGACTGTTTAGTAACTAGCACTCTCTATCTATGACTCGTACATCTACGAATACGAGTTGTAAGGTCAGAATCAAGTAAAGGATTTCACTTTACATAAGTTATTGACTGTTTAGTGACTAGCCCTCTCTATCTATGACTCGTACATCTACGAACACGAACTGTAAGGTCATAATCAATTAAAGGATTTCACTTTACATAAGCTATTGATTGTTTAGTAACTAGCCGTCTCTATCTATGACTCGTACATTTACGAATACGAGTTGTAAGGTCAGAATCAAGTAAAGTATTTCACTTTACATAAGTTATTGACTGTTTAGTGACTAGCCCTCTCTATCTATGACTCGTACATCTACGAACACGAGTTGTAAGGTCAGAATCAAGTAAAGGACTTCACTTTACATAAGTTATTGACTGTTTAGTGACTAGCCTCTCTATCTATGACTCGTACATCTACGAACACGAACTGTAAGGTCAGAATCAAGAAAAGCTTTTCACTTTAAATAAGCTATTAGATGTTCAGTGACAAGCTCCCTCTATCTATACTCGTACATCTACGAACACGAGTTGTAAGGTCAGAATCAAGTAAAGGATTTCACTTTATATACGTGTTTGACTGTTTAGTGACTAGCCCTCTCTATCTATGACTCGTACATCTACGAACACGAGTTGTATGGTCAGAAACAAGTAAAGGACATCACTTTACATAAGTTATTGACGGTTTAGTAACTAGCCCTCTCTATCTATTACTCGTACATCTACGAACACGAGTTGTAAGGTCAGAATCAAGTAAAGGATTTCACTTTACATCAGTTATTGACTGTTTAGTGACTAGCCCTCTCTATCTATGACTCGTACATCTACGAACACGAGTTGTAAGGTCAGAATCAAGTAAGGGATTTTACTTTAAATAAGTTATTGACTATTTAGTGACTAGCACCCTCTATCAATGACTCGTACATCTACGAACACGAGTTGTAAGGTCAGAATCAAGAAAAGCTTTACACTTTACATAAGCTATTGGATGTTTAATGACTAGCTCTTTATATCTATGACTCGTACATCTAAGAACACGAGTTGTAAAGTCAGAATCAAGGAAAGCTTTCCACTTTACATATGCTATTGGAAGTTCAGTGACTAGCCCCCTTTATCTATGATTCGTACATCTACGAACACGAACTGTAAGGTCATAATCAAGTAAAGGATTTCACTTTACATAAGCTATTGACTGTTTAGTAACTAGCCGTCTCTATCTATGACTCGTACATTTACGAATACGAGTTGTAAGGTCAGAATCAATTAAAGGATTTCACTTTACATAAGCTATTGACTGTTGAGTAACTAGCCCTCTCTATCTATGACTCATACATCTACGAACACGAGTTGTAAGGTCAGATTCAAGTAAAGGATTTCACTTTACATATGTTATTGACTGTTTAGTGACTAGCCCTCTCTAACTATGACTCGTACATCTACGATCACGAACTGTAAGGTCATAATCAAGTAAAGGATTTCACTTTACATAAGCTATTGATTGTTTAGTAATTAGCCCTCTCTATCTATGACTCGTACATCTACGAATACGAGTTGTAATGTCAGAATCAAGTAAAGTATTTCACTTTACATAAGTTATTGACTGTTTAGTGACTAGCGCTCTCTATCTATGACTCGTACATCTACGAACACGAGTTGTAAGGTCAGAATCAAGTAAAGGATTTCACTTTACATCAGTTATTGACTGTTTAGTGACTAGCCCTCTCTATCTATGACTCGTACATCTACGAACACGAGTTGTAAGGTCAGAAACAAGTAAAGGACATCACTTTACATAAGTTATTGACGGTTTAGTGACTAGCCCTCTCTATCTATTACTCTTACATCTACGAACACGAGTTGTAAGGTCAGAATCAAGTAAAGGATTTCACTTTACATAAGGTATTGACTGTTTAGTGACTAGCCCTCTCTATCTATGACTCGTACATCTACGAACACGAGTTGTAAGGTCAGAATCAAGTAAAGGATTTCACTTTATATAAGTTATTGACTGTTTAGTGACTAGCCCTCTCTATCTATGACTCGTAAATCTACGAACACGTTTTGTAAGGTCAGAATCAAGTAAAGGATTTCACTTTATATAAGTTATTGACTGTTTAGTGTCTAGCCCTCTCTATCTATGACTCGTACATCTACGAACACGAGTTGTAAGGTCAGAAACAAGTAATAGATTTCACTTTATATAAGTTATTGACTGTTTAGTGACTAGCCCTCTCTATCTATGACTCGTACATCTACGAACACGAGTTGTAAGGTCAGAATCAAGTAAAGGATTTCACTTTACATAAGCTATTGACTGTTTAGTAACTAGCCCTCTCTATCTATGTCTAGTACAACTACGAACACGAGTTGTAAGGTCAGAATCAAGTAATGTTACTTTACATAAGTGATTGACTGTTTAGTGACACCCCCCCCCTCTATCAATGACTCGTACATCTAGGAACACGAACTATTAGGTCTGAATCAAATAAAGGATTTCACTTTACATAAGTTGTTGACTGTTTATTGACTAGCCCTCTCTATCTATGACTCGTACATCTACGAACACGAACTGTAAGGACAGAATCAAGTAAAGGATTTCACTTTACATAAGTTATTAACTATTTAGTGACTAGCCCTCTCTATCTATGACTCATACATCTACGAACACGATTTGTAAGGTCAGAATCAAGTACAGGATTTTACTTTACATATGTTATTGACTGTTTAGTGAATAGCCCCCTCTATCAATGACTCGTACATCTACGAACACGAACTGTAAGGTCAGAATCAAGTAAAGGATTTTACTTTACATAAGTTAATGACAGTTTAGTGACTAGCCCTCTCTATCTATGACTCATACATCTACGAACACGAGTTGTAAGGTCAGAATCAAGTAAAGGATTTTACTTTACATAAGTTATTGACTGTTTAGTGAATAGCCCCCTCTATCAATGACTCGTACATATAGGAACACGAACTATTAGGTCTGAATCAAATAAAGGATTTCACTTTACATAAGTTATTGACTGTTTAGTAACTAGCCCTCTCTATCTATGACTCGTACATCTACGAACACGAACTGTAAGGTCAGAATCAAGTAAAGGATTTTACTTTACATAAGTTAATGACAGTTTAGTGACTAGCCCTCTCTATCTATGACTCATACATCTACGAACACGAGTTGTAAGGTCAGAATCAAGTAAAGGATTTTACTTTACATAAGTTATTGACTGTTTAGTATCTAGCCCTCTCTATTAATTAATTTTACATCTAGGAACACAAAGTATTAGGTCAGAAGCAAATAAAGGATTTCACTTTACATAAGTTATTGGCTGTTTAGTAACTAGCCCCCTCTATCTATGACTCGTACATCTACGAACACGAACTGTAAGGTCAGAATCAAGTAAAGGATTTTACTTTACATAAGTTAATGACAGTTTAGTGACTAGCCCTCTCTATCTATGACTCATACATCTACGAACACGAGTTGTAAGGTCAGAATCAAGTAAAGGATTTTACTTTACATAAGTTATTGACTGTTTAGTGAATAGCCCCCTCTATCAATGACTCGTACATATAGGAACACGAACTATTAGGTCTGAATCAAATAAAGGATTTCACTTTACATAAGTTATTGACTGTTTAGTAACTAGCCCTCTCTATCTATGACTCGTACATCTACGAACATGAGCTGAAAGGTTAGATTCGAGAAAAGCTTTTCACTTTATATGTGTTATTGGCTGTTCAGTGACTAGCTCCCTCTATCTATGACTCGTACATCTACAAACACGAAGTGTAAGGTCATAATCAAGAAATGGATTTCACTTTACATACGTTATTGACTGTTTAGTATCTAGCCCTCTCTATCAATGACTTTTACATCTAAGAACACGAACTATTAGGTCAGAATCAAATAAAGGATTTTACTTTACATAAGTTATTGACTGTTTAGTGACTAGCCCTCTCTATCTATGACTCGTACATCTACGAACACGAACTGTAAGGTCAGAATCAAGTAAAGGATTTTACTTTACATAAGTTATTGACTGTTTAGTGACTAGCCCTCTCTATCTATGACTCATACATCTACGAACACGAGTTGTAAGGTCAGAATCAAGTAAAGGATTTTACTTTAAATAAGTTATTGACTATTTAGTGACTAGCACCCTCTATCAATGACTCGTACATCTACGAACACGAGTTGTAAGGTCAGAATCAAGAAAAGCTTTACACTTTACATAAGCTATTGGATGTTTAATGACTAGCTCTTTATATCTATGACTCGTACATCTAAGAACACGAGTTGTAAAGTCAGAATCAAGGAAAGCTTTCCACTTTACATATGCTATTGGAAGTTCAGTGACTAGCCCCCTTTATCTATGATTCTTGCATCTACGAACACGAACTGTAAGGTCATAATCAAGTAAAGGATTTCACTTTACATAAGCTATTGACTGTTTAGTAACTAGCCCTCTCTATCTATGACTCGTACATCTACGAACACGAGTTTTAAGGTCAGAATCAAGTAAAGGATTTCACTTTACATAAGCTATTGACTGTTTAGTAACTAGCACTCTCTATCTATGACTCGTACATCTACGAATACGAGTTGTAAGGTCAGAATCAAGTAAAGGATTTCACTTTACATAAGTTATTGACTGTTTAGTGACTAGCCCTCTCTATCTATGACTCGTACATCTACGAACACGAACTGTAAGGTCATAATCAATTAAAGGATTTCACTTTACATAAGCTATTGATTGTTTAGTAACTAGCCGTCTCTATCTATGACTCGTACATTTACGAATACGAGTTGTAAGGTCAGAATCAAGTAAAGTATTTCACTTTACATAAGTTATTGACTGTTTAGTGACTAGCCCTCTCTATCTATGACTCGTACATCTACGAACACGAGTTGTAAGGTCAGAATCAAGTAAAGGACTTCACTTTACATAAGTTATTGACTGTTTAGTGACTAGCCTCTCTATCTATGACTCGTACATCTACGAACACGAACTGTAAGGTCAGAATCAAGAAAAGCTTTTCACTTTAAATAAGCTATTAGATGTTCAGTGACAAGCTCCCTCTATCTATACTCGTACATCTACGAACACGAGTTGTAAGGTCAGAATCAAGTAAAGGATTTCACTTTATATACGTATTTGACTGTTTAGTGACTAGCCCTCTCTATCTATGACTCGTACATCTACGAACACGAGTTGTATGGTCAGAAACAAGTAAAGGACATCACTTTACATAAGTTATTGACGGTTTAGTAACTAGCCCTCTCTATCTATTACTCGTACATCTACGAACACGAGTTGTAAGGTCAGAATCAAGTAAAGGATTTCACTTTACATCAGTTATTGACTGTTTAGTGACTAGCCCTCTCTATCTATGACTCGTACATCTACGAACACGAGTTGTAAGGTCAGAATCAAGTAAAGCATTTCACTTTATATAAGTTATTGACTGTTTAGTGACTAGCCCTCTCTATCTATGACTCGTACATCTACGAACACGAGTTGTAAGGTCAGAATCAAGTAAAGGATTTCACTTTACATAAGCTATTGACTGTTGAGTAACTAGCCCTCTCTATCTATGACTCATACATCTACGAACACGAGTTGTAAGGTCAGATTCAAGTAAAGGATTTCACTTTACATATGTTATTGACTGTTTAGTGACTAGCCCTCTCTAACTATGACACGTACATCTACGATCACGAACTGTAAGGTCATAATCAAGTAAAGGATTTCACTTTACATAAGCTATTGATTGTTTAGTATTTAGCCCTCTCTATCTATGACTCGTACATCTACGAACACGAGTTGTAAGGTCAGAATCAAGTAAAGGATTTCACTTTACATAAGTAATTGACTGTTTAGTGACTAGCCCTCTCTATCTATGACTCGTACACCTACGAACACGAACTGTAAGGTCAGAATCAAGATAAGCTTTTCACTTTACATAAGCTATTAGATGTTCAGTGACTAGCCCTCTCTATCTATGACTCGTACATTTACGAACACGAGTTGTAAGGTCAGAATAGAGAAAAGCTTTTCACTTTACATAAGCTATTGGATGTTTAATGACTAGCCCTTTCTATCTATGACTCGTACATCTAAGAACACGAGTTGTAAGGTCAGAATCAAGTAAAGGATTTCACTTTACATAAGCTATTGACTGTTTAGTAACTAGCCCTCTCTATCTATGACTCGTACATCTACGAACACTAGTTGTAAGGTCAGAATCAATTAAAGGATTTCACTTTACATAAGTTATTGACTGTTTAGTGACTACTGCTCTCTATCTATGACTCGTACATCTACGAACGCGAGTTGTAAGGTCAAAATCACGTAAAGGATTTCACTTTACATAAGTTATTGACTGATTAGTGACTAGCCCTATCTATCTATGACTCGTACATCTACGAACACGAGTTGTAAGGTCAGAATCAAGTAAAGGATTTCACTTTACATAAGTTATTGACTGTTTAGTGACTAGCCCTCTCTATCTATGACTCTTACATCTACGAACACGAACTGTAAGGTCAGAATCAAGTAAAGGATTTCACTTTACATGAGTTATTGACTGTTTATGAATAGCCCTCTCTATCTATGACTCGTACATTTACGAACACGAACTGTAAGGTCAGAATCAAGAAAAGCTTTTCACTTTACATGTGTTATTGGCTGCTAAGTGACTAGCTCCCTCTATCTATGACTCGTACACCTACGAACACGAACTGTAAGGTCAGAATCAAGAAAAGCTTTTCACTTTACATAAGCTATTAGATGTACAGTGACTAGCCCTCTCTATCTATGACTCGTACATCTACGAACACGAGTTGTAAGGTCAGAATCAAGAAACCTTTTCACTTTACATAAGCTATTGGATGTTTAATGACTAGCTCTTTATATCTATGACTCGTACATATAAGAACACGAGTACTAAAGTCAGAATCAAGGAAAGCTTTCCACTTTACATATGCTATTGGAAGTTCAGTGACTAGCCCCCTTTATCTATGACTCGTATATCTACGAACACGAACTGTAAGGTCATAATCAAGTAAAGGATTTCACTTTACATAAGCTATTGACTGTTTAGTAACTAGCCTTCTCTATCTATGACTCGTACATCTACGAATACGAGTTGTAAGGTCAGAATCAAGAAAAGCTTTACACTTTACATAAGCTATTGGATGTTTAATGACTATCTCGTTATATCTATGACTCGTACATCTTAGAACACAAGTTGTAATGTCAGAATCAAGGAAAGCTTTCCACTTTACATATGCTATTGGATGTTCAGTGACTGGCGCTCTCTGTCTATGACTCGTACACCTACGAACACGAACTGTAAGGTCAGAATCAAGATAAGCTTTTCACTTTACATAAGCTATTAGATATTCAGTGACTAGCCCTCTCTATCTATGACTCGTACATCTACGAACACGAGTTGTAAGGTCAGAATCAAGAAAACCTTTTCACTTTACATAAGCTATTAGATGTACAGTGACTAGCCCTCTCTATCTATGACTCGTACATCTAAGAACACGAGTTGTAAGGTCAGAATCAAGGAAAGCTTTCCACTTTACATAAGCTATTGGAAGTTCAGTGACTAGCCCCCTTTATCTATGACTCGTACATCTACGAACACGAACTGTAAGGTCATAATCAAGTAAAGGATTTCACTTTACATAAGCTATTGACTGTTTAGTAACTAGCCCTCTCTCTCTATGACTCGTACATCTACGAACACGAGTTGTAAGGTCACAATCGAGTAAAGGACTTCACTTTACATAAGTTATTGACTGTTTAGTGACTAGCCCTCTCTATCTATGACTCGTACATCTACGAACACGAGTTGTAAGGTCAGAATCAAGTAAAGGATTTCACTTTACATAAGTTATTGACTGTTTTGTGACTAGCCCTTTCTATCTATGACTCGTACATCTACGAACACGAGTTGTAAGGTCTGAATCAAGTAAAGGATTTTACTTTACATATGTTATTGACTGTTTAGTGACTAGCCCTCTCTATCTATGACTCGTACATCTACGAACACGAGTTGTAAGGTCAGAATCAATAAAAGGTTTTCGCTTGACATAAGTTATTTGCTGTTCAGTGACCGGCTCTCTATGTATGACTCGTACATCTACGAGCACAAATTGTAAGGCCAGACTAAAGTAAAGCTTTTCACTTTACATAAGTTAATGACTGGCCTTTTCTATCTATGACTCGTACATCTACAAACATTGGTTGTAAGGTCAGAATCAAGAAAGGCTTTTCACTTTACATTAGTTATTGGCTATTCAGTGATTGGCTCTCTCTGTCTAAGACTCGTACATCTACGAACACCAGTTGCAAAGTCAGACTCAAGAATAGCTTTTCACTTTACATAAGCTGTTAGATGTTCAGTGACTGGCGCTCTCTATGACTCGTGTATCTTCGAACACCAGTTGTAAGGTCAGACACAAGAAAAGCTTTTCACTTCACATAAGCTATTTGATGTTCAGTGACTGGCGCTCTCTGTTTATGAATCATACATCTACGAACACGAGTTGTAAGGTCGGACTCAAGAAAAGCTTTTCACTTTACATAAGCTATTGGATGTTCAGTGACTGGCGCTCTCTGTCTATGACTCGTGTATCTACGAACACTAGTTGTAAGTTCAAATTCAAGACAAGCTTTTCATTTACATAAGTTATTGGTTGTTTAGTGGCTGGCTCTCTCTATCTATGACTCGTACATCTACGAGCACAAGTTGTAAGGTCAGACTCAAGAAAAGCTTTTACCTTTACATAAGTTAATGACTGCCCTTCTCTATCTATGACTCGTACATCTACAAACATTGTTCGTAAGGTCAGACTCAAGAAAGACTTTTCACTTTACATTAGTTATTGGATGTCCAGTGACTGGCGCTCTCTATCTATGACTCGTACACCTACGAACACGAACTGTAACGTCAGAATCAAGAAAAGCTTTTCACTTTACATAAGCTATTGGAAGTTCAGTGACTAGCCCCCTTTATCTATGACTCGTACATCTACGAACACGAACTGTAAGGTCATAATCAAGTAAAGGATTTCACTTTACATAAGCTATTGACTGTTTAGTAACTAGCCCTCTCTATCTATGACTCGTACCTCTACGAACACGAGTTGTAAGGTCAGAATCAAGTAAAGGATATCACTTTACATAAGTTATTGACAGTTTAGTGACTAGCCCCCTCCATCTATGACTCGTACATCTACGAACACGAACTGTAAGGTCATAATCAAGTAAAGGATTTCACTTTACATAAGCTATTGACTGTTTAGTAACTAGCCCTCTCTATCTATGACTCATACATCTACGAACACGAGTTGTAAGGTCAGAATCAAGTAAAGGATATCACTTTACATAAGTTATTGACTGTTTAGTGACTAGCCCTCTCTATCTATGACTCATACATCTACGAACACGAGTTGTAAGGTCAGAATCAAGTAAAGGATTTTACTTTACATAAGTTATTGACTGTTTAGTATCTAGCCCTCTCTATCTATGACTCATACATCTACGAACACGAACCGTAAGGTCAGAATCAAGTAAAGGATTTCACTTTACATAAGTTATTGACTGTTTAATGACTAGCCTTCTTTATCTATGACTCGTACATCTACGAACACGAACTGTAAGGTCAGAATCAAGAAAAGGATTTCACTTTACATAAGTAATTGACTGTTTAGTGACTAGCCCTCTCTATCTATGACTCATACATCTACGAACACGAGTTGTAAGGTCAGAATCTAGTAAAGGATTTCACTTTACATAAGTTATTGGCTGTTTAGTAACTAGCCTCCTCTATCTATGACTCGTACATCTACGAACACGAACTGTAAGGTCAGAATCAAGTAAAGGATTTTACTTTACATAAGTTATTGACGGTTTAGTGACTAGCCCTCTCTATCTATTACTCGTACATCTACGAACACGAGTTGTAAGGTCAGGATCAAGTAAAGGATTTCACTTTATATAAGTCATTGACTGTTTAGTGACAAGCCCTCTCTATCTAAGACTCGTACATCTACGAACACGAGTTGTAAGGTCAGAGTCACGTAAAGTATTTCACTTTACATAGGTTATTGACTGTTTAGTGACTAGCCCTCTCTATCTATGACTCGTACATCTACGAACACGAGTTGTAAGGTCAGAATCAAGTAAAGGATTTCACTTTATATAAGTTATTGACTGTTTAGTGACTAGCCCTCTCTATCTATGACTCGTACATCTACGAACACGAGTTGTAAGGTCAGAATCAAGTAAAGGATTTCACTTTATATAAGTTATTGAATGTTTAGTGACTAGCCCTCTCTATCTATGACTTGTCCAACTACGAACACGAGTTGTAAGGTCAGAATCAAGTAAAGGATTTCACTTTACATAAGTTATTGACTGTTTATTGACTAGCCCTCTCTATCTATGACTCGTACATCTACGAACACGAACTGTAAGGTCAGAATCAAGTAAAGGATTTCACTTTACATAAGTTATTGACTGTTTAGTGACTATCCCTCTCTATCTATGACTCGTACATCTACGAACACGAACTGTAAGGTCAGAATCAAGAAAAGCTTTTCACTTTACATAAACTATTAGATGTTCAGTGACTAGCTCCCTCTATCTATGACTCGTACATCTACGAACACGAGTTGTAAGGTCAGAATCGAGAAAAACTTTTCACTTTACATAAGCTATTGGTTGTTTAATGACTAGCCCTTTCTATCTATGACTCGTACATCTAAGAACACGAGTTGTAAGGTCAGAATCAAGGAAAGCTTTCCACTTTACATAAGCTATTGGAAGTTCAGTGACTAGCCCCCTTTATCTGTGACTCGTACATCTACGAACACGAACTGTAAGGTCATAATCAAGTAAAGGATTTCACTTTACATAAGCTATTGACTGTTTAGTGACTAGCCCTCTCTATCTATGACTCGTACATCTACGAACACGAGTTGTAAGGTCACAATCAAGTAAAGGACTTCACTAAACATAAGTTATTGACTGTTTAGTGACTAGCCCTCTCTATCTATGACTCGTACATCTACGAACACGAGTTGTAAGGTCAGAATCAAGTAAAGGATTTCACTTTACATAAGTTATTGACTGTTTTGTGACTAGCCCTCTCTATCTATGACTCGTACATCTACGAACACGAGTTGTAAGGTCTGAATCAAGTAAAGGATTTCACTTTACATAAGTTATTGACTGTTTAGTGACTAGCCCTCTCTATCTATGACTCGTACATCTACGAACACGAGTTGTAAGGTCAGAATCAATAAAAGGTTTTCGCTTGACATAAGTTATTTGCTGTTCAGTGACCGGCTCTCTATGTATGACTCGTACATCTACGAGCACAAATTGTAAGGCCAGACTAAAGTAAAGCTTTTCACTTTACATAAGTTAATGACTGGCCTTTTCTATCTATGACTCGTACATCTACAAACATTGGTTGTAAGGCCAGAATCAAGAAAGGCTTTTCACTTTACATTAGTTATTGGCTATTCAGTGATTGGCTCTCTCTGTCTAAGACTCGTACATCTACGAACACCAGTTGCAAAGTCAGACTCAAGAATAGCTTTTCACTTTACATAAGCTGTTAGATGTTCAGTGACTGGCGTTCTCTATGACTCGTGTATCTTCGAACACCAGTTGTAAGGTCAGACTCAAGAAAAGCTTTTCACTTCACATAAGCTATTTGATGTTCAGTGACTGGCGCTCTCTGTTTATGAATCATACATCTACGAACACGAGTTGTAAGGTCGGACTCAAGAAAAGCTTTTCACTTTACATAAGCTATTGGATGTTCAGTGACTGGCGCTCTCTGTCTATGACTCGTGTATCTACGAACACTAGTTGTAAGTTCAAATTCAAGACAAGCTTTTCATTTACATAAGTTATTGGTTGTTTAGTGTCTGGCTCTCTCTGTCTAAGACTCGTACATCTACGAACACCAGTTGCAAAGTCAGACTCAAGAATAGCTTTTCACTTTACATAAGCTGTTAGATGTTCAGTGACTGGCGTTCTCTATGACTCGTGTATCTACGAACACCAGTTGTAAGGTCAGACTCAAGAAAAGCTTTTCACTTCACATAAGCTATTTGATGTTCAGTGAATGGTGCTCTCTGTTTATGAATCATACATCTACGAACACGAGTTGTAAGGTCGGACTCAAGAAAAGCTTTTCACTTAACATAAGCTATTGGATGTCCAGTGACTGGCGCTCTCTATCTATGACTCGTACACCTACGAACACGAACTGTAACGTCAGAATCAAGAAAAGCTTTTCACTTTACATAAGCTATTAGATGTTCAGTGACTGGTGCTCTCTGTTTATGAATCATACATCTACGAACACGAGTTGTAAGGTCAGACTCAAGAAAAGCTTTTCACTTAACATAAGCTATTGGATGTTCAGTGACTGGCGCTCTCTGTCTATTACTCGTACACCTACGAACACGAACTGTAAGGTCAGAATCAAGATAAGCTTTTCACTTTACATAAGCTATTAGATGTTCAGTGACTAGCCCTCTCTATCTATGACTCGTACATCTACGAACACGAGTTGTAAGGTCAGAATCAAGAAAAGCTTTTCACTTTACATAAGCTATTGGATGTTTAATGACTAGCCCTTTCTATCTATGACTCGTACATCTAAGAACACGAGTTGTAAGGTCAGAATAAAAGAAAGCTTTCCACTTTACATAAGCTATTGGACGTTCAGTGACTAGCACCCTTTATCTATCACTCGTACATCTACGAACACGAACTGTAAGGTCATAATCAAGTAAAGGATTTCACTTTACATAAGCTATTGACTGTTTAGTAACTAGCCCTCTTTATCTATGACTCGTACATCTACGAACACGAGTTGTAAGGTCAGAATCAAGAAAAGCTTTTCACTTTACATAGCTATTAGATGTCTAATGACTAGCCCTTTCTATCTATGACTCGTACATCTAAGAACACGAGTTGTAAGGTCAGAATCAAGGAAAGCTTTTCACTTTACATAAGCTATTGGAAGTTCAGTGACTAGCCCCCTTTATCTATGACTCGTACATCTACGAACACGAACTGTAAGGTCATAATCAAGTAATGGATTTCACTTTACATAAGCTATTGACTGTTTAGTAACTAGCCCACTCTATCTATGACTCGTACATCTACGAACACGAGTTGTAAGGTCAGAATCAAGTGAAGGATTTCACTTTACATAAGCTATTGACTGTTTAGTAACTAGCCCTCTCTATCTATGACTCGTACATCTACGAACACGAGTTGTAAGGAAAGAATCAAGTGAAAGATTTCACTTTACATAAGCTATTGACTGTTTAGTGACTGGCCCTCCCTATCTATGACTCGTACATCTACGAACACGAGTTGTAAGGTCATAATCAAGTAAAGGATTTCACTTTACATAAGTTATTGACTGTTTAGTGACTAGCCCTCACTATCTATGATTCGTACATCTACGAACACGAGTTGTAAGGTCAGAATCAAGTAAAGGATTTCATTTTACATAGGTTATCGACTGTTTAGTGACTAGCCCTCTCTATCTATGACTCGTACATCTACGAACACGAGTTGTAAGGTCAGAATCAAGTAAAGGATTTCACTTTATATAAGTTATTGACTGTTTAGTGACTAGCCCTCTCTATCTATGACTCGTACATCTATGAACACGAACTGTAAGGTCATAATCAAGTAAAGGATTTCAAGTTACATAAGCTATTGACTGTTTAGTGACTAGCCCTCTCTATCTATGACTCGTACATCTACGAACACGAACTGTAAGGTCAGAATCAAGAAAAGCTTTTCACTTTACATAAGCTATTAGATGTTCAGTGACTAGCTCCCTCTATCTATGACTCGTACATCTACGAACACGAGTTGTAAGGTCATAATCAAGTAAAGGATTTCACTTTACATAAGTTATTGACAGTTTAGTGACTAGCCCCCTCCATCTATGACTCGTACATCTACGAACACGAACTGTAAGGTCATAATCAAGTAAAGTATTTCACTTTACATAAGCTATTGACTGTATAGTAACTAGCCCTCTCTATCTATGACTCATACATCTACGAACACGAGTTGTAAGGTCAGAATCAAGTAAAGGATTTTACTTTACATAAGTTATTGACTGTTTAGTATCTAGCCCTCTCTATCTATGACTCATACATCTACGAAGACGAACTGTAAGGTCAGAATCAAGTAAAGGATTTCACTTTACATAAGTTATTGACTGTTTAGTGACTAGCCTTCTTTATCTATGACTCGTACATCTACGAACACGAACTGTAAGGTCAGAATCAAAAAAAGGATTTCACTTTACATAAGTTATTGACTGTTTAGTGACTAGCCCTCTCTATCTATGACTCATACATCTACGAACACGAGTTGTAAGGTCAGAATCTAGTAAAGGATTTTACTTTACATAAGTTATTGACTGTTTAGTATCTAGCTCTCTCTATCAATGACTTTTACATCTAGGAACACGAACTATTAGGTCAGAATCAAATTAAGGATTTCACTTTACATAGGTTATTGGCTGTTTAGTAACTAGCCCCCTCTATCTATGACTCGTACATCTACGAACACGAACTGTAAGGTCAGAATCAAGTAAAGGATTTTACTTTACATAAGTTATTGACTGTTTAGTGACTAGCCCCCTCTATCTATGACTCATTCATCTACGAACACGAGTTGTAATGTCAGAATCAAGTAAAGGATTTCACTTTACATAGGTTATTGACTGGTTAGTGACTAGCCCTCTCTATCTATGACTCGTACATCTACGAACACGAGTTGTAAGGTCAGAATCAAGAAAAGGTTTTCGCTCGACATAAGTTATTTGCTGTTCAGTGACCGGCTCTCTATCTATGACTCGTACATCTACGAGCACAAGTTGTAAGGCCAGACTAAAGAAAAGCTTTTCACTTTACATAAGTTAATGACTGGCCTTTTCTATCTATGACTCGTACATCTACAAACATGGGTTGTAAGGTCAGAATCAAGAAAGGCGTTTCACTTTACATTAGTTATTGGCTATTCAGTGATTGGCTCTCTCTGTCTAAGACTCGTACATCTACGAACACCAGTTGTAAGGTCAGACTCAAGAATAGCTTTTCACTTTACATAAGCTGTTAGATGTTCAGTGACTGGCGCTCTCTATGACTCGTGTATCTACGAACACCAGTTGTAAGGTCAGACTCAAGAAAAGCTTTTCACTTCACATAAGCTATTTGATGTTCAGTGACTGGTGCTCTCTGTTTATGAATCATACATCTACGAACACGAGTTGTAAGGTCGGACTCAAGAAAAGCTTTTCACTTAACATAAGCTATTGGATGTTCAGTGACTGGCGCTCTATGTCTATGACTCGTACACCTACGAACACGGACTGTAAGGTGAGAATCAAGATAAGCTTTTCACTTTACATAAGCTATTAGATGTTCAGTGACTAGCCCTCTCTATCTATGACTCGTACATCTACGAACACGAGTTGTAAGGTCAGAATCAAGAAAAGCTTTTCACTTTACATAAGCTATTAGATGTTTAATGACTAGCCCTTTCTAGCTATGACTCGTACATCTAAGAACACGAGTTGTAAGGTCAGAATAAAGGAACGCTTTCCACTTTACATAAGCTATTGGACGTTCAGTGACTAGCACCCTTTATCTATGACTCGTACATCTACGAACACGAACTGTAAGGTCATAATCAAGTAAAGGATTTCACTTTACATAAGCTATTGACTGTTTAGTAACTAGCCCTCTCTATCTATGACTCGTACATCTACGAACACGAGTTGTAAGGTCAGAATCAAGTGTAAGATTTCACTTTACATAAGTTATTGACTGTTTAGTGACTAGCCCTCACTATCTATGATTCGTACATCTACGAACACGAGTTGTAAGGTCAGAATCAAGTAAAGGATTTCATTTTACATAGGTTATCGACTGTTTAGTGACTAGCCCTCTCTATCTATGACTCGTACATCTACGAACACGAGTTGTAAGGTCAGAATCAAGTAAAGGATTTCACTTTATATAAGTTATTGACTGTTTAGTGACTAGCCCTCTCTATCTATGACACGTACATCTACGAACACGAACTGTAAGGTCAGAATCAAGTAAAGGATTTCACTTTACATAAGTTATTGACTGTTTAGTGACTAGCCCTCTCTATCTATGACTCGTACATCTACGAACACGAACTGTAAGGTCAGAATCAAGAAAAGCTTTTCACTTTACATAAGCTATTAGATGTTCAGTGACTAGCTCCCTCTATCAATGACTCGTACATCTACGAACACGAGTTGTAAGGTCAGAATCAAGTAAAAGATTTCACTTTATATAAGTTATTGACTGTTTAGTGACTAGCCCTGTCTGTCTATGACTCGTACATCTACGAACACCGGTTGTAAGGTCAGAATCAAGTAAAGGATTTCACTTTACATAAGTTATTGACTGTTTAGTGACTAGCCCTCTCTATCTATGACTCGTACATCTACGAACACGAACTGTAAGGTCAGAATCAAGTAAAGGATTTCACTTTATATAAGTTATTGACTGTTTCGTGACTAGCCCTCTCTATCTATGACTCGTACATCTACGAACACGAGTTGTATGGTCAGAATCAAGTAAAGGATTTCAGTTTACATAAGTTATTGACTGTTTAGTGACTAGCCCTCTCTATCTATGACTCGTACATCTACGAACACGAGTTGTAAGGTCAGAATCAAGTAAAGGATTTCACTTTATATAAGTTATTGACTGTTTAGTGACTAGCCCTCTCTAGCTATGACTCGTACATCTAAGAACACGAGTTGTAAGGTCAGAATCAAGTAAAGGATTTCACTTTATATAAGTTATTGACTGTTTAGTGACTAGCCCTCTCTATCTATGACTCGTACATCTACGAACACGAGTTGAAAGGTCAGAAACAAGTAAAGGATTTCAATTTACATACGTTATTGACTGTTTAGGACTAGCCCTTTCTATGTATGACTCGTACATCTACGAACACGAGTTGCAAGGTCAGAATCAAGTAAAGGATTTCACTTTATATAAGTTATTGACTGTTTAGTGACTAGCCCTTTCTATCTATGGCTCGTACATCTACGAACACGAGTTGTAAGGTCAGAATCAAGTAAAGGATTTCACTTTACATAAGTTATTGACTGTTTAGTGACTAGCCCTCTCTATCTATGACTCGTACATCTACGAACACGAGTTGTAAGGTCAGAATCAAGAAAACCTTTTCACTTTACATAAGCTATTGGATGTTTAATGACTAGCCGTTTCTATCTATAACTGGTACATCTAAGAACACGAGTAGTAAGGTCAGAATCAAGGAAAGCTTTCCACTTTACATAAGCTATAGGAAGTTCAGTGACTAGCCCCCTTTATCTATGACTCGTACATCTACGAACACGAACTGTAAGGTCATAATCAAGTAAAGGATTTCACTTTACATAAGCTATTGACTGTTTAGTGACTAGCCCTCTCTATCTATGACTCGTACATCTACGAACACGAGTTGTAAGGTCAGAATCAAGTAAAGGATTTCACTATACATACGTTATTGACTGTTTAGTGACTAGCCCTCTCTATCTATGACTCGTACATCTACGAACACGAACTGTAAGGTCAGAATCAAGTAAAGGATTTCACTTTACATAAGTTATTGACTGTTTAGTGACTAGCCCTCTCTATCTATGACTCGTACATCTACGAACACGAGTTGTAAGGTCAGAATCAAGTAAAGGATTTCACTTTACATAAGTTATTGACTGTTTAGTAACTAGCCCTCTCTATCTATGACTCGTACATCTACGAACACGAGTTGTAAGGTCAGAATCAAGAAAAGGTTTTCGCTTGACATAAGTTATTTGCTGTTCAGTGACCGGCTCTCTATCTATGACTCGTACATCTACGAGCACAAGTTGTAAGGTCAGACTCAAGAAAGGCTTTTCACTTTATATTAGTTATTGGCTATTCAGTGATTGGCTCTCTCTGTCTAAGACTCGTACATCTACGAACACCAGTTGTAAGGTCAGACTCAAGAATAGCTTTTCACTTTACATAAGCTATTAGATGTTCAGTGACTGGCGCTCTCTATGACTCTTGTATCTACGAACACCAGTTGTAAACTCAGACTCAAGAAAAGCTTTTCACTTCACATAAGCTATTGGATGTTCAGTGACTGGCACTCTCTGTTTATGAGTCATACATCTACGAACACGAGTTGTAAGGTCGGACTCAAGAAAAGCTTTTCATTTTACATAAGCTATTGGATGTTCAGTGACTGGCTCTCTCTGTCTATGACTCGTGTATCTACGAACACGAGTTGTAAGGTCAAATTCAAGACAAGCTTTTCATTTACATAAGTTATTGGTTGTTTAGTGGCTCGCTCTCTCTATCTATGACTCGTACATCTACGAGCACAAGTTTTAAGGTCAGACTCAAGAAAAGCTTTTCACTTTACATAAGTTAATGACTGGCTTTCTCTATCTATGACTCGTACATCTACAAACATGGGTCGTAAGGTCAGACTCAAGAAAGGCTTTTCACTTTACATTAGTTATTGGATGTTCAGTGACTGGCGCTCTCTATGACTCGTGTATCTACGAACACCAGTTGTAAGGTCAGACTCAAGAAAAGCTTTTCACTTCACATAAGCTATTGTATGTTCAGTGACTGGCGCTCTCTGTTTATGAGTCATACATCTACGAACACGAGTTGTAAGGTCGTACTTAAGAAAAGCTTTTTACTTTAGATAAGCTATTGGATGTTCAGTGACTGACGCTCTCTGTCTATGACTCGTGTATCTACGAACACGTGTTGTAAGCTTAAATTCAAGAAAAGCTTTTCACTTTAAGTAAGTTAATGGATGTTCAGTGACTGGCTTTTTCTGTCTGTGACTCGTACATCTATGAACACCAGTTGTAAGGTCATACTCAAGTAAAGCTTTTCACTTTACATAAGTTATTGGCTGTTCAGTGATTGGCTGCCAGTATCTATGACTCGTACTTCTACAAACACGAGTTTTAAGGCCAGACTCAAGAACAGCTCTCCACTTTTCATAAGTTATTGGATGGTCAGTGGCTGGTTCTCTCTATCTAAAACTCGTACATCTACGAACACCAGTCGTAAGGTCAGACTCAAGAAATGCTTTTCACTTTACATAAGTTGCAGGTTGTTCAGTGACTTACCTTCTCTATCTATGACTCTTACATCTACGAACACAAGTGGTAAGGTCAGACTCAAGAAAAGCTTTCCACTTTACATAAGGTATTGGATGTTCAGTGACTGGCTCTCTCTGTCTATTTCTCGTACATCTACGAACACGAGTTGCAAGGTCAAACTCAAGAAAAGCTTTACACTTTACATAAATTGTAGGTTGTTCAGTGACTGGCTCTCTCTATTTTTGGCTCGTACATCTACGAAAAGGAGTTGTGAGGTCAGACTCAAGAAACGCTTTTCACTTTACATAAACAATTGGCT